>JAMJFZ010000231.1:0-71326 GCA_026225945.1 Cricetomys ansorgei
GTAACCCAGATCCAGCACCAGAATGTGGCTGAGGCTGATGCCACTGTTCAACATAATCAGGGTGCCAACCATGAGGTACCACAGATCCCTCACCAGAATGTGGCTGGGGCTGCTGCCACTGTTGAACGTAATCAGGCTGAGAAGAGGAGAGCGGAAGTTGAGGTCAGGATGCCTACAGAACTAAAGCCATGTCTTCTTGAGGACTGGAATTTAGTTAACAAGGAGAAGCAGTTATTCCAAATACCGGCTCAGAAGAACGTAGATGGCATTCTTGCCGAATATACGAGTTTTGTGAAATCACAGGGCAATGCAGATGATAGGCAATATTCTGTTGAGGAGGCTGTAGCTGGTGTTAGAGAGTATTTTAACTCGATGCTGGGGACCCAGCTGCTGTACCAGTTTGAAAAACCCCAGTACGCTGAGATCCAATTGGCTTATCCTAACGTTCCAATGTCTCAGGTTTATGGGGCTCCACACCTCCTGAGATTGTTTGTCAAAATTGGGGCTACATTGGCTCATTCACTCATGAGTAGGCAGACTCTTGAGAAAGTGTCTGGCCATCTGCATGATCTCCTTAAATATCTAACAGAGAATTCTTCTTCTTTGTTTAATGCCAGTAATTACAGAATAGCTTCTGTTGCGTATTGTTTCAAAGCCCTGTGTCGGTCGGCTGACCACTCCCTGTTAGGCCAGTGTAACAGGGCTTAATGTTTCAGTTTGCTTATTGTTGTGAACAGGTAGTAAAAACATTGAATGCTTCTTTATCACTGTGTTCCTTAATTCAACAACAACAATAAAAAAGGTCACTAAAATCTTGTGTTCTTTATTTGACAGCATTGCTTGAATGAGGGTGCTTCCCTTACACATTGTGAGTTTCTACTGGGTGTTCATGGTGTGTTAAAATGCCCTCATTCCAAGTGCCAAAGATTCAACATAATGGATCTACCCCAAACATATGCATACATATAATTGAAAATAAAAATTCTTAAAATATGTAAAAAGGCTAGAGATATAGGTAAACGGTCCCCGAATTCACTCCCTGGTCTCAAAAGTGAAAGACAGATGAAGAGAAAGAGGACGCGGGATCGAGTAAAAGAGGAGGTAGGAAAGTTAGGGGAGGTAGAAGAAGAGGGAGGAGGGGGAGCTAGAGAGTGGGAAGAGGGGAAGAGGGAGAGGAGGGGCTGAAGGAGAGGAGGTTGGGGAGAAGGAGAGGAGGAGGGGAGGAAGAAAAGGAACAAGAAGCGATGGAGGAGAAAGAGGAGAAGGCAAGGGGGTAAAAGACAAGATAGGAGAGGAGAAGGAGGAAGGGGAGGAGAAAAGGAGAGGAAGAGGGAGAAAGATGAAAAGAAGATGAGCAAGAGAAGGAAGAGAAGGAAGAATAAGAGGAAGCAGGAGGAGGAGGAAGAGGGAGGAGGAAAGGAGAGGAAAGGGAAGGTGAGGAATAGGAGAGAGACTAGAGTATGGTGGAGGCAGGAGAAGAGGGGGAGAGGTGGAGGAAGAGAAGGGGGAAGGAGGGGAAGGGCAGGGAAAGGAGAGGTGGAAAAGGAAAGGGAAATAGAGGAGGGGAGGAGAGGGAGAAGGAGGGGAGAGGAAGAAGAGAAGAGGGAGTAATCGGAGGAGTAGGAGGGAGAGGGAGGAGGAGGAAGAAGAGGAGGCGAGGGAAGGAGAAAGGGAGGATAAGGGTGAGATGAGGGGGAGAAGAAGGAGTGGAGGAAGAGGAAGGGGAGGAGGAAGGAAGGGAAGGAGGAAGATACAGAAGGGGGTAGAGGGAAGAAGAGGAGAAGGAGGAGGAGGGGTAAAGGTAGAGGAAGAAGGATAAAGGAGAGAAAGAGCAAGGCAGGGAGGAGAAGAAAAGCAGGAAGAGGGTCGGGAGGAAGAGGAGTAGAAAGACTGGAAGAAGAGGAAGAAGGAAGGGGAAAAGAGGAGAAGAGGAGGGGGTGGAGGAGCAGAAGAGGAAGGAGGAGGGAAAGGTGAGTGAAAGGGAAAGGGTGAGTAAGAGGAGGAGAAACGTGGGGGAAGAGCGAGATACGATGGGGAAGGACAGAGGTGGGAGAGGGAGAACAGAGAGGAGGGTGAAGGAGATGGAGGATGGATAGAAGAGGGGAGGAAGTGATGTGGAGCAGGAAGAGAAGGAGGGGAAGGAGGAAAAGGATAGAGAAAGAAAGGGGAGAAGGGGAGCAAGAAGAACAAGAAACAGGCAGAAGAGGAAAGATGAGGGAGGAGAGTCAAGAATAGAAGGAAGAGGAGGAGGAGAAGGAGGTAAGGCAGAGAGGAAAAGGAAGAGGAGGAGTAGAACGTTTGGAAGAAGGGGAAGGAGTGAGAAGGAAGGGTTGGGAAGGGTGAGGAGGCATAGGAAGAGGAAGAGGAGGGTGAGGATGAGAAAAAGAAGGGGAAGAAGGGGAGACGGGAGTGAGTAGGGAGGGAGAGGGGGAAGAGAGGTCAAGAAGGCAAGGGAGGGGGGAAGAGGAAGAGGCTGGGAAAGAGGAGAAGGGAAGGAGGGGGAAGAAAGGAAAAGGAAGAAAGGGAAGAGGGGAATGAGTAGGAAGAGGAAGGAGAAAGGAGAGGAGGGGAGGGAGGAGGGGAGAGGAAGAGGAGGGGAATCAAACAGGAGGGGAGGAGGGGAAGGAGGAGAGGGTGAGGGAAGGAGAAAGAGAGTGAGAGAGAGAGAGACAGAGAGACAGACAGAGAGAGAGACACAGAGAGAGAGAGAGACAGACAGAGAGGGGACCACAGGTGAATGTTGTGAACCTGCCAAACTGAAACAGGTGAATAGGTTTGTCTTTCCACACTGTCACACTGTCACCATTTATGGAATAATAAGAAATTCACTAAGGCTATCAGTTTCAATGACCGCAATTTGTCACATAACCTGCCTACCCCAGAAGCTAGGCTGAGGCAAACGTAGTTCATTATTCAAATCTTAAATACTAAAATACGAATTCCAATCCCAAATACTAACATCAAGACTCACATGACACAGCATAGTAATATATCGATATGCATGAATGAATGACTGAACATGAGTTATAGAGGCTGTGGTAAAGGTCAAGAGCTTTCAGAAGTGGGCCGAGACGGAGTCTCTATGGATAATGAAGCAGAGCAGCGCCCGGAGGGAGCTGCTGCTGGAGCTGCTGGAGTCTGGGTTTGAAGAATAAAGCTGTTCCAGCTTTGAGGTGAAAGGCTGAACTGAGATTCCGTTCCAGGTCCAGACAAGAGAGAAGGTTGATGGGAGGATAGTTGAGTAGGCCAAAGCTCCCTGGACAGTCGGGGAGCCCTTGGTCCTTCATGCACACACCGGGTACCAGTCGATAGCTTGGTGTGGGAGCCATGTCATCACAGTGTTAGGTGTTCATCATGTTATGGGGTTCATGCACCCTTTCCTTGTTTTGGTGTGTCTGATAACTTCTGGGGCCTGGTCTTCCTTATAGGACCTTAACACACCCATGTGCCCCACAGTTTCAATTCACCCAATAAATGAATAAAGTGGACCCTCATCTATTCCCAGCAAGAAGTCATTTATCAGTCTTTGCTGGATGGGTGCTGGTGTGGGGCTGTCCGAGGGCTAAGAGTGTGTCGAAGCTGGCTTTGGTCTCCGCATCATCTAAGGCTATGAGAACGGCAGGTGTTCGCTGCTCCACACTTTAGTCCTGGCCTAAACCCAGCTATATTTCTATCAGATATGAATCCTGCCTGCTTCACTGAAGCAAAGATGCTTTGTCTGCCCGGTAGGCTGGAAACACAGGCTCAAACTCCACATGCAGATGAGGCCACTCCCAGCATCCTTGTCCTAACCAATGTCATTCTCCGGGTCAAGTGACACCTCCCCTGCCTATACCCCTATAAGTGTACCCTCATCCTGCATTAAAGAGAGAGGCACTCTGACGCGTGTCTCGTGGGTTCCTCTGTGTGTTTCTGCGCCAACTTATGGAGCAAATCCTAAGGCAGGAGGGATGTGGTAAAGACTCGTGCATACCACGCCATGTTCCCAGCATGGTTACTCAGCCTGGAGACCAGGCCAAACCGTGGTCAGGTGTCATCCCCCAGGTGGAGCAGCCAATGGTGGCGAAAACACGAGTGGTGGGAGGATTTCATCGAGAGCAGAAGGTGGTACCCAATGTGTTATTATTAATTAATGTGTTAATAATAATAATAATAATAATAATAAAGTTTTCTTCTATCTGAATTTTGTTACCTGTACTTATCTTTTCTGTTCCTGTTTGTCTGTCTTTTATCTTTTCTTGCCTTCTATGACTGTTATCTAGTGTTATATTTGAATTTATTTAATAGTTTTTCAATATATATTTTTAGTATTTCCTTAGTATCTGCTTTGTGGCTAGTATTTAAATACATTATGACATTTTCAGATAAATCACTTATTTTTTGTATTTGTAGGGGCGCACATGCTATGTAAGTGTGGAAGTCAGGACAACTTGCCAGAATTGGCTCTCTCGTTCTATTATATGGGTTCTAGGGATTGAACTCAGGTGATTAGGTTTGGCAGCAAGTGTCTCTGCCCGCCGAGCTACCACTCAAGCCCAATTTATATATTTGAAAAACTTTAATTTCTTCCTTGACACTTTCATATATTCATAGAGTAATTCGTATCACACTCATTGCTCCACTTTCTCGTACCCCTCTCCCATCAGGGACAACCTCACCTTCTCCCAAAAAGTCTCCTCTCTCACTCTCACCTTTTTTTTTTTTTTGGTTTGGTTTGGTTTTGTGATCCACTGAGTTTCACCAGGTTCACCCCCATGGGCATAGATGTGGAACTATCCATCGGACAATAGGTAATTCCCCAGTGGCTATGCTGAGGACAATGACAGCCCCTCCACCAGAAGTCATGAACTCCCAAAAACTGTCTAAGGAGGGTCTGGTTCCTGGAGCCACTCCCCCCTTCCCTGACAGAATGTTGTCAAGTCCTGTCTTATGCAAGTCTTGTGCAACTGCAGCTTCTGTGAGTTCATGCGTGCTTGGGCCATGTTCTGTCCAGAAGCAGCATTTCACAGTCCCCTTCCCCATCATCCAGCTCTTACATTCTCTCTGCCATGGCTTCTAGGATGTCCCCTGTGTCTTACGGAGAGTGATATAAATACTCAGTTCAGGGTGAGACCGTAACACTCACTTATTCTGGGCTCTGCAATCAGCCCACGAGTCTCGGTATTACCACTCTTCACTACAAAAAGAAGTTTCTCTGATCAAGGCAGAGAGAAGCACTAGTTTTTGGATACAGACATGAATACCTAGAAAGTACTTGGATAATGTATCCATTTAGTAAAACAAAAGTTCTAGGTTCACCCTTAGGGCCCAGGATCTCCCCAGTCATGTGCCTTGAATCAGATCCATAGGACAAGATATGTATTCCTTCCTGTAGAACTGGCCTCAAATGCAATCTGAAAGCAAGCAGTTAGTTACTCCAAGGGCAATCATGTTACTATTGCTCCAGTGAACATATCTTGCCTGTCAGGTTGATATTGTAGCTCCCAGGATTAACAGCTGCTTAAGACCCTTGCTGACTTTTCTCCTCCAGATGCCTGCATAGAAACTTAAGGCTCCATGAAAGCTAGCTGTCAGAGAGGAGGATTGTAACTCAGTTCTAGCATGATTTCTCTATGTCCTGCAACCAGTGTGTGGTGTCTTCAGTAACAGGGTTTTACAATCTAGTTCTAGTAGGTAATCAGGTAACCAAGAACAACCATTTAGATCGTATCAAATTTAATTTCAGATTTACATTAACTTAATTCCAGAAAGCTGTAGAAAAAATATATTCTCTTCCCATTTTGGCATTATTTTTATGTATACTACAGGCATATATATGTTGTAAATGTGTCCCCCAAATAGACACAGATATTATCAGACTAAACTCCAGGGTGTTTGCAGCTTGAAAAATCAACATTAAAGAAAGTAGAAGCCACATAGTGGTGGCACACGCTTTTAATCCCAGCACTTGTGAGACAAGATGCACACAGGTCTGTGTAAGTTCAAGGGCAGCCTGGTCTACAGAGTGAGTTCCAGGACAGCCAGAGTTACAACAGAGAAACACTGTTTCAAAAAACCAAAAAAAAAAGTGTTGGTAGGAAGAAGTAGTGTTTATTAAAGTACTGGCACCTTGGAAAGTAGAGATGTCAACTGTACCCAGGTCTCCATCTTGGTAGATTCTGGGATGCACAGCACAGTGCTTTCACAGAGATGGAAACAAAGAGACAGGAAGAGAACATGCCTTTTCCAAGCATGTTCAGGTGAGTGTTTCTTCTTTCTTCTCTAGTCAGATCACGTAATGGACCTCAATCTCTGGGAGAGATGCTATAGTTCTTTTTAGAGATACATTACACTCTTGCAAAATTCAACCTCACAACAATTCACATGCTTTTGTGTCAGAGATAAAGGTGATTAAAGAATGAGGAGTGGCATTACACATGCTGGTGTTATCTAAAACTCAGCAGACGTTCTGTAAATATTAAAAAAAAAATATTATTTAACAGTTAACATCTTAATCATATAGGTGAAGGTCCTCCCAAAATCTGTAAAGTCGAAATAAGAGAGTTGTACCTTTTCCTTAGCTGCGTGTGTCCAATAAGTTATTGGGCTTATTTCCCTGATATAATTTTAATATGTCCATGTACCCAAGAATCTTAACTCACCCCAAAACATTTATATGGTGATACCCTCTTTGCTCCTCAAAATAAGTAATTTATGAGTCTTTACTGTATAGGTGGGGCCAGATAGGTAGATAGATGGTGGGTGTTGTTTATGTATCCACTCACACGAGCAGTCATCCTCCATCTTCAAAATGAAATTTAAAACTGTTTGTATAATGGAATCTTTAGGACAAGCACAGTCTGAAGACACACTGTGTTTCACAATATGGAGTAACTCAGAGCAGGTCTGGTTTCAACAAATAACAGTAGGTGATGTTCTCTTCACCTGGGCTACTTCAGGCCCTCCCCAAACAGGATATGAAGATCATGGGAAGTAGTTCCCTCTAATGAAATCAAATCAAACCATCATCAGGGACTTCTTTTCCAGGACAACATCCAGAGTGCTGTTTTCCTCTCCCCTTGTGAAATTTTCAGCTTTAGGTTACCAATAATGCATATTCTTACATCTTGTATACACACTTAGAATTTAGGGTACCGTGATCTTCCAAGAAAAGTACTCCCCTTTTCTGGAGTGCTCACCTTGTGGAGAGGCATAGGGAGAGGAAAAATTTAAGCTCCATTCCTGACGGGGTCCAGGCTGTGACTGATGGGCTTGGCCCATTGGAAGTGTCCCCATTGGAAGTGTTGCAGCTCTGAAGGGAAAGGCATCCTGACAGGCAGAAGCTGAGGAATACCACAAAGCCATACCACGCAACAAACCTCACACAAGAGATTTTTTAGGGAGAGACACTAGAAGGAGGCTGCCTCTGCTCTGGCAAGAAGCAGCAGAGAACCGAGGAGAAGGCAGACCTCATATAGGGTTATTTTGGGGAGTGCGGGGTGGGTGAGGGAGGAGTTTTTCAGGGTGAAACTTTCCAGGGTAGGGATTGGTGGGTTTTCAAGTCTTGAGCTTGAGCAAGCTCAGGGTTGGGTGGGATTTCAAGCTCAGTGATTGGTGGGTTTTCAAAACCTGGAAGCTTGGACTTTTCACCCTATAGGGATCATGACCTCAGCATTCTCAGTATTGTTCCACCCAAAGGCAGAACCTCTCTAACACAAAGGCAGGCTGCTGGAAGGAGAGAGTCTGCTTTTTTGCTGAACTGATCAGGACCTCACTTTCAGCAGCAGGTAGTTAGAGACAGAATGATACACGTTCATATACTGGCCCTCCCAGAAAGCCAGAGCTTGACTGGTTGCTGTTGAGAGTGGGGTTCCATGTACTTGGTCACTGGAATCTGAACTGGGAAGGGAGATGGGAGCAGATCTTGGTACAAATAACATAGACTCCGTTTTAGAAGGTGTTTTGGAATACATGCTTCCTTATTTGCTCTGTGTGCCCTTAGTACACAGCAGAGGCTTTGAGTGATGGTTTCGCAAAATCAGTTACTCCGGTTTCTGTAGGAAAGATCTTCAGAGCTCTTTACCCCATCCTGCTGGAAGCCGTACTCTCTGTCTTTGATATTTATATCAATCCTTGATTTCTGGTTTGAAACATCTGCTTTAGACAAAAACCAAAGCAATGAAGTATACCTTGGGTGAAATAATACCATAGGTTCACCTTACTTGGACAGACCAGTAAATCAGGTATAAGAATTTCCATGAAAAAGGAGGTAGAGCTGTTAGATTAGAAGGAGGACCATGTATAGAGCATGGTATTTGGATGATTAATCCATGTTGTTAGTATATGCTTTCATCGTCTTAATTTTTAAATCTAGAGTTTATTGACATGCTAGAGTATCAGACTTGAGCTAATCCATTAAAAATATGTATTTATTCCCTGCGTGGATGTGTGTATGCTGTGGCACGCATGCAAAGCTTAGAGAACAGCTTACAGGAGTTGGAGCTCTCTCTCTATCATAGGGATCCAGGCATCCAACTCAGATTATCATGATTGTCAGCACGCACCTTTACCTTCTGAGTCATCTTGCCAGCCCAGTTGTTTTCATGCCAGATGTTTCATTGAGGGAACAGACAATAGCTTCAGGTCCAGCACAAAGCTTAAAAAAACAGACAAAAACCCAAAACAAACTAACAAACAAAGCCACAAGGCCATCTCTTTGTCTCCGTTTTCTTCCTTTCCTTTTCTTTCTTTTCAGTTAAGTGTTTAGTAATCCATTTTCATAATGGCTTGACTCATCCCAGGAACTTGTTGAATGATCAGTCATATCAGTTACTGTTCTTGCTGCTGGGACCAAAACCCTGACAAGGCGCAGCTTAAGGGAAGATGGGTTTATTTTGGCTTATAATTTGAGAGGATCTAGTCCATCCTGCTGGAGAAGGTCTGGTGGCAGGAGTATGAGGCAGCTAGTCGTATTGCGTTCACAAACAGGAAACATGGAGTTGACAGGAAGGAAGGCCAGCATACTGAACCCTAAGACCTGCTCTAAGTGACATACTTCCTCCAGAGAGGATCCACATCCCAAATATTGCACACCTTCCAAACTGGTGCCAGAGACTGGGGACTGAGTATTCAAACACAAGAACTTGTGGAGGACTTTTAACATTTAAACTGTAGTACAAATCTGCAAATGAGGTTTTCAGCGATTGTTATTGTACTAACATTGGTACTTTCCAACGGTACTTATTCTGGACAAAGTGTTTCGAATACTTCACAGCAAGAGGCTGACATTTATTTAGGGGGTTATTTAGCCTGAAGGTTTATAAAACCTCTTTTATTTACCCTCTATTAAAGATGACCAAAATGCTTTGGTGCTTTAGTTTTCTCTATTAAAATGTATAAAATCCATTCTTTGAGAATTTTGTACATGTTCTACAGTGTATTTTGATCATATCCGTTTCCTACTTGCCCTCTCCAACTCTTCGAGATTCTTCCTGTATCCCCATCCATGTCCCTTTACAAAACATATCCCACTGAGTCCCAAATTAGTGCTACTCAGATGTGCGTGGCGTGACAGCCATCTGCTAGAACACGGTTAACCTAACTGGGGTCACACCCCTAAGAGAATCAACTCTCCCTTTTCCAGCAGCCACCAACTGCCAATAGTTTCTCCTCCACGGAGGATTGTGGGGAGGCTCATGAATCCTTCCTCAAGGCAGACTTGGATGTTGTCTGGCTTGGTCTTGTGCAGGCAACCATACTTACTGTGAGTTTATGTGTGCAATAGTCTCATACTGTCCAGAGGACATTGTTAGGCAGCACTCTCTCCCAACCTCTGGCTCTTAAGATCTTTCCACCTGCTTTTCTGTGATGTTTTACTGAGAGTTGGCAGCAGAGGATGTCATCTAGATGCCTCATTTAGGGCTGAGTGTAGGTGGCTACACTAATCTCCTCAAAGTCCTGGGTCTCTGTATTAACCACTTTCCACCGGCAAAACGAATGAGAGTTGGTCTACCCCAATACGTGCCACTTGTGTAGGCTACAGGCAGGTGTGGAGAGAGGGTTTCAGGCAGTGGAGATAGAGAGAGTGCTTTGCCTTGCTCCCACTGGGCCAGAATGTGTGTGGTGGTTCAGTTTGGGCAGCAGTTTCGTCTCCTCTCAATAGGCATGTTCTTGAGGTTGTTAACTCATATATTGTTTTTTAAAATGAGACTGGGAGCTGGGAGTAAAGCTTAATGGCAGAGCCCTTGCCTGGAGTGGCTTTGTGTCCCTGGATTGGAGTTCTAGAACTTCTAAATAGTCATACAAATAATGAAGGCAGATACTTAAAATAAAATGAGGAGGGTTGTCATTCCTCATGTTCTTTGAGATCATCAGCCCATGGCATGAGGTTAAGAATGAATTTATTACAGATGATTATTTCTCAGTCTGAGTTATCATTAGCCATGTGTTAGATGTAAAATGCCATCTAAAGCATGTACATATATTAGAGCAGCTAGTAAGTGCAATAGAATACAAGGAATTCCCCAGAAAAGATCTCTTCTGAGATCTACTTTGTCAGAAATAAAGTAGCACATGGCGTCCTAAGACAATATATCAGAAGCAGTTTAAGCACTAATACTAGTGATTTTCTGGGCAATAAGGATGTCTGTGCAGATGGACAGACGATGTAGAAGGCCTTTATCCCTTCTACCTGGCTGCTGAGTCTGAGATTTTACTTTAATCTATCAAACGCTCTGGGGAACTGCTTACAAAGCAATATTTGGCTCCAAAGTAAATAATAAATAAATAAATAAAACAAAAGTTTATGTTTCATTGCAGTTTTGTTTTTAAGTCAGTTTCCTACCAGAGAAAAGTCCCCGGAGATGCAGTTAGTTGGCAACATCAGCCTCTAGGGAATGGCTGTTTCCTTCCAAAGGTTTTGGTGTCGTTAAAGCTACAAATTCACGCTCTTAAAATGTGATTTTTTTAAAAAAAAATAAATTGGTAATGAATTTCCGTGTCTTAATGTTCTATTGAAATGACACGTGATTTCTTTTAGATATGCTTTTGTTTGTTCAGCCTCCAGAGCAGTACTAAATCTTATTGTGTGCCACGCAAACATTCACACGCAGAGAATTACGGGCACACAGTTATATTTAGTGTGACTATTGCTTAAGTATGGCAGGCTATGAAATTATATCCATGGAAACATAAAGTACAGAGACATATAAGAAGTAGGTGGAAGTGTGTGCAACAATTCAAGGTCATCACTGTGCACTGATTGTGCTGCAGTTAGAGCGGAATATCATGAGGTTTCTATGTAATGAGAACACTTTCATTTTCATCCAGTTTAGAGGCAAAGGGTTCTTCGGAGAAGTGCCAGTTCCTAGTCTTACTACAGAAGCAGGTGAAAGTGATGTTTTGAAAGGATTCTAATTTGAGTTTAGAAACAGCCAGTGAAATGAAAACCACAACTCCAAACTCTCTCCTCATCACCTTGCTATGCACACACAGGATAAAGTATCTCTATGAAGAGCCTGTGAATAATTTCTGAACAGTGCACCCAAGCCTCTACCAACCACCCTCTCCCTCTTTCTCTCTTACCTTAAGGCATGTGAGTTCCCCACTGGGAACTGCTGATCATGCCAATCACCATTGTCAGTTGATCCAGAACTCCTGTGACTACTTCCTTCAGAGCATGCCTGGCAAGGGTTTCCTTTTGGACACCCTGTCCATCCTGCCAGCAGTTCCCCAGAAACACTGCCAGGGTCCTCTTGCCGGAGAAAATGATGCCGTGGTTTCGCTCTCCTAAATCCGTGTCCAGGATGTTTCTCACTCTGTCGTCCTCCTTATTATGGCTTGCCCCAGCTCTAAATTGCTCAGGTCAAACCTACGGTCCTAATTTCATAGCAAAAACAACTTTCCGAAGCAAACAGCTTTCCAAACCAAGACAACTTCCCAAACCCTCCTGCTCTGGGAGCCCTCCAGACCTCCAATGTGACTTTTGCTCCCATTTTCCTCTAAATGGAAATATTCATGGAATCCATCAAACATTTGTTTTGATGGACACACATCTTTCCACTAACACTATAAGGTCCTTGTGAGAATTTTTTCATGACTCTTGTCAAGTGGCCAGCGCAGTATCATTTATCCATTGCCTAGAAATATCTCTACAGCATAGCAGTTAAGAGTGTGGGTTCCATTTATATGAGATTCATTGTAAGGGAGGCATATGGACAGGCATATGGCTTCTTAGCTAAGTGATGCAATGTAATATTCTCAGTTATGGGATAAACTGACACCATGCACCTCCAGTTGTACCGCACAGAGAAGGATGCAGCTGATCATGTTTCTAGCACTCCTGCTAAAAGTGGACGACCTCAATCCATATCAGAGGAAATTTCAGACAAACAAAATAGTGTACAAAATAATGAGCCTTTCTTCTTCATCATGTCAAAATTGTGAAAGACCAAGGAAGCATTGAAAATTAAAAGTGAGTGACTAAAGTATTGGGTCAATCGAGTGCTGGTGGAGCCACGGATTTGTTTCAAGATCAAAGTGACCAGATATTTGTTTTTCTGTAATACACATAAGTAGGGGAATTGTCAGTCTCTAAGTAAGCATGAAGTTTGGAGTATAGTAGTATTTGAGTATCAACCAACAGGACAATGGCAATCACACTGTATTCATATAGGAGACCATCTTCGTTTTTCAAAAACATACACTAAAGTACTTAAGGATAAAGAAGGTTATGTGTGCAACTGATTCTCAATAGTCCACAAAGAATGATTTTATATAAATGTACTATATATATACACACACACACACAATATGTATATTATACTTCTAGTATATTATATACATATATATTATTATATTATTTTTACATATATAATTATAGACATATGTATATATAATATATAAGTATATAAATATACATATATATATACAGTATATATATATTGCATATGTATAATGCACATAAACATACATATACTCTAAAAGGGAGATGTGATCCCCTATGATTTGGGAAGGGGAGCAGGGTTACCTTATCCTGTAAATACGGTACCTGTTCCATGAATACTCATATAGACTTCTTTAAAATCATTGCTGCATACCACAGCATGCTGCTACTTGTCCCCATCCCCAAACCACTTTGTTATAGCTCACTGCAGCCCTTGTTCTGATTAATCCCTGCTGACAGAGTCTGCGCATGGCTGTGCTTTCCTTCTGGAATATCTGAGCTGAGAGGCTCTTGCAACAGTGGGAACAATGGGAACAGTCGAACTTAAAGGGCTGAACCACTGTCTGTGAGGACCCTGTGTGACAGCGATAGAGATCAAACAAGGCAGTAGAAGTGCTAAGATACCACAATGGTTCACTGTAGGCGCAGGTGGTAAATTCAGTCTTCCTGCGAACGTAGTGTTTTCTCCTCCACTGACCAAAGTAAAGCACTTGGGTTTCCTTCCACAGTTTATGCACTTGTTCCCCCCCCCCTTTTTTTTGATCAAGGAAGTTTACTACTGCTTTCTCTGCTCTAAATTTTTGCTCTATTATTTTGGAAATTTCCTTAGTTTCTGGTCCCCTCCCCACTTCTTGGACTTGAGAATTTCCTTAAAATCAACTTTCCGTTGCTGTGTTCAAATATCAGAGACAAATAACTTGAAAGGAGGAAATGTTTGTTTTGGTTTATGGTTTCAGTTCACGGCAGAAGTGTGTGGTAGTAGAAAGTTTCTCACCCCATGGTGGCCAGAAGAGAGAAAAAGAGGGGGTGAGAGGGAGAGAGAGAGAGAGAGAAGTGAGCAAGAGGAAGCTATTCCAATATATCCTTTAAAGAGTATTCCCCAAGTTCCTAAAGGTTTCAGTCCTTTCCAGTAGCACCTGGGGAGCAAGCCTTCAATTCATGGGATTTGGGGGAACATTTACAACTGAAGCCATGAAAATATTAACTGTGGTTCCATTATGGAATGGCAGTTGATAGTGAGTAACTCAGTCAGCGGCAGGCTCCTTTGGAAGGCAATTCAGTTTCTTCTGTTATTGGCTAATGTGCTCATTAGTTTTACCTGTCAGTTTGATAGAGTCACCTGAGAAAGGAGTCTCAATTGAGGGATTGACAAGATCACCTTGGCCTAGGAACATGGTTTGGGGAGACTGTCGTGGTTATTAATTGGTGTAGGAGGGTTCAGTCCACTGTAGACAGCTCTGTTACCTGGGCAGGTGGTACTGGGTGCTTCTGTAAGAAGGCGATGTAAGCACAGGTCTGTGAGTGAGGAAGACAGAGCAGTCCTCCATCTTTATCGTACTTCCCTGGATGTGAGTGAGTTCTCTAGCTCGAGGTAAATCAGAATGGAATAATAAGCAGACCTGCCCTCAGATCCCTGACTTGAATGCAAGGCCTGACTTCTCTCCACTGTGAACTGGAAGTATAAGCCAAACACATGCTTTCCTCCTCTAAGCTGCTTTTGGTCAGAGCATTTTGTCACAGCAATAGAGATGGACCTGGAACAAAAGAACTCAAATGAATAACAACCTACAAATGCACCTGGACATTTCTTTAGTACTTTCTCTAATGAGTGAGAGAATCCTGTTTTCTTTGACATCTTTGACATGTGAAAGTTGGAGTCATTAAATTTTATTTAGATCCTTTGGGAGGAAGATGCTATAACAATTAACAGAGAGATAAGAAACTGGGAATCTGGGAGAATTGTTTTTCTCTCTCAGAATATGCCTGTGACTTTGAGAGAGGGTCTCAAGCCTGAAGAGAGAAAAGGCTGAAGAGCCAAGGGGGGAAAACTTGAGGGCAACCTAATTCAAGGACATTCCAACAACAACAAAGAAAGCGATTTTTTTGACTGTAGCATTTACTCAAGAAAGAGACAGCGGGTTTCTGAGTTTACTGTGAGACTTGTATTGTTTGCTTGGTAAGGTGTAGAGAATCATGCATGGGCATCGATTGTAGGAAAATGTCTTTAATTTGACCTGTCTCCAAAACATCAGGAATCATCTGAATTTGAATTTTTAAAACATTGGCAGTCTATTTCATCACAATTAGAATTTTGATAGACACTGACAAACTTCTTTTCCCAGACTATCTTTTCGCAACCAGACATATGTCTTAGCAGGTAGAGGTATTTACTGTTTATCCTGACAACCTGAATTCAATCCCCACAACTTATATAAAGTAGAAGGAAGAGAACCTACTCTTCGAAGTTGTCCTCTGACCTCCACAGGGGCCATGACACTAGCACACACACACACACACACACACACACACACACACACACCAGTAATAATAACAATAATGAATTTATTCCATTTATTTATTTGCATGTGGGCAGAGGAGGAGGACATGCACACCACTGTGCCTGTGGTGGTCAGAGGACAGCTTGTGAGAGTTGCTTCTCTCTTTCCCCATGTAAGTTCTGAGAAATGAACTCAGGTTGCCTGTCTTGGGAGCAAGTGCCTTTACCCACTAAGCCATCTCACTGACCCCAATAATAACTTTTTTATGATAATAATAATCACCCGAATAAAAACTTTTTTCAGCAACACCATGTAGGACTACTGCCTATCACATGTCTTTTTTTAACATTTATTATTTGTTTCTGTGTGCTAGAGCTCATATGAGCATGTTTGTGTGGGTTTGCCATAGTGTGTGTGTGTGTTTGTGTGTGTCTGTGTTGCAGTGTCTGTGTCTCTCTGTGTGTACAGGTTAGAGATAATCTCTGGGGATCAGCTCTTCTCTTCCATAATGTGGACACTATGGATTGTGGATCATCAGCCTTGGGAGAAGTACCCACCCAGCTGAGCCATCTCAAATGTTCTACACTTTTAATCTTTACCAATCTGAAAGGGGACCAGTGATCTCTAAGAGTTTGTACTTTTTTTTTCATCAAAAGAGAACCTGAGTGAGTTTTTTTTTCAAATATTAACCCTACCTTTTTCTATAGTGTCATCAGTCTTTTCTCATTGAAAAGTCTGTTTCATCAACTGGAGAGCACACGATTGGATCTGCCTCCTGGCTAATCTCACTTAAAGCCCCATTACGTTGTGCAGAAAGTTTTCCACTATGGTAATTTGAACTGAAAATGTTGACTAGCAGATACTCCATCACTGCAAGGTTCCGTTAACACACACCATGCAAGCCTATCTGCCGCACCAGAGAGGGGGAGTTCATCACTTCTTACAACTCTCACCCTCTGCTGATGTTAGGCAAGTGTTGACTTTTTAATTAATATTTATTTTTCAGTTGCCACAAAAAAATCTTTGTGTTTAGTACCATGACATATTTTACTTTGAAACCTGTAAATATTATACCATTCTAAAATTAAGATAGCTAAACTATCTTCTTAAAAACATAATTTCTTCATGGGAGAATATTCAGAATGCTTTCAATAGTGCTTTTGCAATGTACAGTACATTATTGGTACTTGTATTACCCCTCTACACAATAGCACACCAGAATTAATTTCTTAGTCCTATATCTTTGTGATTTGATAAGTGTTGGCTAGCCTATAGCCTCCCAACCCCTCTACTCTCTCTAATTTCAGGTAACAATCATTCAACTCATGTTCATTCTTAAGGCTGAATAACATTCTGCTGGGAGCAGTGCAGGGAGCCGCAGCCAGCAGTGGAGCATCAGGAGTCAGCCTACTGTTAAGCAGGGCGACAGCAGGTTCTTACCTTGGCCTCCCAGGGGATTGTCTCCTGAATGCCCTTTAGTATACTGCTGTTCCGTATCATACTTGTTGCTCCATGGTCTCCTTTTCTCTTTTGAGGTATAAAAGTTCTATGGGGGCGGGGGTCTGTAACTCCTCACTGGGCAGTGTTGCTGCCACAGACAACAATGGTGATGATTTTCCCTCGAGCGATGCCGCCTGCGCAAGGCAGTGCCACTCAGTGGAATTGGTGACTCTGTTGAAACTCCAGAAAGAGTAACTAAAGAAACATGTATAGTTAAAAAACAGTAGTAGTTTTTCACATATAGTTACAGGGTTAAATTGGGATTGTTTGCCAGCTGCCTCAGAATCAGTAACTTAAGAAAACACATTTTGCTAGGGACTTGTTTGGTCAGGATTAGAAAGCTAGAAGAAAGAAAGCTTAACTGCTAGTGCCCACAAGTTTCACCTATGTAAAACAGACCTATGACCAAGTTATAACAAATGAATTTAGGTGCCCACTGCTGGGCTCCACCAATGCCGACCAAAAATAAGATTAATTTTTTCCTGGTTTCTATAGTCAAAAATTTACTGATGAGTTTGGGGTGTGCATTGGGGATATAGAGAGCTTGCAGTAGACTTTCCTTCTACCTACGAAAAGCAAAAAAGACCCTGACCTAAAGTTTTCTAGTTATAATAAAATTGTTTCACTGTGTTAACTAAAGAATTGTGTATGTTAGGGTACTATGACGTGCACTTGTTCCCTGGTAACCTGTCATTTACAATAGAAGCTGGCTGTGAAATTAGTTGTCTTGCTAAAGCTCTGTTGATTTATACCGGAAAAATTATTGCTTCTAGGATATAGGTGTACTGTGGGAAATTATACATGGAAAACTAGGTGGTCAGGTGTGGGTTTTAAGATAACTTGTTTTAAAAAACTATGTTTTTTCTTGTAATCACTGAAATGAGAAACATGTAATCATTATGGAAAGTTTACGTTCATGATTAAGATGTAGTTGCAATAGGATCTTTCCCCATGAGGGACATTGTCAAAACATACATATATAAGATTCATGGGAAAACAGTAGCCAGTGACAGTACGAGTGGGAGAAGAAGTAGAAAGGAGAAAAGAAACTTATAAGATGCATGAGTGAGATGTATGTACGCTGTCCCCACAAGGACAAGGGAAGAAGGAAGGCTGCAAGATGTATGGATAAGATCTCTGTGTGTTGAAGCTTTGCCTCCTCTACAAGATGTATGCGAGTGTGGTGCGTGGGTTGAAGGTTTGCTTCACCAAAGATGTGTATGAATGTGTAGGTGCGTGATTTTATGAAAAGATATAATATAGAATAAATCTAAATAAGAGAAATAAAAGATAAACAGAGAGAGAGAGAAAAGAGAAAAGGAGAATAGTGAAGTAAGAAGAAACAGAAGAAACAAAGAGGAAGTTTCTTCCACCTATAAGAGGGGTTTTTACTCTTTTTATTTAATATTTATTTAATGTTTAATTCTTATTATTTGCCAACTCTGCCTCTTCCTCCCGGGTCACTGAATTCCTGCCAGAGCTGGACCTTGGCAACACTCCTGTATGTCCACACCAAATTTTGTTTATTCATCTGTTTATGGATAGTTGTAGTTTTTTTAAATTCATAGTTATTTATTAATTTATTTTTTTTTTGTGTGTGTGTATGCATGTATGTATGTTGTGTGAATGTAGGGGCATGTGAGCCACAGTGATCATATAGAGTGTGGAGGTCAGAAGATAATTGTTAGATCAGAGATTTACTATCTGGCTCTGGCTCTCCCAGAAGTTAGCCCCACCCCTGTGTAATGTCTCCCTTGAGACAGAGACGGCAGTCAACTGTCATGGAATCCAGCTGGGCAGGAGAAGAAAACCCAGCTTGCCCCCTCAGGTTCCTAGGACCAAGGCAACTTTGAATTACGGTCCACCTAGCACAGGCCTCCATGCCAGAAATTACATAGGCCAGGTGAGGCTAAATCACATGGTTTGAAGCCTGCCCATCCTTTCTGGAAACTTGTAAGTGTCAGAAACTTTCTTTGTTCATGTATGTGAAGGTTTCTTTCAGGCCTTCTGTTATGCTGTGCTTCTGCCTGTGAGATCCAGGGTGAAATCATGTCCTCGGGTTTGTGCAGCAAGTGCCTCTACCCTCTAAGCTATCTTACTGGCTCAGGGTCGTTTGCCCCTTTTGGATATTGTGAATAATGCTACCAGGAACATGCTTGTCCAAATATCCCTTCAGAAATTTGATTTTAGTTCTTTTGTGCATATATCCAGAAATAGGATTACAGCATCATATGGTGACTTCATGTTGGACTTTTAAATGAACTGTCAGCCTCATTATTAAAATTTATTTTGCTATATTTTTATTTTTTATTTTTGTGTGCGTGCATGTGTGCGTGTTTCTGTCACGATGGCAGACACATAAAGGTCAGAAAAGAACCTCTGGGAGTTGGTTCTTTCCTTCTATCATATGGATCCCAAGGATCAGATTGAAGCCATCAGGCTTGGTGGCAGTTGCCTTTACCTGCTGAGCCATCTCAATAGCCAGGTCCTACCATTTTCTAGAGTGGTTGTACTAAGGTTCATTCCCCCTACTCATCCACACTTGTTTGGGTTTCTCCAGACAAGCTTTAAAATAGCCATGTTCAGACAATCAGAAGCCTATTTTCGCTATCTCCAGTAGCTTTCTTCCAGTGCTTCTCAAATCCCAGTGGGCATAAGATTCACCCAAGGATGGCATTCACGTGTGGACTATCACTCCTGCACCCAGAGATTTTCATTCAGTAGATCTTCAAGGGGCCCCAGGAATTTGCATTTTTCAGAGTTGCTTGAGGTGGTTCTGATGCAGTCATATATGTATTATATAAAGACATATATATATGTATATATATGCTAAAACTTGAGAAAACTGAGGCTAAAGGTGTGAATCTAGAAGCAAATCTCATAAAATCTAATGCATAAATTTTTTAACTGAGTGCCAATTTAGCCTACTTTGTTATTTCAATGAATTCCACATCTGTGTATGACTGACTGTGTGCAGTAAAAGTACAAAACCCTGAGTGTACGACTCAGAAAATAATATCTTGTCAAGATTCTTCCTGATTTCTTCAGCTCTCTAGATTTTTGTAATTTTCTCATACTTTTGTATGTTTCTGTGTTCTCCAAGTTTCCAGCATTAAACATGTATGACTTTTATAACTAGAAAAAGCATTTTCAAACTAAATAAAAAAAAAAAAAAACCTTCAAGGCAGTGGTTCTCAACCGGTGGGTCGCCTGACCCCTTTGGAGGTTAAAGAACCCTTTCAGAGGGGTCACCTAAGACGATATGCATATCAGATATTGACATTATGATTCATAACAACAGCAAAATGACAGAATGAAGTAGCAATGAAAATAATGTCGTGGTAGGGTTCACCACAACACGAGGAACTGTATTGAAGAGTCACAGCATGAAGAAGGTTAAGAACCACTGCTTTACACAGAGGCATGTTGGTCACTTTGTGGTCCACCTGTCTTGGCATTTTGATTTTAACTCTAGTAAAGTGCATCTCTCATGAAGTGACAGTTGGTTACATTTACTAGAATCTTGAGAATGTTAGGCCTGTAGGTCTATCCAATGGCGCCTCACAGGTGATGGGATTTGCATTGAAAGAATCTAGGAGCAGGACTTTTAGCTAGCATTGGACCCGGAGACTAAGATTCAGGGACTACAGAAATCACTAGAGGCCAGACACTGATTCATTAAAGTATGGCAAGAAACAGAACAGCAGGTAAAGGTGTAGATCAGAGATAGAGGGTGGACTTGAATTGAAGAACTCTACTTTTGCTGGAAGAGAACATTACCTACGAGGCTAGGTGACTACTATTGATTTATTACTTTGTGAACATGAAAGTCAGACTCTAAGGAGTCAGACCGTTAGAATAGCTAGTGGCCTGAGAGAGCCATTCTCCTACCTGCCAAAATTTCCAGCACATGGGCCAGAAATCAAATTAGTCCGACTCTGGCCCTGCCTGTGGAGCTGTAATGATGTTAGTCTGTTTCTGTACTCCATGTAGATTATCTTGCTGTAGATATAACGTTCATTTTAGATCAGATAATAGGGCAGGTGACTCATATTTCAGGAATACTTTCCTGAGCAGGCTTCCTCATTGTACCACACGTAGCAGAGGACAGACAGAGACCTGGAGGGGCTGTGGGTCATGGACAACAGTTCAGTTAGGGAGTGGGAGGCTGCAAAAATCTGTGTAAGCTAACAAAGTCTACTTCCAGGAGTTCCAGAAGCAAAGGAGTTGCTGGAAATGTGACCAAAATCAGACAGTAGCACCAAAAGTCAGAACAGAAAGTGAACAGACAGTAAGTGTCTGGTAGACCGGAAGCCAAAGACAGGGTTGTAGAAAACCCATTCAGTCTAAGTCTCATAGAGGTCTCATGAGGATGTCAACCATTTGCAGAGAACAGAGACTGCTTGAGGAACACAGCCTCTCTATCTGCAGGCTGGCCTTTGTTTCATGGAGTTCTAAGGACTTCTAAGTGTCTCAATGCATAGCATTGTTAGAAACCATCTGTTTGGTTTCTTCTCCACATGGATAATCTCATCTATTATATGTTGACTTTTTTCTTCAGAAGGTGACTGTCTTCTGACCTTATGAAATCTGAGGTCTAGTTCTTGGCTGCTATAGAGGTTGCTTATGTGCCTATCTATGTGCTAGACAAGGAGTCTTCAGAGCCCCATTTGTCTACATATTCCTACCACCCCAAATAAAGCATTGTATGGAAAACTAAATTCCAACAGAAGTTTGATGAATGAGCAAGTGATATATTTTCCAGGGACAGATGTAGCTTAAAGATAGCAAGAATATCCTGTCTTACCTCAGTTTCCAGACCACTCTCAAATTGATGGTTTTCTAGGTTCCTCTGGTATAGCTGCCCAGGAGGAATGAATGCCAGGTTCAGATCATCCAGTTCTCCCAGTTTTTTTGGGGTGTGGTGGGTGGGTAAACTCATCCTCTTTGGTTTAACTGCTGAGCCCAGCTGTGATATCAGTGCCAATATACGGTGACTTTCTTCCTCTTTCTTTTTTAAAGTAGGTTCACCAATAACATCACAGTCACATTTTGAATATTTTCATTACCTCAAAAGAAAACTTTGTCTGGGAAAGGTGGTGCATGCCTTCCAACACTCAGACAGCTCGATAATGAGGCCAGCCTAGCTATGAACCTTAGAGAGAGAGGAAGAGAGAGAGAGAGAGAGAGAGACAGACAGACAGACAGAGACAGAGAGAAAGACAGAGAGAGACAGAGAGAGACAGAGAGAGAGACAGAGAGAAAGACACAGAGAGAGAGACAGAGAGGAAGAGAATCTGTGTGTGTCGGAGTTGGTGAAGGTGATTTTAGGGAGAGAGGTAACTCTTCCCAGATAACTAGCACTGACAAGGAAGTAGAGAACAGGTGCTCTGGTGAGAAAGATTATCACTTAATGGAGAAAGGCTACCCTGAAGGGAAACCCTCTGCAGGACCCATGCCAAAGGCGCCAGCACCAAAGAACATGCAAAATGTTCCAGAAAACAGCATTGGCAGTGATACCAGTGAGGTAACCCTGATCCCTGACCAGAATGTGGCTGGGGCTGATGGCACTGTTCAACATCAGCAGGCAGCCAACCATGAGGTACCCCTGATCCCTGACCAGAAAGTGGTTGGGGCTGATGCCACTGTTCAACATCAGGAGGCAGCCCACCATGAGGTACCTCTGACCCCTGACCAGAATGTGGCTGGGGCTGATGCCACTGTTCAACATCAGCTGGTGGCCAACCATGCAGTACCTCTGATCCCTGACCAGAATGTGGCTCGGGCTGATGCCACTGTTCAACATCCGCAGGGAGCCAACCATGAGGTAACCCTGATCCCTGAGAAGAATGTGGCTGGGACTGATGCCAATGTTCAACATCAGCAGGTGGCCAACCATGAGGTACCCCTGATCCCTGACCAGAATGTGGCTGGTGCTGACACCCCTGTTCAACATCAGCAGGCAGCCAACCATGAGGTACCCCTGATCCCTGACCAGAATGTGGCTGGGGCTGACACCCCTGTTCAACATCAGCAGGCAGCCAACCATGAGGTACCCCTGATCCCTGACCAGAATGTGGCTGGGGCTGAAGCCCTTGTTCAACATCAGCAAGCAGGCAGCCTTGAGGTACCCCTGATCCCTCACCAAAATGTGGCTGGGGCTGACGCCCTTGTTCAACATCAGCAGGCAGCCAACCTTGAGGTACCCCTGATCCCTGACCAGAATGTGGAGAGAGGGGATCCTCAGATCCCACCCCTGCTGAAATGCTATTCGTAGTAGATGGTTGTTGGAGGTGGGGTCACCTTTCTTTAAAAGTATGGCCACTGATTGTTCATACCTGCGTGGATGACCCCATACCCAAGAGCATATGGGCAATTAATTTGACTCAGTTATTCAAAACAAAAACAATTAAATCAATTAATTAAATAAGTTATCTTAAAAATAATTTATTAATTTTATTTTTATAATTTTTACAATTTATTTTATAATTGATTTTTAAAAAGTATTTAATAATTAAATAGATTATTAAAAAGAGGACATGAAGTTGGGAAAGATATGCAATTGGAGTGTCCTGAGAACTGGAAAGGAAGTCAGGGGCGGATATAATCAAGATACATAATACACATGCATGGAATGTTGGAGAATGACAAATAATATAAAATACCTCTAGACTCTGTGCTGGTTTTTGTCCCCTTGATAGAAAACTAGAGTCACCTAGGAAGAGAGAACCTCAATTGTGGAAGTGTCTCCATCAGATTGGCCTGTGGACAAGTGTGTAGGGCATTTTTCATTAATGATTAATGTGGGAGGGTCCTGCTCGCTGTGGGTGGTGCCACCCCTGAACAGGTGGTCTTAGGTTATATAAGAAATCAGGCTGAGCAAACCATGGGGAATAAGCCAGTAAGTAACACCCCTCTATGCTTCCTGTTTCCTGCTTCCTTCTTCCTGCTTATGGTTCCTGCTTCCTGCTTCTGCTTCCTGCTTCCTGCTTCTGCTTCCTGCTTCCTCTTCCTGCTTCCTGTTCCTGTTCCTGCTTCTGCTTCCTGCTTCCTGCTTCTGCTTCCTGCTTCTGTTTCCTGCTTCCTGTTCCTGCTTCTGCTTCCTGCTTCTACTTCCTGTTCCTTCTGCTTCCTGCTTCTGCTTCCTGCTTCCTCTTCCTGCTTCCTGCTTCCTGTTCCTGCTTCTACTTCCTGTTCCTTCTTCTGCTTCCTGCTTCTGCTTCCTGCTTCCTACTTCCTGCTTCTTGCTTCTGCTTCCTGATTCCTGCTTCTTCTTCCTGCTTCCTGCTTCTGTTTCCTGTTCCTGCTTCTGTTTCCTGCTTTTTCTTCCTGTTCCTGCTTCTGCTTCCTGTTTCCTGCTTCCTGTTCCTGCTTCTGCTTCCTGCTTCTGTTTCCTGCTTCCTGCTTCCTTCTTCCTGCTTCTAGTTCCTGCTTCCTGCTTCTGCTTCCTGTTCCTGCTTCTGCTTTCTGCTTCTGCTTCCTGCTTCTGCTTCCTGTTCCTGCTTCTGCTTCCTGCTTCTACTTCCTGTTCCTTCTTCTGCTTCCTGCTTCTGCTTCCTGCTTCCTACTTCCTGCTTCTTGCTTCTGCTTCCTGCTTCCTGCTTCTTCTTCCTGCTTCCTGCTTCTGCTTCCTACTTCTTGTTCCTGCTTCTGCTTCCTGCTTCCTGCTTCCTGTCCCTGCTTCTGCTTCCTGCTTCCTACTTCCTGTTCCTGCTTCTGCTTCCTGCTTCCTGCTTCCTGCTTCCTGCTTCCTGCTTCTGTTTCCTGCTTCCTGCTTCTGCTTCCTGTTCCTGCTTCTGCTTCCTGCTTCTACTTCCTGTTCCTGCTTCCTGCTTCCTGCTTCCTGTTCCTGCTTCTGCTTCCTGCTTCTGCTTCCTGCTTCCTGCTTCTGTTTCCTGCTTCCTGCTTCTGCTTCCTGCTTCTGCTTCCTGCTTCTGCTTCTGCTTCCTGTTCCTGCTTCTGCTTCCTGCTTCTACTTCCTGTTCCTTCTTCTGCTTCCTGCTTCTGCTTCCTGCTTCCTACTTCCTGCTACTTGCTTCTGCTTCCTGCTTCGTGCTTCTGCTTCCTGCTTCTGCTTCCTGCTTCCTGCTTCTTCTTCCTGTTCATGCTTCTACTTCCTGTTCCTGATTCTGCTTCCTGCTTCCTGCTTATTCTTCCTTATTCCTGCTTCTGTTTCCTGCTTCCTGTTTCTGCTTCCTGCTTTCTGCTTCCTGCTACTGCTTCCTCTTCCTGCTTCTGCTTCCTGCTTCCTTCTTCCTGCTTCCTGATTCTGCTTCTGCTTACTGCTTCTTGCTTCCTACTTCTGTTTCCTGCTTCCTGCTTCTTCTTCTTCATCCTGCTTCTGTTTCCTGCTTCCTGCTTATTCTTCCTTATTCCTGCTTCTGCTTCCTGCTTCTGCTTCCTACTTCTGCTTCCTGCTTCCTGCTTCTTCTACCTGCTTCCTGCTTCTGCTTCCTATTCTTGCTTCTGTATCCTGCTTCCTACTTACTGCTTCCTGATTCTGCTTCTGCTTCCTGCTTATTGCTTCCTGCTTCTGTTTACTGCTTCCTGCTTCTTCTTCCTTCTTCCTGCTTCTGTCTTCTGCTTCCTGCTTCCTGTTTCTGCTTCCTGCTTCCTGCTTCTGCTTCCTGCTACCCGTTCCTGCTTCTGCTTCCTGCTTCCTTCTTCCTGCTTCCTGATTCTGCATCTGCTTCCTGCTTCTTGCTTCCTACTTCTGTTTCCTGCTTCTTCTTCCTTCTTCCTGCTTGTGTTTCCTGCTTCCTGCTTCTTCTTCCTTATTCCTGCTTCTGTTTCCTGCTTCCTGCTTCCTACTTCTGCTTCCTGCTTCCTCCTTCTACTTCCTGTTCCTGCTTCTGATTCCTGCTGCTGCTACCTGCTTCCTGCTTCTTCTTCCTGCTTCCTGCTTCTTCTTCCTGCTTCCTGCTTCCTCCTTCTACTTCCTGTTCCTGTTTCTGCTTCCTGCTTCTGTTTCCTGCTTCCTGCTTCTTCTTCCTTATTCCTGCTTCTGTTTCCTGCTTCCTGCTTCCTGCTTCTGCTTCCTGCTTCCTGCTTCTACTTCCTGCTTCCTGCTTCTTCTTCCTGCTTCCTGCTTCCTCCTTCTACTTCCTGTTCCTGCTTCTGCTTCCTGCTTCTGCTACCTGCTTCCTGCTTCTTATTCCTGCTTCCTGATTCTTCTTCCTGCTTCTTCTTCCTGCTTCCTGCTTCCTGCTTCCTCCTTCTACTTCCTGTTCCTGTTTCTGCTTCCTGCTTCTTGCTTCCTGCTTCTGTTTCCTGCTTCCTGCTCCTTTTTCTGCTTCCTGCTTCCTGCTTCCTGCTTCTACTTCCTGTTCCTGCTTCTGCTTCCTGCTTCTGCTTCCTGCTTCCTACTTTCTGTTTCCTGATTCCTGCTTCCTTCTTCTGCTTCCTGCTTCCTAATTCCTGCTTCCTGATACTGCTTCTGCTTCCTGCTTCTTGCTTCCTGCTTCTGTTTCCTGCTTCCTGCTTCCTGCTTCTTGCTTCCTCCTTCTGTTTCCTGCTTCCTGCTTCTTCTTCCTTCTTCCTGCTTCTGTTTCCTGTTTCCTGCTTCCTGCTCTTGGTTCCTGCTTCCTGCTTCTGCTTCCTTCTTCTGCTTCCTGCTTCCTGCTTCTGCTTCCTTCTTCTGCTTCCTGCTTCCTGCTTCTGTTTCCTGCTTCCAGCTTCTGTTTACTGATTCCTGCTTCCTCCTTCTACTTCCTGTTTCTGCTTCTGCTTCCAGCTTCCTGCTTCCTGCTTCTGATTCCTGTTCCTGCTTCTTCTTCCTGCTTCCTACTTCCTGCTTCCTGATTCTGCTTCTGCTTCCTGCTTCTTGCTTCCTGCTTCTGTTTCCTGCTTCCTGTTTCCTGCTTCCTGCTTCTGCTTCCTGCTTCCCGTTCCTGCTTCTGCTTCCTGCTTCCTTCTTCCTGCTTCCTGATTCTGCTTCTGCTTCCTGCTTCTTGCTTCCTACATCTGTTTCCTGCTTCCTGCTTCTTCTTCCTTCTTCCTGCTTCTGTTTCCTGCTTCCTGCTTCTTCTTCCTTATTCCTGCTTTTGTTTCCTGCTTCCTGCTTCCTGCTTCCTGCTTCCTGCTTCTACTTCCTGCTTCCTGCTTCTTCTTCCTGCTTCCTGCTTCCTCCTTCTACTTCCTGTTCCTGCTTCTGCTACCTGCTTCCTGCTTCTTATTCCTGCTTCCTGCTTCTTCTTCCTGCTTCCTGCTTCCTCCTTCTACTTCTTGCTTCCTGCTTCTGTTTCCTGCTTCTTGCTTCCTGCTTCTGTTTCCTGCTTCCTGCTTCCTGCTTCTTTTTCCTGCTTCCTGCTTCCTGCTTCCTGCTTCTACTTCCTGTTTCTGCTTCTGCTTCCTGCTTCCTACTTCCTGCTTCCTGCTTCCTGCTTCCTTCTTCTGCTTCCTGCTTCCTAATTCCTGCTTCCTGATACTGCTTCTGCTTCCTGCTTCTTGCTTCCTGCTTCTGCTTCCTTCTTCTGCTTCCTGCTTCCTGCTTCTTCTACCTGCTTCCTGCTTCTGCTTCCTATTCTTGCTTCTGTATCCTGCTTCCTACTTCCTGCTTCCTGATTCTGATTCTGCTTCCTGCTTCCTGCTTCCTGCTTCCTGCTTCTGTTTCCTGCTTCCTGCTTCTTCTTCCTGCTTCCTGCTTCCTGCTTCCTGCTTCTACTTCCTGTTCCTGCTTCCTGATTCTGCTTCCTGCTTCCTACTTTCTGCTTCCTGATTCCTGCTTCCTTCTTCTGCTTCCTGCTTCCTACTTCTTCTTCCTTATTCCTGCTTCTGCTTCCTCCTTCCTGCTTCCTGCTTCTGCTTCCTCCTTCCTGCTTCCTGCTTCTGCTTCCTGTTCCTGCTTCTGCTTCCTGCTTCTGCTTCCTGTTCCTACTCCTGTTCCTGCTTCTGCTTCCTGCTTCTGCTTCCTACTTCTGCTTCCTCCTTCCTGCT
Organism: Cricetomys ansorgei; assembly: GCA_026225945.1. NCBI lineage: Eukaryota > Metazoa > Chordata > Mammalia > Rodentia > Nesomyidae > Cricetomys > Cricetomys ansorgei. The sequence continues at coordinate 27,637 of JAMJFZ010000231.1, forward strand.
TCCTGCTTCTTCTACCTGCTTCCTGCTTCTTCTTCCTTATTCCTGCTTCTGTTTTCTGCTTCCTGCGTCCTGTTTCTGCTTCCTGCTTCCTGCTTCTGTTTCCTGATTCCTGTTTCCTGCTTCCTGCTTCTGCTTCCTTCTACCGGCTTCTGCTTCCTGCTTCTGCTTCCTGTTCCTGCTTCTGCTTCCTTATTCTGCATCCTGCTTCCTGCTTCCTGCTTCTGCTTGTGTTCTTGCTCTTACTTCCCTCAGTGATGGACTATGGTGTATAAGATGAAAAAACCCTTTCTCTCCCCAACCCATGTTGCTTTTCAACACTGTTTTATCACCGTGACAGAAAGTAACTCTGTCTTCTGCTTCCTGCTTCCTGCTTCTGTTTCCTGCTTCCTGCTTCTGTTTCCTGCTTCCTGCTTCTGCTTCCTGTTCCTGCTTCTGCTTCCTTCTTCTGCATCCTGCTTGCTGCTTCCTGCTTCTGCTTGTGTTCTTGCTCTTACTTCCCTCAGTGATGGACTATGGTATATAAGACAAATAAACCCTTACTCTCCCCAACCCATGTTGCTTTTCAACACTGTTTTATCACAGTGACAGAAAGTAACTAGGACAGATTCCTACCTAGTAAGGAAGTTGAGTCTGTAACCAAAAGCCTGCCAACAAAGAAAAGCCCAGGGTCAGAAGGTTTTACTGTTAAATTTTACCAGACATTCCTAGAATAACTGACATCAACATTTCTCAAACTCTTCTGACAAAGCAGAAGAGGAGGGAGCAGTTCTTAACTTAACACACCAATACCAAAGCTAGAAAAAGGCACTACAAGAAAGAAATAGCGCAGACCAAACATCTCTTATGAATATCAATGTCGAAAATCTCAACAACATAGGAAAAACTTCTGCACTATAACTAATGAGGAGTAATCCAAAAAAATGTAAGGTTTATCTGATACATGAAAAGCGACTCAGATAAAAAATGTCACATTAATCACAGAAATGCATGATCATATCAAAAATATAGAAACAGCCTTTGACAAAAATACAACACCTTTTCATAAATATAAAACCCTTGGCAAACTAGAAAGAAAGAGGACCTTCTCCAGTCTGATGAAAGGTATCTATGAAAGCCTGTGGTGAAAATTCTATTTGACTGGAAAAGGAACAAGATGAGGATTCCCTCCCCCAGCTACTTCTCAGCAACTCTATACTCAAGGCTCTAGCCAGGGGTGGTAGACAAGAGAGAAAAAACAATGGCATAGGCCTTGAAAGAGAAAGGGGTAGGATTATCTCTTTTTACAGACAACATCTTTGATACAAAAACCTAGGAAATTCACTAAGGTATTGCACAACTGATAAATGAGTTCAGCTAGCTCGTAGAATGCAAGATTAATATACAAAAATCAATTGCACTTTTCAACACTTGGAATGAACAGCCTGATATAAAATTAGGAAAATAATTTCATCCAAAATGCTTAGGGGTAAATTTAACAAAACTCTAAAAAACTCATTTGTTCAACTGTAAAACACTGTGGCAAGCAATTTAAGAGAATCTAAATAAATGGGAAAACTTCTCATGCCAATGGATAAATAGAATGAATAGTCATGCTGACCATAATTGCCAAATTGATCTCTATGTTCAACACAATTCCTATCAGAACCTAGCTGCTTCTTTTAGAAACTAACAAAGTAACTCTAAATTTTGTGTTGGATTGCAATAGAATCAGAACAGCCAAAACAGTCTTCAAAAAGAACAAAGTGATAGGACTCATTTTTCCATGCTTCAAAATTTATTATCCTGCAGAAGTAATAATTTAAAAGATATAGCACTGGTATGAAAATACATATTTGGTCAGTGTAATAGGTTAAGGGTCCAAAAATAAGGCTATGTGGTATCTATGGTGTTAGGAGAGAACAGTCTTTCCAAAGAATTGTGCTAGGACAACTGGATATTAATATGCCAAAAAAATAGAAGTTGGATGCTTACATTATGATTCCTAACAGTAGCAAATTGACAGTTATGAAGTAGCAACAAAAATAATTCTATGGTTGGGGTCACCACATCATGAGGAACTGTATTAAAGGGACAGAGCAATAGGGAGGCTGAGAACCACTGCTCTAACTCAAATGCACCAAAGACCTAAACACTGAAAGGTAAGGGTATAGACTCTTTGAAGCAGCTGTGTGTGGTGTGTACCTATAATCCTAGCACAATGGAAGCAGAGACAGGGGATCACCGCAACTACAAAACCAAAATGGTCTACATAGTGAGTTCTAAGACAGACAGGAGATCTCCTCTCTCAAAAAATTATAAAGAACTGATAACCTCTTCAAATAAAATATGAGGAAATCTTCCTGACCTCCTAATTGGTAATGAATTCTTAGTTATGGTTACAAAAGCAAAAACAGATCTATTGTTCTTGAAAAAGAACATGCTTGTGCTTATACAGGATACCATCCAACAGTGAAGTGACAACACAAAGATTTTCAAATTATCTATCTGCTGTGGAGCTTGTCTAGAATATATAGAGAACTCATAATAATGAAAAGACAAGACAATTCAATTTTTCATCATGGAAATCCAAGCCAAACCCACAATGAGACAGCACTTCACACCCACTCAGAAGGCTATAATAAAAGGAAATCATTTAATAACCAACATTGCCAGAGACTGGAAGAAATTGGAGCCTTCATACATTGCTGATCAAATTACACAGTGTTGCTATTGCTGAACAATTCGACAATTTTAAAACAGTAAATGCAGACCTGCCTATCTCACACCTTCCCTCGAGGTGGTGGGAGTTTCCTGAGTCTTCCCAGGCCAGTATCTGATATATTTTGGGGATGGAAAGAGTAATGTTTTCTTTTCCTGTGGGGGCAGGGTGAGATACATTCTCTCTGTGTAGGCCTGGTTGTCTTGGAACTCACTATGTATACCCAGCTGTCCTCAAACTCACAGGGATCCACCTGTCTCTGCCTCTAAAGTGTTGAGGTCAGTAATGGTTCTTAAAGTAGCTGTTAGAGAGGAGAGCAACAAGCAATGGGTATAAAGTTTCCCTCCTTCCTCCTTCTCTGTCCCACCCTCCCAACCCCGACACACACACATTCTCTTCCTCTCTCTCTCTCTCTGTGTCTCTCTCTCTCTGTCTCTCTCTGTCTCTCTCTGTCTCTCTCTGTCTCTCTCTCTCTCTCTCTCTCTCTCTCTCTCTCTCTAAGGTTCATAGCTAGGCTGGCCTCATTCTCGAGCTGTCTGAGTGTTGGAAGGCATGCACCACCTTTCCCAGACAAAGTTTTCTTTTGAGGTAATGAAAATGTTCAAAATGTGACTGTGATGTTATTGGTGAACATACTTTAAAAAAGAAAAAGGAAGAAAGTCACCATATATTGGCCTTGATATCACAGCTGGGCTCAGCAGTTACAGAAAAGAGGATGAGTTTACCCACCCACCATGCCCCAAAAAAACTGGGAGAACTGGATGATCTGAACCTAGCATTCATTCCTCCTGGGCAGCTATAGCAGAGGATCCTAGAAAACCATCAATTTGAGAGTGGTCTGGAAACTGAGGTAAGACAGGATACTCTTGCTATCTTTAAGCTACATCTGTCCCTGGAAAATATATCACTTGCTCATTCATCAAACTTCTGTTGGATTTTAGTTTTCTATAGAATGCTTTATTTGGGGTGGTAGGAATATGTAGACAAATGGGGCTCTGAAGACTCCTTGTCTAGCACATAGATAGGCACATAAGCAACCTCCATAGCAGCCAAGAACTAGACCTCAGATTTCATAAGGTCAGAAGACAGTCACCCTCTGAATAAAAAAGTCAACATATAATAGATGAGATTATCCATGTGGAGAAGAAACCAAACAGATGGTTTCTAACAATGCTATGCATTGAGACACTTAGAAGTCCTTAGAACTCCATGAAACAAAGGCCAGCCTGCAGATAGAGAGGCTGTGTTCCTCAAGCAGGCTCTGTTCCCTGCAAATTGTTGACATCCTCATGAGACCTCTATGAGACTTAGACTGAATGGGTTTTCTACAACCCTGTCTTTGGCTTCCGGTCTACCAGACACTTATTGTCTGTTGACTTTCTGTTCTGACTTTTGGTGCTACTGTCTGATATTGGTCACATTTCCAGCAACTCCTTTGCTTCTGGAACTCCTGGAAGTAGACTTTGTTAGCTTACACAGATTTTTGCAGCCTCCCACTCCCTAACTGAACTGTTGTCCATCACCCACAGCCCCTCCAGGTCTCTGTCTGTCCTCTGGTACGTGTGGTACCATGAGGAAGCCTGCTCAGGGAAGTATTCCTGAAATATGAGTCACCTGCCCTATTATCTGATCTAAAGTGAACGTTATATATATAGCAAGATGATCTACATGGAGTACAGAAATAGACAAACATCATTGCAGCTCTACAAGCAGGGCCAGAGTCGGACTAATTTGATTTCTGGCCCATGTGCTGGAAATTTTGGGAGATAGGAGAATGGCTCTCTCAGGCCACTAGCAATTCTAACGGTCTGACTCCTTAGAGTCTGGCTTTCATCTTCACAAAGTAATAATTCAATAGTAGTCACCTAGCCTTGTAGGTAATGTTCTCTTCCAGCAAAAGTAGAGTTCTTCAATTCAAGTCCCCCCTCTATCTCTGATCTACACCTTTACCTGCTGTTCTGTTTCTTGCCATACTTTCATGAATCAGTGTCTGGCCTCTAGTGATTTCTGTAGTCCCTGAATCTTAGTCTCGGGGTCCAATGCTAGCTAAAATTCCTGCTCCTAGATTCTTTCAATGCAAATCCCATCACCTGTGAGGCTCCATAGGATAGACCTACAGGCCTAATTTTCTCAAGATTCTAGTAAATGTAACCAACTGTCACTTCATGAGAGATGCACTTTACTAGAGTTAAAAACAAAATGCCAAGAAAGGTGGACCACAAAGTGACCAACATGCCTCTGTGTAAAGCAGTGGTTCTTAACCTTCTTCATGCTGCGACTCTTCAATACAGTTCCTCGTGTTGTGGTGACCCCAACCACCACATTATTTTCATTGCTACTTCATTCTGTCATTTTGCTGCTGTTATGAATCATAATGTCAATATCTGATATGCATATCGTCTTAGGTGACCCCTCTGAAAGGGTTCTTCAACCTCCAAAGGGGTCAGGCGACCCACCGGTTGAGAACCACTGCTTTGAAGGGTTTTTTTTTTATTTAGTGTGTAAATTCTTTTTCTAGTTATAAAAGTCATACATGTTTAATGCTGGAAACTTGGAGAACACAGAAACATACAAAAGTATGAGAAAATTACAAAAATCTAGAGAGCTGAAGAAATCAGGAAGAATCTTGACAAGAAATTCTTTTCTGAGTCTTATACTCAGGGTTTTGTACTTTCACTGCACACAGTCAGTCATACACAGACGTGGAATTCATTGAAATAACAAAGTAGGCTAAATTGGCACTCAGTTAAAAAATTTATGCATTAGATTTTATGAGATTTGCTTCTAGATTCACACCTTTAACCTCAGTTTTCTCAAGTTTTAGCATATATATACATATATATATATATGTATTTATATAATACATATATGACTGCATCAGAACCACCTCAAGCAACTCTGAAAAATGCAAATTCCTGGGGCCCCTTGAAGATCTACTGAATGAAAATCTCTGGGTGCAGGAGTGATAGTCCACACGTGAATGCCGTCCTTGGGTGAATCTTATGCCCACTGGGATTTGAGAAGCACTGGAAGAAAGCTACTGGAGATAGCGAAAATAGGCTTCTGATTGTCTGAACATGGCTATTTTAAAGCTTGTCTGGAGAAACCCAAACAAGTGTGGATGAGTAGGGGGAATGAACCTTAGTACAACCACTCTAGAAAATGGTAGGACCTGGCTATTGAGATGGCTCAGCAGGTAAAGGCAACTGCCACCAAGCCTGATGGCTTCAATCTGATCCTTGGGATCCATATGATAGAAGGAAAGAACCAACTCCCAGAGGTTCTTTTCTGACCTTTATGTGTCTGCCATCGTGACAGAAACATGCACGCATGCACGCACACAAAAATAAAAAATAAAAATATAGCAAAATAAATTTTAATAATGAGGCTGACAGTTCATTTAAAAGTCCAACATGAAGTCACCATATGATGCTGTAATCCTATTTCTGGATATATGCACAAAAGAACTAAAATCAAATTTCTGAAGGATATTTGGACAAGCATGTTCCTGGTAGCATTATTCACAATATCCAAAAGGGGCAAACGACCCTGAGCCAGTAAGATAGCTTAGAGGGTAGAGGCACTTGCTGCACAAACCCGAGGACATGATTTCACCCTGGATCTCACAGGCAGAAGCACAGCATAACAGAAGGCCTGAAAGAAACCTTCAGATACATGAACAAAGAAAGTTTCTGACACAAGTTTCCAGAAAGGGTGGGCAGGCTTCAAACCATGTGATTTAGCCTCACCTGGCCTATGTAATTTCTGGCATGGAGGCCTGTGCTAGGTGGACCATAATTCAAAGTTGCCTTGGTCCTGGGAAGCAGAGGGGGCAAGCTGGGTTTTCTTCTCCTGCCCAGCTGGATTCCATGACAGTTAACTGCCTTCTCTGTCTCAAGGGAGACATTACACAGGGGTGGGGCTAACTTCTGGGAGAGACAGAGCCAGATAGTGAATCTCTGATCTAACAATTATCTTCTGACCTCCACACTCTATATGATCACTGTGGCTCACATGCCCCTACATTCACACAACACACATACATGCATACACACACACACAGACACAAAAAAAAAAATTAATAAATAACTATGAATTTAAAAAAACACAACTATCCATAAACGGATGAATAAACAAAATTTGGTGTGGACATACAGGAGTGTTGCCAAGGTCCAGCTCTGGCAGGAATTCAGTGACCCGGGAGGGAGAGGCAGAGTTGGCAAATAATAAGAATTAAACATTAAATAAATATTAAATAAAAAGAATAAAAACACCTCTTATAGGTGGAAGAAACTTCCTCTTTGTTTCTTCTGTTTCTTCTTACTTCACTATTCTCCTTTTCTCTTTTCTCTCTCTCTCTGTTTATCTTTTATTTCTCTTATTTAGATTTATTCTCTATTATATCTTTTCATAAAATCACACACCTACACATTCATACACATCTTGTGGGTGAAGCAAACCTTCAACCCACGCACCACACTCGCATACATCTTGTAGAGGAGGCAAAGCTTCAACACACAGAGATCTTATCCATACATCTTGCAGCCTTCCTTCTTCCCTTGTCCTTGTGGGGACAGCGTACATACATCTCACTCATGCATCTTATAAGTTTCTTTTCCCCTTTCTACTTCTTCTCCCACTCCTACTGTCACTGGCTATCTGTTTTCCCAAGAATCTTATATATGTATGTTTTGACAAAGTCCCTCATGGGGAAAGATCCTATTGCAACTACATCTTAATCATGAACGTAAACTTTCCATAATGCTTACATGTTTCTCATTTCAGTGATTACAAGAAAAAACATAGTTTTTTAAAACAAGTTATCTTAAAACCCACACCTGACCACCTAGTTTTCCATATATAATTTTCCCACAGTACACCTATATCCTAGAAGCAATAATTTTTCCGGTATAAATCAACAGAGCTTTAGCAAGACAACTAATTTCACAGCCAGCTTCTATTGTAAATGACAGGTTACCAGGGAACAAGTGCACGTCATAGTACCCTAACATACACAATTCTTTAGTTAACACAGTGAAACAATTTTATTATAACTAGAAAACTTTAGGTCAGGGTCTTTTTTGCTTTTCGTAGGTAGAAGGAAAGTCTACTGCACAGCTCTCTATATCCCCAATGCACACCCCAAACTCATCAGTAAATTTTTGACTATAGAAACCAGGAAAAAGTCAATCTTATTTTTGGTCGGCATAGGTGGAGCCCAGCAATGGGCACCGAAATTCATTTGTTATAACTTGGTCATAGGTCTGTTTTTCATAGGTGAAACTTGTGGGCACTAGCAGTTAAGCTTTCTTTCTTCTAGCTTTCCTAATCCTGACCAAACAAGCCCCTAGCAAAATGTGTTTTCTTAAGTTACTGATTCTGAGGCAGCTGGCAAACAATCCCAATTTAACCCTGTAACTATATGTGAAAAACACTACTGTTTTTTAACTATACATGTTTCTTTAGTTACTCTTTCTGGAGTTTCAACAGAGTCACCAATTCCACTGAGTGGCACTGCCTTGCGCAGGCGGCATCGCTCGAGGGAAAATCATCACCATTGTTGTCTGTGGCAGCAACACTGCCCAGTGAGGAGTTACAGACCCCCGCCCCCATAGAACTTTGATACCTCAAAAGAGAAAAGGAGACCATGGAGCAACAAGTATGATACGGACCAGCAGTATACTAAAGGGCATTCAGGAGACAATCCCCTGGGAGGCCAAGGTAAGAACCTGCTGTCGCCCTGCTTAACAGTAGGCTGACTCCTGATGCTCCACTGCTGGCTGCGGCTCCCTGCACTGCTCCCAGCAGAATGTTATTCAGCCTTAAGAATGAACATGAGTTGAATGATTGTTACCTGAAATTATAGAGAGTAGAGGGGTTGGGAGGCTATAGGCTAGCCAACACTTATCAAATCACAAAGATATAGGACTAAGAAATTAATTCTGGTGTGCTATTGTGTAGAGGGGTAATACAAGTACCAATAATGTACTGTACATTGCAAAAGCACTATAAAAAGCATTCTGAATATTCTTCCATGAAGAAATTATGTTTTTAAGAAGATAGTTTTAGCTATCTTAATTTTAGCATGGTATAATATTTACAGGTTTCAAAGTAAAATATGACATGGTACTATACACAAAGATTTTTCTGTGGCAACTGAAAAATAAATATTAATTAAAAAGTCAACACTTGCCTAACATCAGCAGAGGGTGAGAGTTGTAAGAAGTGATGAACTCCCCCTCTCTGGTGCGGCAGATAGGCTTGCATGGTGTGTGTTAACGGAACCTTGCAGTGATGGAGTATCTGCTAGTCAACATTTTCAGTTCAAATGACCATAGTGGAAAACTTTCTGCACAAGGTAATGGGGCTTTAAGTGAGATTAGCCAGGAGGCAGATCCAATCGTGTGCTCTCCAGTTGATGAAACAGACTTTTCAATGAGAAAAGACTGATGACACTATAGAAAAAGGTAGGGTTAATATCTGAAAAAAAAACTCACTCAGGTTCTCTTTTGATAAAAAAAAAAAGTACAAACTCTTAGAGATCACTGGTCCCCTTTCAGATTGGTAAAGATTAAAAGTGTAGAACATTTGAGATGGCTCAGCTGGGTGGGTACTTCTCCCAAGGCTGATGATCCACAATCCATAGTGTCCACATTATGGAAGAGAAGAGCTGATCCCCAGAGATTATCTCTAACCTGTACACACAGAGAGACACAGACAGCAACACAGACACACACATACACACACACACACACACACACACACACACACACACACACACTATGGCAAACCCACACAAACATGCTCATATGAGCTCTAGCACACAGAAACAAATAATAAATGTTAAAAAAAGACATGTGATAGGCAGTAGTCCTATATGTTGTTGCCGAAAAAAGTTTTTATTCGGGTGAGTATTATAATCATAAAAAAGTTATTATTGGGGTCAGTGAGATGGCTTAGTGGGTAAAGGCACTTGCTCCCAAGACAGGCAACCTGAGTTCATTTCCAGAACTTACATGGGGAAAGAGAGAAGCAACTCTCACAAGCTGTCCTCTGACCACCACAGGCACAGTGGTGTGCATGCCCTCCTCCTCTGCCCACATGCAAATAAATAAATGGAATAAATTAGTTATTGTTATTATTGCTGGGGTGGTGTGTGTGTGTGTGTGTGTGTGTGTGTGTGTGTGTGCAAGTGTCATGGCCCCTGTGGAGGTCAGAGGACAACTTCGAAGAGTAGGTTCTCTTCCTTCTACTTTATATAAGTCGCGGGGATTGAATTCAGGTTGTCAGGATAAACAGTAAATACCTCTACCTGCTAAGACATATGTCTGGTTGCCAAAAGATAGTCTGGGAAAAGAAGTTTGTCAGTGTCTATCAAAATTCTAATTGTGATGAAATAGACTGCCAATGTTTTAAAAATTCAAATTCAGATGATTCCTGATGTTTTGGAGACAGGTCAAATTAAAGACATTTTCCTACAATCGATGCCCATGCATGATTCTCTACACCTTACCAAGCAAACAATACAAGTCTCACAGTAAACTCAGAAACCCGCTGTCTCTTTTTTGAGTAAATGCTACAGTCAAAAAAATCGCTTTTTTTGTTGTTGTTGGAATGTCCTTGAATTAGGTTGCCATCAAGTTTTTCCCCCCTTGGCTCTTCAGCCTTTTCTCTCTTCAGTCTTGAGACCCTCTCTCAAAGTCACAGGCATATTCTGAGAGAGAAAAACAATTCTCCCAGATTCCCAGTTTCTTATCTCTCTGTTAATTGTTATAGCACCTTCCTCCCAAAGGATCTAAATAAAATTTAATGACTCCAACTTTCACATGTCAAAGATGTCAAAGAAAACAGGATTCTCTCACTCATTAGAGAAAGTACTAGAGAAATGTCCAGGTGCATTTGTACGTTGTTATTCATTTGAGTTCTTTTGTTCCAGGTCCATCTCTATTGCTGTGACAAAATGCTCTGACCAAAAGCAGCTTAGAGGAGGAAAGCATTTGTTTGGCTTATACTTCCAGGTCACAGTGGAGAGAAGTCAGGCCTTGCATTCAAGTCAGGGATCTGAGGGCAGGTCTGCTTATTATTCCATTCTGATTTACCTCGAGCTAGAGAACTCACTCACATCCAGGGAAGTACGATAACAAAGATGGAGGACTGCTCTGTCTTCCTCACTCACAGACCCGTGCTTACATCGCCTTCTTACAGAAGCACCCAGTACCACCTGCCCAGGGAACAGAGCTGTCTACAGTGGACTGAACCCTCCTACACCAATTAATAACCACGACAGTCTCCCCAAACCATGCTCCTAGGCCAAGGTGATCTTGTCAATCCCTCAATTGAGACTCCTTTCTCAGGTGACTCTGGGCTCTATCAAACTGACAGGTAAAACTAACGAGAACATTAGCCAATAACAGAAGAAACTGAACTGCCTCCCAAAGGAGCCTGCCACTGACTGAGTTACTCACTATCAACTGCCAGTCCATAATGGAACCACAGTTAATATTTTCATGGCTTCAGTTGTAAATGTTCCCCCAAATCCCATGAATTGAAGGCTTGCTCTCCAGGTGCTACTGGAAAGGACTGAAACATTAAGGAACTTTAAAGGTAACTTGGGGAATACTCTTTAAAGGATATATTGGAATAGCTTCCTCTTGCTCACTTCTCTCTCTCTCTCTCCCTCTCACCCCCTCTTTTTCTCTCTTCTGGCCACCATGGGGTGAGAAACTTTCTACTACCACACACTTCTGCCGTGAACTGAAACCATGAACCAAAACAAACATTTCCTCCTTTCAAGTTATTTGTCTCTGATATTTGAACACAGCAATGGAAAGTTGATTTTAAGGAAATTCTCAAGTCCAAGAAGTGGGGAGGGGAAGAGAAACTGAGGAAATTTCCAAAATAATGTAGCAAAAATTTAGAGCAGAGAAAGCGGTAGTAAACTTCCTTGATCAAAAAAAAAGGGGGAACAAGTGCATAAACTGTGAAAGGAAACCCAAGTGCTTTACTTTGGTCAGTGGAGGAGAAAACACTACGTTCGCAGGAAGACTGAATTTACCACCTGCGCCTACAGTGAACCATTGTGGTATCTTAGCACTTCTACTGCCTTGTTTGATCTCTATCGCTGTCACACAGGGTCCTCACAGACAGTGGTTCAGCCCTTTAAGTTCGACTGTTCCCATTGTTCCCACTGTTGCAAGAGCCTCTCAGCTCGGATATTCCAGAAGGAAAGCACAGCCATGCGCAGACTCTGTCAGCAGGGATTTATCAGAACAAGGGCTGCAGTGAGCTATAACAAAGTGGTTTGGGGATGGGGACATGTAGCAGCATGCTGTGGTATGCAGTAAGATTTTAAAGAAGTCGATATGAGTATTCATGGAACAGGTACCGTATTTACAGGATAAGGTAACCCTGCTCCCCTTCCCAAATCATAGGGGATCACATCTCCCTTTTAGAGTATATGTATGTTTATGTGCATTATACATATGCATATATATATATACTGTATATATATATATGTATAATTATATACATATATACATATATATGTGTATAATTATATATGTAAAAATAATATAATAATATATACGTATATAATATACTATAAGTATAATATACATATGTGTGTGTGTGTATATATATATAATCATATATATAAAATCATTCTTTGTGGACTATTGAGAGTCAGTTGCACACATTACCTTCTTTATCCTTAAGTACTTTAGTGTATGTTTTTGAAAAACGAAGATGGTCTCCTATATGAATACAGTGTGATTGCCATTGTCCTGTTGGTTGATACTCAAATACTACTATAATCCAAACTTCAGGCTTACTTAGAGACTGACAATTCCCCTACTTATGTGTATTACAGAAAAACAAATATCTGGTCACTTTGATCTTGAAACAAATCCGTGGCTCCACCAGCACTCAATGGACCCAATACTTTAGTCACTCACTTTTAATTTTCAATGCTTCCTTGGTCTTTCACAATTTTGACATGATGAAGAATGAAGGCTCATTATTTTGTAGACTATTTTGTTTGTCTGAAGATTCCTCTGATATGGATTGAGGTCGTCCACTTTTGGCAGGAGTGCTAGAAATATGATCAGCTGCATCCTTCTCTGTGCGGCACACCTGGAGGTTCATGGTGTCAGTTTATCCCATAACTGAGAATATTACATTCCATCACTTAGCTAAGAAGGCATATGCCTGTCCATATGCCTTCCTCACAATGAATCTCATATAAATGGAACCCACACTCTTAACTGCTATGCTGTAGAGATACTTCTAGGCAATGGATAAATGATACTGCGCTGGCCACTTGACAAGATTCATGAAAAAATTCTCACAAGGACCTTATAGTGTTAGTGGAAAGATGTGTATCCATCAAAACAAATGTTTGATGGATTCCATGAATATTTCCATTTAGAGGAAAATGGGAGCAAAAGTCACATTGGAGGTCTGGAGGGCTCCCAGAGCAGGAGGGTTTGGGAAGTTGTCTTGGTTTGGAAAGCTGTTTGCTTTGGAAAGTTGTTTTTGCTATGAAATTAGGACCGTAGGTTTGACCTGAGCAATTCAGAGCTGGGGCGAGCCATAATAAGGAGGACGACAGAGTGAGAAACATCCTGGACACGGATTTAGGAGAGCGAAACCACGGCATCATTTTCTCGGGCAACAGGACCCTGGCTGTGTTTCTGGGGAACTGCTGGCAGGATGGACAGGGTGTCCAAAAGGAAACCCTTGCCAGGCATGCTCTGAAGGAAGTAGTCACAGGAGTTCTGGATCAACTGACAATGGTGATTGGCATGATCAGCAGTTCCCAGTGGGGAACTCACATGCCTTAAGGTAAGAGAGAAAGAGGGAGAGGGTGGTTGGTAGAGGCTTGAGTGCACTGTTCAGAAATTATTCACAGGATCTTCCTAGAGATACTTTATCCTGTGTGTGCATAGCAAGGTGATGAGGAGAGAGTTTGGAGTTCTGGTTTTCATTTCACTGGCTGTTTCTAAACTCAAATTAGAATCCTTTCAAAACATCACTTTCACCTGCTTCTGTAGTAAGACTAGGAACTGGCACTTCTCCGAAGAACCCTTTGCCTCTAAACTGGATGAAAATGAAAGTGTTCTCATTACATAGAAACCTCATGATATTCCGCTCTAACTGCAGCACAATCAGTGCACAGTGATGACCTTGAATTGTTGCACACACTTCCACCTACTTCTTATATGTCTCTGTACTTTATGTTTCCATGGATATAATTTCATAGCCTGCCATACTTAAGCAATATTCACACTAAATATAACTGTGTGCCCGTAATTCTCTGCGTGTGAATGTTTGCGTGGCACACAATAAGATTTAGTACTGCTCTGGAGGCTGAAACAAACAAAAGCATATCTAAAAGAAATCACGTGTCATTTCAATAGAACATTAAGGCACTGAAATTCATTACCAATTTTTTTTTTTTAAAAAAAGGCACATTTTAAGAGCGTGAATTTGTAGCTGTAACGACACCAAAACCTTTGGAAGGAAACAGCCATTCCCTAGAGGCTGATGTTGCCAACTAACTGCTTCTCCGGGGACTTTTCTCTGGTAGGAAACTGACTTAAAAACAAAACTGCAATGAAACATAAACTTTTGTTTTATTTATTTATTTATTATTTACTTTGGAGCCAAATATTGCTTTGTAAGCAGTTCCCCAGAGCGTTTCATAGATTAAAGTAAAATCTCAGACTCAGCAGCCAGGTAGAAGGGATAAAGGCCTTCTACATCGTCTGTCCATCTGCACAGACATCCTTATTGCCCAGGAAATCACTAGTATTAGTGCTTAAACTGCTTCTGATATATTGTCTTAGGAAGCCGTGTGCTACTTTATTTCTGACAAAGTAGATCTCAGAAGAGATCTTTTCTGGAGAATTCCTTGTATTCTATTGCACTTACTAGCTGCTCTAATATATGTACATGCTTTAGTTGGCATTTTACATCTAACACATGGCTAATGATAACTCAGACTGAGAAATAATCATCTGTAATAAATTCATTCTTAACCTCATGCCATGGGCTGATGATCTCAAAGAACTTGAGGAATGACAACCCTCCTCATTTTATTTTCAGTCTCTGCCTTCATTATTTGTATGACTATTTGGAAGTTCTAGAACTCCAATCCAGGGACACAAAGCCACTCCAGGCAAGTGCTCTGCCATTAAGCCTTACTCCCAGCTCCCAGTCTCATTTTAAAAAACAATATATGAGTTAACAACCTCAAGAACATGCCTATTGAGAGGAGACGAAACTGTTGCCCAAACTGAACCACCACACACATTCTGGCCCAGTGGCAGCAAGGCAAAGCACTCTCTCTATCTCCACTGCCTGCAATCCCCTCTCCACACCTGCCTGTAGCCTACACAAGTGGCACGTATTAGGGTAGACCAACTCTCATTCGTTTTGCCGGTGGAAAGTGGTTAATACAGAGACCCAGGACTTTGCGGAGATTAGTGTAGCCACCTACACTCAGCCCTAAATGAGGCATCTAGATGACATCCTCTGCTGCCAACTCTCAGTAAAACATCACAGAAAAGCAGGTGGAAAGATCTTAAGAGCCAGAGGTTGGGAGAGAGTGCTGCCTAACAATGTCCTCTGGACAGTATGAGACTATTGCACACATAAACTCACAGTAAGTATGGTTGCCTGCACAAGACCAAGCCAGACAACATCCAAGTCTGCCTTGAGGAAGGATTCATGAGCCTCCCCACAATCCTCCGTGGAGGAGAAACTATTGGCAGTTGGTGGCTGCTGGAAAAGGGAGAGTTGATTCTCTTAGGGGTGTGACCCCAGTTAGGTTAACTGTGTTCTAGCAGATGGCTGTCACGCCATGCACATCTGAATAGCACTAATTTGGGACTCAGTGGGATATGTTTTGTAAAGGGACATGGATGGGGACACAGGAAGAATCTCGAAGAGTTGGAGAGGGCAAGTAGGAAACGGATATGATCAAAATACACTGTAGAACATGTACAAAATTCTCAAAGAATGGATTTTATACATTTTAATAGAGAAAACTAAAGCACCAAAGCATTTTGGTCATCTTTAATAGAGGGTAAATAAAATAGGTTTTATAAACCTTCAGGCTAAATAACCCCTAAATAAATGTCAGCCTCTTGCTGTGAAGTATTCGAAACACTTTGTCCAGAATAAGTACCGTTGGAAAGTACCAATGTTAGTACAATAACAATCGCTGAAAAACTCATTTGCAGATTTGTACTACAGTTTAAATGTTAAAAGTCCTCCACAAGTTCTTGTGTTTGAATACTCAGTCCCCAGTCTCTGGCACCAGTTTGGAAGGTGTGCAATATTTGGGATGTGGATCCTCTCTGGAGGAAGTATGTCACTTAGAGCAGGTCTTAGGGTTCAGTATGCTGGCCTTCCTTCCTGTCAACTCCATGTTTCCTGTTTGTGAACGCAATACGACTAGCTGCCTCATACTCCTGCCACCAGACCTTCTCCAGCAGGATGGACTAGATCCTCTCAAATTATAAGCCAAAATAAACCCATCTTCCCTTAAGCTGCGCCTTGTCAGGGTTTTGGTCCCAGCAGCAAGAACAGTAACTGATATGACTGATCATTCAACAAGTTCCTGGGATGAGTCAAGCCATTATGAAAATGGATTACTAAACACTTAACTGAAAAGAAAGAAAAGGAAAGGAAGAAAACGGAGACAAAGAGATGGCCTTGTGGCTTTATTTGTTTGTTAGTTTGTTTTGGGTTTTTGTCTGTTTTTTTTAAGCTTTGTGCTGGACCTGAAGCTATTGTCTGTTCCCTCAATGAAACATCTGGCATGAAAACAACTGGGCTGGCAAGATGACTCAGCAGGTAAAGGTGCGTGCTGACAATCATGATAATCTGAGTTGGATGCCTGGATCCCTATGATAGAAAGAGAGCTCCAACTCCTGTAAGCTGTTCTCTAAGCTTTGCATGCGTGCCACAGCATACACACATCCACGCAGGTGAATAAATACATATGTTTAATGGATTAGGTCAAGTCTGATACTGTAGCATGTAAATAAACACTAGATTTAAAAATTAAGACGATGAAAGCATATACTAACAACATGGATTAATCACCAAATACCATGTTCTATACATGGTCCTCCTTCTACTCTAACAGCTCTACCTCCTTTGTCATGGAAATCCTTATACCTGATTTACTGGTCTGTCCAAGTAGGTGAACCTATGGTATTATTTCACCCAAGGTATACTTCATTGCTTTGGTTTTTGTCTAAAGCAGATGTTTCAAACCAGAAATCAAGGATTGATATAAATATCAAAGACAGAGAGTACGGCTTCCAGCAGGATGGGGTAAAGAGCTCTGAAGATCTTTCCTACAGAAACCGGAGTAACTGATTTTGCGAAACCATCACTCAAAGCCTCTGCTGTGTACTAAGGGCACACAGAGCAAATAAGGAAGCATGTATTCCAAAACACCTTCTAAAACGGAGTCTATGTTATTTGTACCAAGATCTGCTCCCATCTCCCTTCCCAGTTCAGATTCCAGTGACCAAGTACATGGAACCCCACTCTCAACAGCAACCAGTCAAGCTCTGGCTTTCTAGGAGGGCCAGTATATGAACGTGTATCATTCTGTCTCTAACTACCTGCTGCTGAAAGTGAGGTCCTGATCAGTTCAGCAAAAAAGCAGACTCTCTCCTTCTAGCAGCCTGCCTTTTTGTTAGAGAGGTTCTGCCTTTGGGTGGAACAATACTGAGAATGCTGAGGTCATGATCCCTATAGGGTGAAAAGTCCAAGCTTCCAGGTTTTGAAAACCCACCAATCACTGAGCTTGAAATCCCACCCAACCCTGAGCTTGCTCAAGCTCAAGACTTGAAAACCCACCAATCCCTACCCTGGAAAGTTTCACCCTGAAAAACTCCTCCCTCACCCACCCCGCACTCCCCAAAATAACCCTATATGAGGTCTGCCTTCTCCTCGGTTCTCTGCTGCTTCTTGCCAGAGCAGAGGCAGCCTCCTTCTAGTGTCTCTCCCTAATAAATCTCTTGTGTGAGGTTTGTTGCGTGGTATGGCTTTGTGGTATTCCTCAGCTTCTGCCTGTCAGGATGCCTTTCCCTTCAGAGCTGCAACACTTCCAATGGGGACACTTTCCACACCTCTGAGCTGTAACACTTCCACTGTGGATATCATTCCCTCGGAGCTGTAACATTTCCATTCCTCACTTTGCAGTAGACCATGTGTGCTTGCAAGAGTATATGCACTCATGCATGGGTGTAGACCAAAATGGAGATGCTGCTGTTCTCCTACCTCAAGCACTCGGCTTCTAAAATGGGGGCTTGAGTCAGGGGAGAAATTTTGCCCTGGGAGGAGAGGTGGGAGACAAGCTATAAATCAGAGTACTTGGGATCTCTCCCTTCATAATGAGCAGAGTGTAGAGAAGTCCAGTTGTACAGCACTCTCGAAAGCAGCGATTGAAAAGTGATTATGTGGTTCATTGGGAAATATAGACAAAACTTCAGGCTGGCTAGTTAGCTGCTGAGAAACAGAGGAGGAAATAGCTGGGGGAGGAGGCAGTCTTCCTAGGGTCAGAAGACCATCCCAACACTGGCCTCAAGCAGTATGCCCAAGTCAAACTTTTCTTTTTCCTTTTATATTTTTAGCAAATATATTTTTTTTATTCTCTGATAATTTCAAACATGCATATGTTGTCTTTTGGTAAGGTGTACCCCAAATTTTCACACACACACACACACACACACACACACACACACCATGTACATTTTTTCCCACACAATACCAATATGCACACATATACATACACACTACACACATATACACATGGGGGAAAAACAATTAACTCTTTAGAAAAAGAACAGGCCAAGCTCATCAGTAACAGCCTGGACTCTGGCAGGAATGGAGCTTAAATTTTTTCCTTTCTCTATACCTCTCCACAAGCTGAGCACTCCAGAAAAGGGGAGTACTTTTCTTGGAAGATCACGGTACCCAAAAATCTAAGTGTGTATACAAGATGTAAGAATATGCATTATAAGTAACCTAAAGCTGAAAATTTCACAAGGGGAGAGGAAAACAGCACTCTGGATGTTGTCCTGGAAAAGAAGTCCCTGACGATGGTTTGATTTGATTTCATTAGAGGGAACTACTTCCCATGATATTCATATCCTGTTTGGGGAGGGCCTGAAGTAGCCCAGCTAAAGAGACCATCCCCTACTGTTATTTGTTGAAACCAGACCTGCTCTGAGTTACTCCATATTGTGAAACACAGTGTGTCTTCAGACTGTGGCTTGTCCTAAAGTTTCCATTATACAAACAGTTTTAAATTTCATTTTGAAGATGGAGGATGACTGCTCGTGTGAGTGGATACATAAACAACACCCACCATCTGTCTACCTATCTGGCCCCACCTATACAGTAAAGACTCATAAGTTACTTATTTTGAGGAGCAAAGAGGGTATCACCATATAAATGTATTGGGATGAATTAAGACTCTTGGGGTACATGGACATATTAAAATTATATCAGGGAAATAAGGCCAATAACTTATTGGTCACACTCAGCTAAGGAAATGGTACAACTCTCTTATTTCGACTTTACAAAGTGGTCAACTAACACTTTGATGGCAATGGACCCTTTGACTTATAATATAACACCTGATTTGTGCACTGTCTTAGAGAGGGTTTCTATTGCTGTGATAAAATAACGTGGAAATGGCAACTTGGGGAGATATGGCAGTTTGAATGAGAATGGCTCCCCTAGGCGCATATGGTTGAATACTTGTTCTCCAACTAGTGATACTGTTGGGGAAGAATTAGATGTGTCCTTGTCAGAGAACATGTGTCACTTGGAGTAGACTTTGAGGATTCAAAACACTGGTGCCATTCCCAGTGTGCCCTCGTTACCTCCTGTTGTGGTTTAAGACGTGAGCTCTCAATGTTCTGGCTATTGTATTCCTTCACTGCTTTATCATGGACCCTAACCCTCTGAAACCATGGCCCAAATAAACATTTTATAAGTTGCCTTGGTCATGTTTATCACAGAAATAGAAAAGTGACCAAGAAACGAGGAAAGGTTTTTTTTGGGCTTATAGTTCCATATCACAGTCCATCATCCAAAGAAGTCATGGCAGGAACTCAAGGCAGGAACTGAACCAGAAGTCACGGAGAAACACTATTTACTGGCTTTCTCACTATGGCTTGCTCAACCTACTTTCTTATGCCATCCAGGACCACCTTCCCAGGCATGGTACCACCCACAGTGATCTTATCTCTCCCCATCAATCATTCATCAAGAATATGTTCTACAGATTTGTAGGCCTCTGGGCTAAAGAGTAAGTGGAAGCAGCAAGAGAGGTCCTTGCCCTCTCCAGGGCATGCAGGATGCTCTGCAGGCTCCTTCTCTTAAGCCCTGGAGGCTGGCTACTCACAGTAAACAGATGGCAAGCTTTCTTCCTGCCCTGTGGCGAATTATGCACCTTTGTCTCTGCAAAGACCAGGAGGCCAGGTGCACCCCTGCCTGCCATGCTAATTAAGGCTTCCCTGGCCTAGGGAGAAATCCGGCCCTTCCCGGAGAAGATACTTATTGAGAAAAAAGCCTTTGAATAAAGAGTTTCCTGTCGATCAGACTTCGGGCTCCCGAGACTTCTTCTTGCTTCTAGTCCCTTCGTTCTCGTCCTTGCGGAGATCAGAGTCCACGCCCAGTCCAAGAAACCCACCACCCCGCGGCTTCCCTGCACTTTCCTGTGGCTCTCTCAGCTTGAGTTTATCACCCCCAGCCAGGGCTGGAAACTGGGCGGCCTCCCAGCTAACTGTGGGCTGGGGCAGAGCTGTGGCAAAGGCGCAGGAAGACCAGAACAACACAGATTTGCCTACAGGCAATCTGAAGGGAGACATCATTCTCAATTGAAGTTTTTCTTCCGAGATACCTCTAGCTTGTATCAAGTTGATAAAAACAAAAGCAAAAACAAAAAACTAACCTGGACTTGCACCAAGGACTAAGAGGTGGAGCACATCCTACAATCTCTAGAATGGCAGCTAAGCTTGGTACTTACTATTGAAACATCTTATTCAACTGCCACCTGCCTATCCTCCTGCTCACCTGTCTGGACCTCCTATTCCTGTGCCTGTATCTAATCTCACCCTTTCATCTCTGCAGATGGACTCAACTCCACAGCTTTTCTCTCAATCCTGTGATCCACTGTGGCCTGACTCTACAACAGCAGTTTCTTTCCTCCAAATAGTTTGGGTTTTTTCATCAATGTAAATTCTATACACATTTCTATTAGGTTACCTCTGTGACTATTTGAAACTCTACTGTAGCCTCTGAAACATTTTTCAACAATTCTGTTACTTTCAAATATTTAGATAGAAAGATAGATAGGTAGATAGACAGATGATAGATATATTGATAGATTAATTGATTTTCTGTGTGATACATGCTTCAAGAGTTAATATTAATAATTAAGATTAGAATAAAAGAGCCTATGCCCTCCTCGACCTGGTTATCAAGGAAAGAGAAATTACTTGACAAATTTAAACCATCAGACCTTGTGATTTTATTGTTATTCAGTATTTTCTGACATTTTAAAGAACACCAGTACATTCAACTACGTTTCAGACATAGTACATTTGTGACACTACTGGACAGTATCTCTTAGAGGAATCATCCTGTCTAAAATGTGCACGAACTGTGTTGTTATACCTCAAATGTATAAAAAGATAACATCTATGATAATAAGATCTGTACTGAACTGGCTCTAGATGATGAGTTAGAATCCTTGAAATGAATAATCAGAACCAGAAGCAGCAAATGAGCTGTGGCATAGAAGAAACACTATACATTTGTTCTCTTTTCTTCTTCTAGCTTCTTTAAAATATCTGATAGTATATGAAATAATCTTGTAGCAACGAACATTCCTTCAGGAGTTATACTTGGCAAAGTTCATTTTGCTTCCCCTGCCTTTGCCCTTCTACAAGGTTATATGTACCTTTTGAAAGGACTGTGTCCCTCTTGCCAACCATTTTGATTTTTGGAGGACCTTCACCTACATGATTAAGATGTTAACTGATGAACAATATTTTTTTTTATATTTACAGAACGTCTGCTGAGGTTTAGATAACACCAGCATGTGCAATGCCACTCCTCATTCTTTAATCACCTTTATCTCTGACACAAAAGCATGTGAATTGTTGTGAGGTTGAATTTTGCAAGAGTGTAATGTATCTCTAAAAGGAACTATAGCATCTCTCCCAGAGATTGAGGTCCATTACGTGATCTGACTAGAGAAGAAAGAAGAAACACTCACCTGAACATGCCTGGCAAAGGCATGTTCTCTTCCTGTCTCTTTGTTTCCATCTCTGTGAAAGCACTGTGCTGTGCATCTCAGAATCTACCAAGATGGAGACCTGGGTACACTTGACATCTCTACTTTCCAAGATGCCAGTACTTTAATAAACCCAACTTCTTCCTACCAACACTTTTTTTTTTGGTTTTTTGAAACAGTGTTTCTCTGTTGTAACTCTGGCTGTCCTGGAACTCACTCTGTAGACCAGGCTGCCCTTGAACTTACAGAGATCTGTGTGCATCTTGTCTCCCAAGTGCTGGGATTAAAAGCGTGTGCCACCACTATCTGGCTTCTACTTTCTTTCATGTTGATTTTTCAAGCTGCAAACACCCTGGAGTTTAGTCTGATAATATCTGTCTATTTGGGGCATTACAACATATGTATGCCTGTAGTATACAGAAAAATAATGCCAAAATGGGAAGAGAATATATTTTTCTACAGCTTTCTAGTAATAAGTTAATGTAAATCTGAAATTAAATTTGATACGATCTAAATGGTTGTTCTTGGTTACCTGATTACCTACCAGAACTAGATTGTAATGCAGGACATAGAGAAATCATGCTAGAACTGACTTACAATCCTCCTCTCTGCCAGCTAGCTTTCAGGGAGCCTTAAGTTGCTATGCAGGCATCTGGAGGAGAAAAGACAGCAAGGGTCTTAAGCAGCTGTTAATCCTGGGAGCCACAATATCAACCTGACAGGCAAGATATGTTCACTGGAGCAATAGTAACATGATTGCTCTTGGAGTAACTAACTGCTTGCTTTCAGATTGCATTTGAGGCCAGTTCTACAGGAAGGAATACATATCTTGTCCTATGGATCTGATCCAACGCACATGACTGGGGAGATCCTGGGCCCTAAGGGTGAACCTAGAACTTTTGTTTTACTAAATGGATACATTATCCAAGTACTTTCTAGGTATTCATGTCTGTATCCAAAAACTAGTGCTTCTCTCTGCCTTGATCAGAGAAACTTCTTTTTGTAGTGAACAGTGGTAATACCGAGACTCGTGGGCTGATTGCAGAGCCCAGAATAAGTGAGTGTTACGGTCTCACCCTGAACTGAGTATTTATATCACTCTCCGTAAGACACAGGGGACATCCTAGAAGCCATGGCAGAGAGAATGTAAGAGCTGGATGATGGGGAAGGGGACTGTGAAATGCTGCTTCTGGACAGAACATGGCCCAAGCACGCATGAACTCACAGAAGCTGCAGTTGCACAAGACTTGCATAAGACAGGACTTGACAACATTCTGTCAGGGAAGGGGGAGTGGCTCCAGGAACCAGACCCTCCTTAGACAGTTTTTGGGAGTTCATGACTTCTGGTGGAGGGGCTGTCATTGTCCTCAGCATAGCCACTGGGGAATTACCTATTGTCCGATGGATAGTTCCACATCTATGCCCATGGGGGTGAACCTGGTGAAACTCAGTGGATCACAAAACCAAACCAAACCAAAAAAAAAAAAAAGGTGAGAGTGAGAGAGGAGACTTTTTGGGAGAAGGTGAGGTTGTCCCTGATGGGAGAGGGGTACGAGAAAGTGGAGCAATGAGTGTGATACGAATTACTCTATGAATATATGAAAGTGTCAAGGAAGAAATTAAAGTTTTTCAAATATATAAATTGGGCTTGAGTGGTAGCTCGGCGGGCAGAGACACTTGCTGCCAAACCTAATCACCTGAGTTCAATCCCTAGAACCCATATAATAGAACGAGAGAGCCAATTCTGGCAAGTTGTCCTGACTTCCACACTTACATAGCATGTGCGCCCCCTACAAATACAAAAAATAAGTGATTTATCTGAAAATGTCATAATATATTTAAATACTAGCCACAAAGCAGATACTAAGGAAATACTGAAAATATATATTGAAAAACTATTAAATAAATTCAAATATAACACTAGATAACAGTCATAGAAGGCAAGAAAAGATAAAAGACAGACAAACAGGAACAGAAAAGATAAGTACAGGTAACAAAATTCAGATAGAAGAAAACTTTATTATTATTATTATTATTATTATTATTAACACATTAATTAATAATAACACATTGGGTACCACCTGCTGCTCTAGATGAAATCCTCCCACCACGCGTGTTTTCCCCACCATGGCTGCTCCACCTGGGGGATGACACCTGACCACGGTTTGGCCTGGTCTCCAGGCTGAGTAACCACGCTGGGAACATGGCGTGGTATGCACAGGTCTTTACCACATCCCTCCTGCCTTAGGATTTGCTCCATAAGTTGGCGCAGAAACACACAGAGGAACCCACGAGACACGCGTCAGAGTGCCTCTCTCTTTAATGCAGGATGAGGGTACACTTATAGGGGTATAGGCAGGGGAGGTGTCACTTGACCCCGAGAATGACCATTGGTTAGGACAAGGATGCTGGGAGTGGCCTCATCTGCATGTGGAGTTTGAGCCTGTGTTTCCAGCCTACCGGGCAGACAAAGCATCTTTGCTTCAGTGAAGCAGGCAGGATTCATATCTGATAGAAATATAGCTGGGTTTAGGCCAGGACTAAAGTGTGGAGCAGCGAACACCTGCCGTTCTCATAGCCTTAGATGATGCGGAGACCAAAGCCAGCTTCGACACACTCTTAGCCCTCGGACAGCCCCACACCAGCACCCATCCAGCAAAGACTGATAAATGACTTCTTGCTGGGAATAGATGAGGGTCTACTTTATTCATTTATTGGGTGAATTGAAACTGTGGGGCACATGGGTGTGTTAAGGTCCTATAAGGAAGACCAGGCCCCAGAAGTTATCAGACACACCAAAACAAGGAAAGGGTGCATGAACCCCATAACATGATGAACACCTAACACTGTGATGACATGGCTCCCACACCAAGCTATCGACTGGTACCCGGTGTGTGCATGAAGGACCAAGGGCTCCCCGACTGTCCAGGGAGCTTTGGCCTACTCAACTATCCTCCCATCAACCTTCTCTCTTGTCTGGACCTGGAACGGAATCTCAGTTCAGCCTTTCACCTCAAAGCTGGAACAGCTTTATTCTTCAAACCCAGACTCCAGCAGCTCCAGCAGCAGCTCCCTCCGGGCGCTGCTCTGCTTCATTATCCATAGAGACTCCGTCTCGGCCCACTTCTGAAAGCTCTTGACCTTTACCACAGCCTCTATAACTCATGTTCATTCAGTCATTCTTTCATGCATATCGATATACTTACTATGCTGTGTCATGTGAGTCTTGATGTTAGTATTTGGGATTGGAATTCGTATTTTAGTTAGTATTTAAGATTTGAATAATGAACTACGTTTGCCTCAGCCTAGCTTCTGGGGTAGGCAGGTTATGTGACAAATTGCTGTCATTGAAACTGATAGCCTTAGTGAATTTCTTATTATTCCATAAATGGTGACAGTGTGACAGTGTGGAAAGACAAACCTATTCATCTGTTTCAGTTTGGCAGGTTCACAACATTCACCTTTGGTCCCCTCTCTCTGTCTCTCTCTATCTCTCTGTGTCTCTCTCTCTGTCTCTGTCTCTGTCTCTGTCTGTCTCTCTCTCATTCTCCTTCCTTCACCCTCTCCTCCTTCCCCTCCTCCCTTTCTGTTCAATTCCCCCTCCTCTTCCTCTCCCCTCCTCCCTCCCCTCCTCTCCTTTCTCCTTCCTCTTCCTACTCATTCCCCTCTTCCCTTTCTTCCTTTTCCTTTCCTCCCCCTCCTTCCCTTCTCCTCTTTCCCATCCTCTTCCTTTTCCCTCCTCCTTCCCCTTCTTGACCTCTCTTCCCCCTCTCCCTCCCTACTCACTCCCGTCTCCCCTTCTTCCCCTTCTTTTTCTCATCCTCACCCTCCTCTTCCTCTTCCTACCCCTCCTCACCCTTCCCAACCCTTCCTTCTCTCTCCTTCCCCTTCTTCCAAACGTTCTACTCCTCTTCTTCCTTTTCCTCTCTGCCTTACCTCCTTCTCCTCCTCCTCTTCCTTCTATTCTCGCCTCTCCTCCCTCATCTTTCCTCTTCTGCCTGTGTCTTGTTCTCCTTGTTCCCCTTCTCCCCTTTTCTTCTCTATCCTTTTCCTCCTTCCCCTCCTTCTCTTCCTGCTCCCCATCACCTCCTCCCCTCTTCTCTACATCCTCCATCTCCTTCACCATCCTCTCTGTTCTCCCTCTCCCACCTCTGTCCTTCCCCATTGTATCTCCCTCTCCTCCCCCGTTTCTCCTCCTCTTACTCCCCCTTTCCCTTTCACTCACCTTTCCCACCTCCTTCCTCTTCTCCTCCTCCACCCCCTCCCCTTCTCTTCTTCCCTTCCTTCTTCCTCTTCTTCCAATCTTTCTACTCTTCTTCCTCCTGATCCTCTTCCTGATTTTCGTCTCCTCCCTGCCTTGCTCCTTCTCTCCTTTATCCTTCTTCCTCTACCTTTAGCCCTCCTCCTCCTTCTCCTCTTCTTCCATCTACCCCCTTCTGTATCCTCCTCCTCCACTTCCTTCCTTCTTCCCTTCCTCTTCCTCCACTCCTTCTCCTCCCCCTCATCTCACACTTATCCTCCCTTTCTCCTTCCCTCCCCTCCTCTTCTTCCTCCTCCTCCCTCTCCCTCCTTCTCCTACGATTACTCCCTCTTCTCTTCTTCCTCTCCCCTTCTTCTCCCTCTCCTCTCCTCCTCTATTTCCCTTTCCTTTTCCACCTCTCCTTTCCCTGCCCTTCCCCTCCTTTCCCCTTCTCTTCCTCCTCCTCTCCCCCTCTTCTCCTGCCTCCACATTGCTCTAGTCTCTCTCCTATTCCTCACCTTCCCTTTCCTCTCCTTTCCCCCTCCCTCTTCCTCCTCCTCCTTCCTCCTCTTCTTCCTTCTCTTCCTTCTCTTGCTCATCTTCTCTTCATCTTTCTCCCTCTTCCTCTCCTTTTCTCCTCCCCTTCCTCCTTCTCCTCTCCTATCTTGTCTTTTACCCCCTTGCCTTCTCCTCTTTCTACTCCATCTCTTCTTGTTCCTTTCCTTCCTCCCCTCCTCCTCTCCTTCTCCCCCTCCTCCTCTCCATCTCCCCGTCCTCTCCCTCTCCCCCTCTTGCCACTCTCTAGCTCCCCCTCCTCCCTCTTCTTCTACCTCCCCTAACTTTCCTACCTCCTCTTTTACTCGACCCCTCGTCCTCTTTCTCTTCATCTGTCTTTCACTTTTGAGACCAGGGAGTGATTTTGGGGACCGTTTACCTATATCTCTAGCCTTTTTACATATTTTAAGGATTTTTATTTTCAGTTATATGTATGCATATGTTTGGGGTAGATCCATTATGTTGAATCTTTGGCACTAGGAATGAGGGCATTTTAACACACCATGAACACCCAGTAGAAACTCACAATGTGTAAGGGAAGCACCCTCATTCAAGCAATGCTGTCAAATAAAGAACACAAGATTTTAGTGACCTTTTTTATTGTTGTTGTTGAATTAAGGAACACAGTGATAAAGAAGCATTCAATGTTTTTACTACCTGTTCACAACAATAAGCAAACTGAAACATTAAGCCCTGTTACACTGGCCTAACAGGGAGTGGTCAGCCGACCGACACAGGGCTTTGAAACAATACGCAACAGAAGCTATTCTGTAATTACTGGCATTAAACAAAGAAGAAGAATTCTCTGTTAGATATTTAAGGAGATCATGCAGATGGCCAGACACTTTCTCAAGAGTCTGCCTACTCATGAGTGAATGAGCCAATGTAGCCCCAATTTTGACAAACAATCTCAGGAGGTGTGGAGCCCCATAAACCTGAGACATTGGAACGTTAGGATAAGCCAATTGGATCTCAGCGTACTGGGGTTTTTCAAACTGGTACAGCAGCTGGGTCCCCAGCATCGAGTTAAAATACTCTCTAACACCAGCTACAGCCTCCTCAACAGAATATTGCCTATCATCTGCATTGCCCTGTGATTTCACAAAACTCGTATATTCGGCAAGAATGCCATCTACGTTCTTCTGAGCCGGTATTTGGAATAACTGCTTCTCCTTGTTAACTAAATTCCAGTCCTCAAGAAGACATGGCTTTAGTTCTGTAGGCATCCTGACCTCAACTTCCGCTCTCCTCTTCTCAGCCTGATTACGTTCAACAGTGGCAGCAGCCCCAGCCACATTCTGGTGAGGGATCTGTGGTACCTCATGGTTGGCACCCTGATTATGTTGAACAGTGGCATCAGCCTCAGCCACATTCTGGTGCTGGATCTGGGTTACTTCATTACTGGCCACCTGATGATGTTGAACACTGGCAACAGCCCCAGACACATTCTGGTGCAGGGTGTGGGGTACCTCATGGTTGGCCCTGTGCTTATATTGTACAGTGGCGTGAGCCCCAGCCACATTCTGGTCAGGGATCAGGGGAACCTCATGGTTGGCCGCCTGCTGATGTTGAACAGGGGCGTCAGCCCCAGCCACATTCTCGTCAGGGATCAGGGGTACCTCATGGTTGGCCACCTGCTGATGTTGAACATTGGCATCAGTCCCAGCCACATTCTGGTCAGGGATCAGGGATAGCTCATGGTTGGCTCCCTGCTGATGTTGAAGAGTGGCATCAGCCCCAGCCACATTCTGGTCAGGGATCAGCGGTACTGCATGGTTGGCCACCAGCTGATGTTGAACAGTGGAATCAGCCCCAGCCACATTCTGGTCAGGGATCAGGGGTACCTCATGGTGGGCTGCCTCCTGATGTTGAACAGTGGCATCGGCCCCAGCCACATTCTGGTCAAGGATCAGGGGTACCTCATGTTTGGCTGCCTGCTGATGTTGAACAGGGGCGTCAGCCCCAGCCACATTCTGGTCAGGGATCAGGGGTACCTCAAGGTTGGCTGCCTGCTGATGTTGAACAAGGGCGTCAGCCCCAGCCACATTTTGGTCAGGGATCAGGGGTACCTCAAGGCTGCCTGCTTGCTGATGTTGAACAAGGGCTTCAGCCCCAGCCACATTCTGGTCAGGGATCAGGGGTACCTCATGGTTGGCTGCCTGCTGATGTTGAACAGGGGTGTCAGCCCCAGCCACATTCTGGTCAGGGATCAGGGGTACCTCATGGTTGGCTGCCTGCTGATGTTGAACAGGGGTGTCAGCACCAGCCACATTCTGGTCAGGGATCAGGGGTACCTCATGGTTGGCCACCTGCTGATGTTGAACATTGGCATCAGTCCCAGCCACATTCTTCTCAGGGATCAGGGTTACCTCATGGTTGGCTCCCTGCGGATGTTGAACAGTGGCATCAGCCCGAGCCACATTCTGGTCAGGGATCAGAGGTACTGCATGGTTGGCCACCAGCTGATGTTGAACAGTGGCATCAGCCCCAGCCACATTCTGGTCAGGGGTCAGAGGTACCTCATGGTGGGCTGCCTCCTGATGTTGAACAGTGGCATCAGCCCCAACCACTTTCTGGTCAGGGATCAGGGGTACCTCATGGTTGGCTGCCTGCTGATGTTGAACAGTGCCATCAGCCCCAGCCACATTCTGGTCAGGGATCAGGGTTACCTCACTGGTATCACTGCCAATGCTGTTTTCTGGAACATTTTGCATGTTCTTTGGTGCTGGCGCCTTTGGCATGGGTCCTGCAGAGGGTTTCCCTTCAGGGTAGCCTTTCTCCATTAAGTGATAATCTTTCTCACCAGAGCACCTGTTCTCTACTTCCTTGTCAGTGCTAGTTATCTGGGAAGAGTTACCTCTCTCCCTAAAATCACCTTCACCAGAGAAACAGTTCTCTGATACACAAGAGCAGATTCTCTTGGCAGGGCGATGTCTCTTCCCTGGGCGAACGTTCTGTTTAGAGTATTCTCCCTTTGCAGAGAGATCTTCCCCCAGAAGTCTACTCTTCTTGGGAGGACAAACGCTCTCTGAAGATAGAGGTTTCTCTTTAGGATGGATTTTTTTCAGAGGTCGATCTCTTTCTGTGGGCCTATCTTTCCGCGCTGAGGGCCCTTGCTCTACAAAGTTACCCCTCTGAACCGACTGAACCTCCTCTACCTGGTGGCTTTTCTTCAGAAGCCGACCGCTCCCCGTGGGGCGAACCTTCTTGGCAGAGGGTCCTCGCTTTGCCGAGTTACCCCTCTCAATGAACTGACCCTTCTCTGAAAGGTGGCTTTTCTTCAGTGGGTGGCCTCTCCCTAGGGGTCTGACCCCTCTCCCCGAGGGACTGTCTTTCCCAGCAGAGGGTCCTGGCTCTGCAACATTACCTCTCCCCGTGGGCGGGTCTTTCCCAGCAGAGGGTCCTCGCTGTGCTGAATTACCCCTCTCTGCTGAATGAGTCTTCTCTGCCAGGCGGCTTCTCTTGGGGGAGCGACCTCTCCCCGTGGGGCCATCTTCAATGGCAGAGAGTCCTCTCTCTGCGGAGATCTTCTCCTCTGCTGAATGGCCCTTTTCTGTTAGGGGAGTTTTCTTCAGGGACCAATCTCTCCCAGAGGGGTGATCATTCTCGGTAGAGAGTCCCCTCTTTGCAGAACAGCCTCTGGCAATCTGGAGATCTTTCTCGGCAGTGTTAAGTTTCATGGTGGAGGGCCCGTTCGCTGAAGGGTAACAGTCCTCAGTAGGTGGACCTATCCCAGGCAAGTAATCTATCTCAGTAGTGGCACCCTTATTAGTAGAAAGATCTGTCTCTACGGGTTTACCTCGCTTAACAGGGCGGCATCTCTCGGTAGGGTGGCCTCTCTTGGTAGTGCGGAGTCTCTCGGCACAGGGACTTCCTTCAGCCAAACAACGGTAACATTTGGCTATTGGGCGGATTTTCTTGATAGGGCGACCTCTCTCGGCTGGAAGAAGTGTTTTCTCTAAAGTGTAACACATTTCAGAAAAGTGATGCCTGTTCCCAGAGCAGTACTTCCCGGGAAGCGTAACAGAGGGACTTTCCCCTGTACTGTGACCTTTCTCAGCATCTTGCTGCTTTTGTGCTGCCAGAAGCTCCTCGGCCGAGGGGCTTTTAACTGGAGTACAAAGCTTCTCACGAGAGAGATTCTCTGCTGCACAATGACAGCCTTCTTCACTGGACTGACCTCTGTCCAGGGAGTAACTTTCGGTGGCAGGGCAATGCCGCGGTCTTTCGGGAAACGATGGTTGAAGACTTCCCCGCTCGCCTGGCTTCCATCCTGGGAAGGCACCGATCCGCTTTAGGGTCTGCTGGCTGAGTGGTGTCAGCTCTACTACACAATAACGGGCTTTACCTAACAGATCTCTCTCCAGGGAGTGACTTTCGGTGGCAGGGCGATGCCGCGGTCTTTCAAAAAGAGATGGTTGAAGACTTCCCCCCTCGCCTGGCTTCCATCCTGGGGAGGTATCTCCCAGCTTTCTGGTCCGCCGGTTGTCTGGCGTCGGCTCCATGAAGTCGTCTCCTTCAAGAGACTGCTGGCCGTGAACAAGAGGGTCTTTCTTTCTAGAATTCATTAAAGCAGCTTTCCAGCTTTGTCATCAAAGTACAAATCCCCAGACTTTTCTGGAACTGTCTGGAAAAATGAACTCGGAATAGAATCCAGTAGTCTGTAGTCTGAATCAGTTCGACAACTGGCATCAAATATCCCAGTCTTTATAGCAAGTTTAGCTCTTTTTAAGGGCGGTGGACGAGCGGCAGCGGAGAGCTCTCCTACTGCACGTCCAACCGCCAGCGCAAAGTGGGGTATCTCTGGCAACATGTGTACACAAACGTCATCTGGAGGGGACTGGCTCATGACCTTTATCCAGTCAGTCGCCTTATGTAAATTGTACATTGTTTTGTAGCCAAATGATTGGGACCACCACCACTCTGATGTCATACTTATGGCAGCGGCAGTGGTGGCGGGGTGTGGGGGGGTGTTGGGGGGGTGTGGAACCTTCCATTTCTTAACTATTTTTAAAGACCAGATTGTCCTCAAACTCATAAAAATCCCCAAGCCTCATGTATACCCTACTCATCTTTCTTGATTAATATAATTTTCTTCTTCTGACTTTTTCTCTGCCTGAATCACTTGGTTCCTACCCTTCTGTGCTAGGTGAAAGAATTTAGAGAAGGCAGCCCAGAGGAAGAAAAAGAAATGGATATCACCTCCAGCCTCTCATCACTGAGAAGAATAAATAGATCTCTTTCTGTCCTCCCTTTCTCCCTTGCCTCCAGGATTGGGCCACTTCTGAGTGTGGCAGTAAGCTCATTTCTGAGAGGGTCACCAGGAAACCCCCTCATGATGGGCTAGCCCTTGGCCTCGGCTCTTCGGCTCTTCTGGATCTTCACTCTTGGGCTCCTCGGCTCTTCGGCTCATCAGCTCTTCGGCTCTTCAGCTCTTCGGCTCTTCCTCTCTTCTGCTCTTTGGCTCTTCGACTCTTCGGCTCGTCCTCTCTTCCACTCTTACGGCTTTTTGCTCTTTGGCTCTTTGGCTCGGGCTCTTCGTGAGTTCCCGCCAGCTGCTGGCCAATTAGAGCTTTCCACATGACTCTCACAGGCTTCTCTATCTGGAGCCCGCCCACCCACCCCACATCACTGCCCTGCCAGATATAACTAGCCAATCCGGTAGGTGCCCATGCTTGGGACCTGACCAATTGGATAGATCCCACTAGTGACTGTTGTTTCCCTTAAAAAAAAAAAAAAACACATGCACCCACATTTGGGGCTCCTTCCTTTTATTTGCTGTTTTTTGGGAGTCAGGTCTGAGGTCAGTATGTAAACGGTGGGAAATAAACTGCTTTACACATATTTCTCAGTGTGTAATCTAACAATATAAGAACAACAAATTAATTTGATTTTAAATTGTGTGTCTCAAAAAATATAGATGAGTGAACGTTTAAGAAAAGGGGATAAGGCACAAGATATAAGTTACAAACCTAAGACAAAATAAACAAAAGCATGAATAGCAGAATAGATATTCCTCTCAAGTGCAAGTGGAACATTCTCCATGTTATACACTGCCAAGAAGAAAAAAATAAAAGTATAGAAATAACATTAAGAATAATAGTTAACCACCCAGGAATGAAGTTAGAAATCAATAACAAAGAAATTTATGAAAATATATACCTGTGAAAATTAAATAATATAACAATACGTTAAAAAAGAAATGAAAAGGGAACTTAGAAAAGACTTTGAGAACACCACACGTGGTGGAAAAGGACTATAATCCCAGCTATTTGAACAGCTGAAGCAAGAGAATTGAATGTTCAACTACAGAGAAAATACTTTGGAAATAAAGAAAATGCGAATGCAGACAAAATATATGAACATCTATAAGATATTACTACAGTAGTGCTTAGGGAAATTTCTTAACTATGAGTGCCTCTTAAAAGACAAGACAGGGAGACTGGAAAGACAGCTAAGCAGTTACAGGCCGCCCTTGCTGCTCTTGCAAAGGACACTAAGTTTGATTCCTGAAACTCACATCTAGTGGTCTACAACTACCTGTGACTCTAGTTTGAAAGGGTGTGACACCTTCTCTTAGGCTCTTCGAGCAGCCGCCCATGCATGCTCATGCACACAAATGTGCGCGCGCAGGCAGGCAGGCACACACACACACACACACACACACACACACACACACATACTTTTTTTTCAACTCAATAACCTGACATTTCATCTGAAGACGCTGGAAAATGAAGAATAAAGTAAACTTAAAACAAGCAAAAACTATAGAATGATGGAGATTTGAGTGAGTATTAATAAAATGTAGAATAGGAAAACAGTAGATAAACTCTATTACCCCATTTCCATCATGGTGGGAAGGATTGCACCAGGTAGGCAGGCATGGGCCTGAGAGCTTACATCCCTGATCCGCAGGCAGGCAGGCAGGCAGGCAGGCAATGAGACCGACACTGGACCTGGCATGGGCTATTGAACCTGCAATGACACCTCCAACAAGGCTATGCCTACTCTGACAAGGCCACACCTACTCCAGCAAGGCCACAATCTCCTAATCCGTCCCAAATATCTCCACTAACTAGGGACCAAGCATTCACACAGATAGACCTACGGGGACCATTCTCATTCAAACCACCACAAAACAAATGAGCTTTTACTCAGGTTAAGCAAGAAAATTTACTAAGAAAAGCAGAGAATGTTCCAATTACCAGAATTAGAAGTAATCCATAAAATGGAATGAGAGCATGTTCTGAGGTCTCCTCACACATAAAATTCCTATCTCCCTTAAATCTTTCTTAAGGCTCTGGTTTACTGCCATGTCCAGAGCCAGAATGCCTGTCTTTTCTGCTGGGCCTCCAAACTTGTGGTATCTTCATGGAACTCTTTTGCCTAATGGCTCTTTACCTTTTGCTTTTGGCCTACTTGTGTTCTGTCTCTCCACTCCTGGGAAATCCTCCTTGTATCTCTATCTGGTAAGAAGTAAAAGCATTTCTGATTGTCTGTTCCCATCTGCAGACACACACAAACTGCTACTGGATAGGTAGATCCCTGGTTTCAGTCGTACAGAAATATCTTTGGGGTATAGATAACATTGAAAAATCATTTCATGTTTTTCTACTCTACTGAGAAGGCTGGCTCTGAAGTTGCATTTTGGCCCATCTGCCCCAGATCCAGGCACATCTCTTTTAAAGTTTACATCCAAGCCTCTGTGCTGGGCCAGGCTGGTCTTCTGGCTCTGCGACAGGGATAAGGAGAGCAACGTGTAACTGCACAGGACAGACACTATGTGCTTAAGTAAAGCTAAAGAGTAAACTATTCACAATAGGGATTCCTATTGCCTATCATATACTCCATTTCTTGGTTTTGCTTAATTCTCTAAATAACTCCCTTTTCCATGCTTTTGTTTATTATCATAAAAGATTTGTTGAAACTTCAACATTCTGTAGTTACGATTTGTAAGTTCATTGAGTGTGATTGTAGAATTCTATGTATAGGTAATCTTCATTTGCAATAACATAGCATGAATGTTCAACTCTTATTTAGGAAAAGGGTGTGTCCCTGATGGGCTCACCGTATGGCTTGCTGACAAATTGACTGACGACCTAGGCTCACCTAGGGATAATTGACAACCATGAGGCTTGCCACCATCTTGGCAGCCATGTGACTCAGCCACTGTCTTTACTAAGGTGAAAGAACGGGCAGGCCATGTGACTTTACCACCATCATGGTTAAGGTGACCCAGTGATAAGAATCAAGGAGGGCAGTGTGCATATAACAACTGGACCCACTGAGCCCTCTGCTGATCATTGTATCTCCCTTTTGTTAGACTAAGGAGGCAACACCAGCCCTCCAAGATGGTTTGTTTTGAAACTGAGTCCTTTAAAACACTGGCATTTTGTAAAAGTACATTCTAAAAGGCTGAGGAAAACAAGGTCCCTAGTCTCTCTGTGGGCTATATTTATGGTTGAACATCCATTTCTATACCAAAGGATCTTTAGTTCAAAAATTATAGTTGTTTAAGTTCAACTGTAACTGGGATAAAATTATAAAATTCTAATCTTATAAGAGTAATTAATTTCTTGTAAACTGCTAAAGATAATTAAGATGCACAAGTTCTTGGTCAGTCACCCTCAGCACAAATGTAATTCATTTACAGGGACAAGCTTGGAGAGAGAGACCAATTTTTATACCCCATCATAAAGTAATCTGCGTATGTTGTCAATATGAACCCTACAGCAAGTAAAGCAATACAAATTTAAAGTAAATTTAGCTTGTTTAATGTAAGATGATTTTCAAAATCAGGTATGTAAAAATTGGTTGTAAACGATTGAATGCTTGAGTAAAATGGGATACGTTTATGATAGAGTCACATGGCAGGAAACCCCCAGGCTCGAGTCATCTCCTTGGATGGAGCACAAGTTCCCTTGGATGGAGCACCATCCCACTAGACTAAGTGGCACACTAGCCTCATTTCCGGACAGGAAAGGAAATAAGACCTGCCACAAGTCTGCTGCTCCTGCCTCCAGCTGTATAGGCCTGACCAGCTACAGTTATGCATGTCAAACCAAAAAAAAATTCTTCTAAAAAACCTCCTCCTCCATATCTTAAAGGTAAATTACTCCTCATGTCTCACATGACAGAGGAATAGATTCTCTTGCCCAGTGGAAGATCCCAGAGTTTTCAGTCACACAACAGAGAGGCAAATAGGAATTACTCTGCCCTCAGTATCTCCTGAACTGACATATGAGGATATTGTGGACAGGGGCAACTTGTGTCTAAGCCTACCACCTGACTGGTATGGGACCTACATGCTAGTTCAATTGGCCATGCCCTTAACCCTGGCTTTCAATTCTTCTTAGCAAAAGCTGATTCCAGGGCCCACACCCCAGCCACCCATAGTCCCTCATTAAACGAAACTGCCAGATACTCTGTCATCAAATTCATAGCTTTGGAGAGTTATCCAGGATGTCCAAGTGATTGACAGATGGTTTTGTATCAGCAGAGTCAGTGAATGATTTGTTAAGTGATATCACAAGCCATCAGATTCTCCAGGAGGAGACGACTTTGATGAAGGAAGTTCTCTCCAACCTGGGCTCCCCTGTGGTGCCTTGAGAATATAAGTTAGTCCACACCCAGATAGAGAGCTCCAACGCTAGTGCCTGCAGTCTTACCTTAAAGCCTACAAGGACTGTAAGGGCTTTGGCAGTGTTGCTTGTGAACATTGTCTAAGAAATTCCAAAAGCCAAAAGCTCACTTAATTTGGTTATCTTGCTTACAAATTATGCCTCTAAACAGCCAACCTATTTTTAAATAGAATGACATCAAGAAATATGCTTTCTGCTGTCACTATGTGATCACCTAGAGAGCTGCCCATTGGCAGAGGAGTCAACACTTGGCTAAAGCCTTCTTTGTCAATTCGGTCTATGTTACATGTAATTATTTGTCGCAGATTTGACATGACTGCCTGCTTTCATCTTTTATCTGTTAGATGAGTGCATAGAATGAAAACGTTGTAGAGAATTTTGAAAGGTTCTGTTAATAGGGTTAATTTTAGAAAACTTTGTAAAATGAATCATTTACTTTTGACAAGGCAGTTATTGTTTCTGGGACTATCCTTTTTAAATTGGAAATTATTTCATTTGAAAGACTACAACTCAGAATTAAATTGTCTTTTTACATACCCTGACAATACAAAATATATTTACTATATAACCTTGTGATATAAGTATAACAATTTGATGTTAACAAAAATATGTATTAAGTCATGTATTTTAATTCTAGATATGGTCATTTAAAGTAATACTCCCAATTTTTAAATTTTCACTGTATCAAATTGTTTCTAACCAAAAAAATGTTTGACTTTAACTACTCTGGTTTTGTTCATTAAATAGTAGCTGGTGTTGTTAATATTTCAGTCCAATATTAAAAAGTTTATCACATGTGAAAGCAAGGAATACCACTTAGACACTTTCTGTTCAGATTCATTCCTTGGATGCTGACTTTGTCTGACCTCTTTTACAAGTTTCCAGGTGCTTCGTCCTTATGCAGGAATCTGAGGGAAGCAAACAGCTAATTACAGTTACTTCATTCTTGTACAGAAGCTGGTACGTGGTCTAGCCAGGCGTACAATTGCCTTGAACTCACGCTAATCTTGACATAAAAGTTTTCCTCGTGTAACTTTGTCTCTTAAGGTCCCCCACAAACGTTGCAGAGTTATTACCTCCTGGCTTATGTTCTGAATTTTTGCCACCTGCAAATTTTACCCTGGCCCCTCAGAAGGACCCTCTTCTGAGGAACTCTAACTACTGTTCCCACATTGCTCTTCAGTCAACCTTGAAGCAGTTATGAGGAGATCAATACTCCTAAAGCCCTAAGAGCAGTTTGGGTGCTTTCTATAAGGGGCTAATCGGCCAGGGGCCATTCAGTTCATCCCTCTTCTTGCCACTCAGGACATTATTTTGGGGACTCAGAACTAAAACAGCTGGACTGAAGCCTCCTTTTGCATCAATTGACCTCTGTCTCACCAGCTCAGATCAGCTTAACCTCAACTCCTTGACTGCTGCAGTGCTCCAAGATTAGAAAGCACTTAGATCCCACTGCTGCTAAGGATGGGACCTATGCCCTCCTCGGACAACGCTGCTTCCACTCCAACAAGTCCCACCTGGATTTAGATGACGCCTCGAGACAGGAGCCCGACACACATTCCTTCTGGTTTCCCCACACACACACTCTCGTTCCTCCCCTGGATCATTCTTTTCTTCTTTATTAACCTCATGTTTTTATTATTCTTTATTATCCTATGTTATTACCCTGTCCTTTACATGCTTTACTTCCTCAACTTCACACTGTCCCAAACAAAATAAGCTCTCCTAATAGCTCTCACCCTACAACTACAACTCCATTTACTCCTGAGTACATCTGCAAAAAAAACACACAAAGAAAAACCTTTTACATGATATGGAGACTCCTTTGTTAAAAAGGGACCTTCATCCATTTTACCCCAGGCCAGACACAGTTCTTTACATTAGTCCTCTGATTTCTCCTGTTCCCTTCCTTTGATGCTCTGTAGCTCCCTGCTGCTTCTGCTAGCTCATTTTGATGCCACAGTTCTGGCACCTGGACCAGTCACTCTCACCCTGAATCAACTCTTTCCCCACTTTCTGTCACCAGCCCACTCTGTCTCTCCTACCTTTGCTTCTCCCTACTCCTCAACCTTCCTGGGAAATCTCTGTTTATAACCTGCTTATAGCCCTCTAGTAATTATTTTCCCAGTCTCTTCAGTTATATGGAATGACAAATGCCTGATCCACCACCACAGATCAAGATTCTCCCCTGTCACTTGATGGTAGGACCCCTCTTCACTGGACACAGAACTACCGCCACCAACAAAGACCTTCCTCAGCATAAAACAGTTATAGCACCCTTGCCCTGCAGTTTTTAATAACCTCTCAGAGCTAGGAATGATAGTTTCC
This sequence comes from Cricetomys ansorgei, assembly GCA_026225945.1. Taxonomy (NCBI): domain Eukaryota; kingdom Metazoa; phylum Chordata; class Mammalia; order Rodentia; family Nesomyidae; genus Cricetomys; species Cricetomys ansorgei. The sequence goes on from JAMJFZ010000231.1 coordinate 66,432, forward strand.
TGCTGAAAGACTGCACTTCCCAGCTTCCCTTGCAGTCTTACTTTCATGCCTATGAGGGGCCACATCCCATCTTCTCCTGTAGGCATTTTGGCCACCCTCACACATGGGTAACAAATGCTTCTTCACCATAAATAAACATGGTCCTGCCTAAGGTCAAACCGAGCCTCTCATTCTTTCCATCTTCCCTCTTTCTACAGCTATCTTTAAATAATCTAACAGGTATGGCCTTGCTGGAGGGGGCATCTCACTATGGGGTGGGCTTTGAGATTTCAAAAGCCAACGGCTAGGCTCAGAATCTCTCTCTGCCTACACCTTTTGGTTCAGATGTGATCTCTCAGCTACTGCTCCAGAGCTATGCCAGCCTACCCATGATCATGCTTCCTGCATGATGATTAAAGATTAGCTCTCTGAAATTGTAAGCAAGCCACCAGTTAGATGCTTTCTTTTATAAGCTGCCTTGGTTATGGTGTCTCTTTACAGCAACAGAGCCTTGACTAAAACACTGTATGCTAATAAGTTGGCTAACTTAAATAAAAAGGGGGAAAAATCTAGAAAGATACAAACTTCCAAGGTAGACTTAAATATGGAGATGCCTTATGAAACTGTACTAGTTCATAAGTTAATTACAAATACTAATTTTAAGGACATTTTAAATTGAAGTATGCCATGTTAGTGAACAATGTTACTCCTAGATGACACGATTTAATTAATAAAAATCTCAGTACCAGAAACAAGTTACCTCCCTATGAAATACTTGTCAGAGAAGCTCCAGAGGTTCCCAAAACAATACAGGTTATTGCTGTTGCTTTTGGTTGCCCATCATAACTAGATTTCAAGACAATATTGGTGAAGAAACTGCTTATTTTGTTGCAGGAAACAGAGAAATCAGATGGAAACTCTCTCTGCTTTCATACTACCAGAAGGTACAGTGCAAGCTGCTAGGGGAGAAAAAATAATCAATGCTTTTACCTGCATCCTGCGATACTACCTACATTGGGCAAGATGTACCCACTGGTGTAATGTAATAGTGGCAAACGTTTTATGGAGGTAACAAACTGTTCTCTTGATTGAAATTGAAACCTACTCCACAGGAGGAATTTTATGCTTGGTACTATATAAATATGGTTAAAATTCATAGCCAGGCAAGTCATAGGATCTAAGGGAGGAGACTCTCTTGATGTTGTGTTTCTAAATAACCATGCTATCAAACTGACTTCTAAATGTTTTCATTTATGTCCACTGATTTGTGCTTCTTCCAACATTTCTTTCCCCTAAGAGATTCTTACTGCTATTGGTACTGTTTAGTGTAAAGCCACATTACTCTTCAAAGGTAAAGAGCCATTAGGCAAAAGAGTTCCATGAAGATACCACAAGTTTGGAGGCCCAGCAGAAAAGACAGGCATTCTGGCTCTGGACATGGCAGTAAACCAGAGCCTTAAGAAAGATTTAAGGGAGATAGGAATTTTATGTGTGAGGAGACCTCAGAACATGCTCTCATTCCATTTTATGGATTACTTCTAATTCTGGTAATTGGAACATTCTCTGCTTTTCTTAGTAAATTTTCTTGCTTAACCTGAGTAAAAGCTCATTTGTTTTGTGGTGGTTTGAATGAGAATGGTCCCCGTAGGTCTATCTGTGTGAATGCTTGGTCCCTAGTTAGTGGAGCTATTTGGGACGGATTAGGAGATTGTGGCCTTGCTGGAGTAGGTGTGGCCTTGTCAGAGTAGGCATAGCCTTGTTGGAGGTGTCATTGCAGGTTCAATAGCCCATGCCAGGTCCAGTGTCGGTCTCATTGCCTGCCTGCCTGCCTGCCTGCCTGCGGATCAGGGATGTAAGCTCTCAGGCCCATGCCTGCCTACCTGGTGCAATCCTTCCCACCATGATGGAAATGGGGTAATAGAGTTTATCTACTGTTTTCCTATTCTACATTTTATTAATACTCACTCAAATCTCCATCATTTCTATAGTTTTTGCTTGTTTTAAGTTTACTTTATTCTTCATTTTCCAGCGTCTTCAGATGAAATGTCAGGTTATTGAGTTGAAAAAAAAAGTATGTGTGTGTGTGTGTGTGTGTGTGTGTGTGTGTGTGTGCCTGCCTGCCTGCGCGCGCACATTTGTGTGCATGAGCATGCATGGGCGGCTGCTCGAAGAGCCTAAGAGAAGGTGTCACACCCTTTCAAACTAGAGTCACAGGTAGTTGTAGACCACTAGATGTGAGTTTCAGGAATCAAACTTAGTGTCCTTTGCAAGAGCAGCAAGGGCGGCCTGTAACTGCTTAGCTGTCTTTCCAGTCTCCCTGTCTTGTCTTTTAAGAGGCACTCATAGTTAAGAAATTTCCCTAAGCACTACTGTAGTAATATCTTATAGATGTTCATATATTTTGTCTGCATTCGCATTTTCTTTATTTCCAAAGTATTTTCTCTGTAGTTGAACATTCAATTCTCTTGCTTCAGCTGTTCAAATAGCTGGGATTATAGTCCTTTTCCACCACGTGTGGTGTTCTCAAAGTCTTTTCTAAGTTCCCTTTTCATTTCTTTTTTAACGTATTGTTATATTATTTAATTTTCACAGGTATATATTTTCATAAATTTCTTTGTTATTGATTTCTAACTTCATTCCTGGGTGGTTAACTATTATTCTTAATGTTATTTCTATACTTTTATTTTTTTCTTCTTGGCAGTGTATAACATGGAGAATGTTCCACTTGCACTTGAGAGGAATATCTATTCTGCTATTCATGCTTTTGTTTATTTTGTCTTAGGTTTGTAACTTATATCTTGTGCCTTATCCCCTTTTCTTAAACGTTCACTCATCTATATTTTTTGAGACACACAATTTAAAATCAAATTAATTTGTTGTTCTTACATTGTTAGATGACACACTGAGAAATATGTGTAAAGCAGTTTATTTCCCACCGTTTACATACTGACCTCAGACCTGACTCCCAAAAAACAGCAAATAAAAGGAAGGAGCCCCAAATGTGGGTGCATGTGTTTTTTTTTTTTTTTAAGGGAAACAACAGTCACTAGTGGGATCTATCCAATTGGTCAGGTCCCAAGCATGGGCACCTACCGGATTGGCTAGTTATATCTGGCAGGGCAGTGATGTGGGGTGGGTGGGCGGGCTCCAGATAGAGAAGCCTGTGAGAGTCATGTGGAAAGCTCTAATTGGCCAGCAGCTGGCGGGAACTCACGAAGAGCCCGAGCCAAAGAGCCAAAGAGCAAAAAGCCGAAGAGTGGAAGAGAGGACGAGCCGAAGAGTCGAAGAGCCAAAGAGCAGAAGAGAGGAAGAGCCGAAGAGCTGAAGAGCCGAAGAGCTGATGAGCCGAAGAGCCGAGGAGCCCAAGAGTGAAGATCCAGAAGAGCCGAAGAGCCGAGGCCAAGGGCTAGCCCATCATGAGGGGGTTTCCTGGTGACCCTCTCAGAAATGAGCTTACTGCCACACTCAGAAGTGGCCCAATCCTGGAGGCAAGGGAGAAAGGGAGGACAGAAAGAGATCTATTTATTCTTCTCAGTGATGAGAGGCTGGAGGTGATATCCATTTCTTTTTCTTCCTCTGGGCTGCCTTCTCTAAATTCTTTCACCTAGCACAGAAGGGTAGGAACCAAGTGATTCAGGCAGAGAAAAAGTCAGAAGAAGAAAATTATATTAATCAAGAAAGATGAGTAGGGTATACATGAGGCTTGGGGATTTTTATGAGTTTGAGGACAATCTGGTCTTTAAAAATAGTTAAGAAATGGAAGGTTCCACACCCCCCCAACACCCCCCCCACACACCCCGCCACCACTGCCGCTGCCATAAGTATGACATCAGAGTGGTGGTGGTCGTCCAATCATTTGGCTACAAAACAATGTACAATTTACATAAGGCGACTGACTGGATAAAGGTCATGAGCCAGTCCCCTCCAGATGACGTTTGTGTACACATGTTGCCAGAGATACCCCACTTTGCGCTGGCGGTTGGACGTGCAGTAGGAGAGCTCTCCGCTGCCGCTCGTCCACCGCCCTTAAAAAGAGCTAAACTTGCTATAAAGACTGGGATATTTGATGCCAGTTGTCGAACTGATTCAGACTACAGACTACTGGATTCTATTCCGAGTTCATTTTTCCAGACAGTTCCAGAAAAGTCTGGGGATTTGTACTTTGATGACAAAGCTGGAAAGCTGCTTTAATGAATTCTAGAAAGAAAGACCCTCTTGTTCACGGCCAGCAGTCTCTTGAAGGAGACGACTTCCATGGAGCCGACGCCAGACAAACCGGTGGACCAGAAAGCTGGGAGATACCTCCCCAGGATGGAAGCCAGGCGAGGGGGGAAGTCTTCAACCATCTCTTTTTGAAAGACCGCGGCATCGCCCTGCCACCGAAAGTCACTCCCTGGAGAGAGATCTGTTAGGTAAAGCCCTTTATTGTGTAGTAGAGCTGACACCACTCAGCCAGCAGACCCTAAAGCGGATCGGTGCCTTCCCAGGATGGAAGCCAGGCGAGCGGGGAAGTCTTCAACCATCGTCCGTTTCCCGAAAGACCGCGGCATTGCCCTGCCACCGAAAGTTACTCCCTGGACAGAGGTCAGTCCAGTGAAGAAGGCTGTCATTGTGCAGCAGAGAATCTCTCTCGTGAGAAGCTTTGTACTCCAGTTAAAAGCCCCTCGGCCGAGGAGCTTCTGGCAGCACAAAAGCAGCAAGATGCTGAGAAAGGTCACAGTACAGGGAAAGTCCCTCTGTTACGCTTCCCGGGAAGTACTGCTCTGGGAACAGGCATCACTTTTCTGAAATGTGTTACACTTTAGAGAAAAACACTTCTTCCAGCCGAGAGAGGTCGCCCTATCAAGAAAAAAATCCGCCCAATAGCCAAATGTTACCGTTGTTTGGCTGAAGGAAGTCCCTGTGCCGAGAGACTC
>JAMJFZ010002318.1:0-49640 GCA_026225945.1 Cricetomys ansorgei
GCAGCATTAGTGTTCAAAGAAATTCAAAATTACATACAGTGAGGCAAGTCTGGGCTACAGAGTCATTCCTATAAAGACAAATGAATAAGTATCATTTGACAAAAATGGAACAAAGTTCTTGATAACTGGGAAACATTGAAGAATAGAAACAAATAGAGATTGGAGCATTGATACATTAAAGATAATGAAGTTTTAAAAGTGATACCAGTAACTGACTCTATTAAAAGAAATATAATTAAAAACACACTTAGCTATATTGACTTTGCAAAAGATTAGACCCATCCTGGTATAGAGTATGCCATTATTAAAATCTTGATTGACTTTAGTCCTATGCACAATATTAGCTGCTGAGATTGACACTTCACACAAAACAGCTGCAGCCCATGGCCTGTGTCTCTAACCTTTGATAAGACTTAATTGTGTCAACCAGGATTCAACATATAAGCATAAGAGAGTCCCAATTGAAAATTCAATACTCTCTGGTGCAAGCTAAGCTCCTAAAATTGTATACTAACCAATCTGGACTGACTTCATTCACATTCTGGGGACTAATGCATGCTGGAAAATTATAAAATGATTCACCCTGCCTCTTCACAATGATGTCACCTGCAGCTGGCTGACTTAAACTTCAGTCCAATATCTAGTTATTGCCAAATCTGTTTTCACCCTACAGATTACATATTAACCTTTTTCCTATAAGTATTGTCTGAAATGAGAAGTTATAATCCACATGGAAATCCTTAAATTCTGACTGCAAAAGGACAGATTACTATGTGACTCAAAGGGTTAATATTAAAATTCTGTGCTGGTACAGCCCTGTAATTCAAAATTTAGGAACTTATTCAGTAGGAAAGCAAGATCATTGCACTTTGGAGCTACAAACTGGCATAAAGGCAATGCTCCTGAGTCAACATAAGAGAACTTGTCTCAGAAATATTTTTTCTGAAGGGCTGTAGGTACATCATTTCTAGAATTAATATGCATTCCTAGAGAGAAATCACTCTACTCTAGAAATAAATTTAAAAATAGTCACATTATATAATGGCATGCATCCAGCTCCAGCTACTGCTCAAAGAGAAGACAAATGAGAAACTTATTTCATAATACACATACACTGAAATTTCTAAGTTTTTCTTTGGGGGAGTTTCAGGCTCTATTGTGCACTTTGAACACAGTAAACAGGGACAGAAGACATCAAGTCTAGGCACTTATATAGATGGGAGATTTACACAGCAAATATATTCCCAGAAATATTTTTTAATTACAACAGTCTTCTGAAACAGCAGGTCATTCTCCACTGACAAGGACCTAAAGTGGATGTGAAAGGGGAAGAGAAATCTAGGAAAAGTAGAACATAGTAAAAAATAAAGCCTGGGATCAGGTGTCCTATTCAAAGCTATGTCTTATTCCAAGCAAGCTTCTGAAGAAGAATAGCATCTTGTATACTGCTTAAAGGGTAAAAAGGAAGCAAAGAGGGACATTTGTGAATCAGCAGGAAACTATCATAGAATGGGACAAACTCAGAAGGAGTCTAACTTAAGAATGCTGCAATGACATAGTGAGGGGTATCTCAAGAACATTACTGACCAAGCTCACAGTGGACTTGGGACTGATAACCACAGGCCTATGTGGTGGGAAGGATTGAAAATCGGGATCTGAAATACCCCTCCCTGAAGGCATTGCCTCATACCATTACCAGTTGTCCAAAGCATATGTCTAGTTTTAGAGAAAGAGATCTGCTTATTTGTCACACCTGGGTTTAAGCAAAGCTACCACAGCATAAACCCCAGACTGTAACTGGTTCTGCTAAGCATGTATCTAGGTTGGTGAACGAATTAAGTTCCTTTCTCTATACTGGGAGGCCTCAGGGGCTGGCTTTCCTTGATCAAGCAAGTCCCAAATATACCAGTATTTTTATTTTTGCAAATGATGATCACAAGGGTTTGTGTTCCCTTCTGGCAGAACTATTCTAAGCAGAAAACTTGAATTTTATGGCACACTGTGGCATATTGTTGGTTGTGACTATGGAATGTCCCATTGAGCAACCACTTAGAGGCTTGTTTGTTGATATGTGGATGGACATAGTGGCTGCATGAAAATGAGATTCTCTTTTGTTATGGTTTCCAGCCTAATTTCTGGTTAATTCTGGTGAACAAACATTTACATCCTAGCAAGCTAATTTCTAACAGGCCTGGTCAGCATCTACTTATTCTGGGAGTATTTAAGAGGCAGCCTGCCTTAGCTAAATTCTTTGTGTGACTTATTACCTACAAAGCTGTATCATCGTTTCTACTCTTTGCATCACAGCTTAATAGTGGATTGCTACCCAACACATGAGATGCTAATTAAAACTTCCACAAATTTAACTAAAAATGGACCTTAAATCCAAATGTTAAGTCTTGCAACCTGCCTTCTTTAACTACAAATAAATCTTAAACCTAAATGTTAAGTCTTGCAATCTGCCTTTGATGGGTTCACTATAGAATGGTGACATCAGCATCAATGTTTCTACATACAGTCCCCTGTTCCCAAAGCTCTGTGAAGATGTAGCCCACAGAGGGAAGTTACTCAGACACTTCCACCTTCATCTATGGAGTTGTAAGGACCACACATGAACTCAAAGGACACAGAATTTGGCTGCAGATTCCCACTCAACACAGGGGAGAACGAACCACACTTGCACCAAGGTCTCTAATGGCAACTCCTCCCTCACTGGGAATGGTAGACCCTCTCTCACCATGCAGTGGCTTCTGAGCTTGACCTTGTGTACCTCACAAGATGCAACAGAATAGCCCACAGCACAGGGAACCACTGTCACCTACTAAAACTAGGCTGCAGCATATTTTTTGGAAAACACCTCTGCCTGTTCTGACTGTGGACCAGACTGGAATCCTTGATTTGTTAGTGAGGCTGGAGTGGCAAAAGCAAATACCTTAGGATCACAGAGCACTGAAGGGTCACAGAACAGTGGTTCCTGGCCATTGTATCACTCTAGGAAGGGACTTTCTCTAGATCTGCAATGATGATTTGTTTTCACTAGCACTTGCCATTGACCTCTAATGGCTGGGCCATCTAGTCTTCCTACACTCAGTAGGCACTTCCCCTCCCTCCTCATGCACATAAGTTGGATAGCTGGCATTGTTCTTTACTCAAGTTGCAGTGGACTGATCCCCCACCACCACCACAGGTGGAAGTGTGCCCAGAATAATACCAATTAATGAGAGATTTTAGTGAAAAAGTGTTTTTCTCCCATGGCTTTAAGTGAACAGCAGGTACTTTTGACCTAGTATGCAGGGGAACTTCAGCCAACCCTGAAAGAAAAGCAGGAACCAGATCACAAACAGGACAATAGTTCCTCCTTCAATGAGAAGGTTTGAAAAGTAACTGCCAAACTAAGGCCTGACTAATAAAAACCCTAAATTTTTAAAAACATGAATACATTTTTGATTTATTTTCACTGTTTATGATGGAGTTTCATTTGGAAAATCAGCTGTTCTCAAATCACTAAATACACAAAAATGTGCAATACATATTGAGTTGTTAATTATTACTCATATATATGTAATCCAGTGCCTTTGGACCATCATTCCTAGCATAAATCTTCTATAGAAGGATCTCTCAATAATCGGATAATAGTCTTTTTAGAAGTAAAAGAGTATTCTTTTTTCATATTCTTTCTCTTTTATTGAAAATAATTTTCTCCTAAATATGTCCTGATCATAATTTCCCCTCCCTGTTCTCATTCCACTTCATCTCAATTTCACGTCTCCTCCAAATCCACTGTCTTTCTGCCTCTCATTATTAGAGAACAATTTCTAAGAGACAATAAGCAAATGTAAAAATATAAAACAAAATAAATCAAAGCTATCACATTGAGATTGGGAACCCAAAGGGAGGAAAAGAGTCCCAGGGTAGGTACAAAGTCAGAAGCACACTCGGTCTCAAAGTCAGGAGTCTCCATAAAAATACTATGCTAATCATTATTATATATACACAGAGGAACTGGTTAAGGTCCAGGAAGGCCCTGTGCATGCTGCTCCATTCTCTGTGAGCTCATAGACTGCTCGCTTAGACAGTAGACAGACAAGGCTTCAATTCTAGATGTTCTGAGCACTGCATTACACATTCTGATTTGTCTTATGCATGTTACAAATACTTTAGAAACTGGTAGAAAGGAGTTGATTGTGATGTGCTTATTCAAAAGTTGAGTAGAATACTTTTTCTTTTCAGCCACACCAGCCACAATTATGAGTTTTGGGATTAAAGAATGTGCCACCACCGTTTGGATCAATAAGATTATTTTAATGACAGGGTAAGAGTGGAGAACAGAAACAAATGGATATTAGAGCAGTAATGAATTAAAGAAAATGAAATTTGCCAGTCAGTGGTAATGCATGCTTTTAATCCCAGCACTTATGAGGCAGAGTCAGTAGGATCTCTCTGAGTTCAATGCCAGAGTTATAAAAGAGTAATCTTGTCTTGGAAAATAAAAAGAAGAAAGGAAGAAGAAAAGAAAATGAAAATTAACAAGTGATGCCAATATTCCAAAATTTTCTTTTAAAATAGATAACTATAATTGAAAAAACACATAGGCATACTGATCCTGAGAAAGAGTAGGCCCTCCCCCGGTACAGTGAATGCTATTAATACTGATTGACCTGCTTGGCCTATGCACAATGTTAACTGTGGAGATCTAAATCTTGAAACACAGTAACACACAACAGTCCATGTCTCACACCTCTGAGCTAACTTAAGTGAGTCAGAGAGGATTGCACATGTCTGCATAGGAGAGTTCTCTAATTGGAAATTCAATACTAGTTGGTACATGTTAACCTCCCCAAACTGTACACACATCAATCTGGTCTGACTTCATTCACAAGACATGAATGAATACATGCTGGGAAATTTCAAAATCACTCATCCTGCCCCAAACAGACTCTTCTTCATAATGATGATCACTGCAGCTGACTAACTGAAAATCATCCAGTGACATAGCTACTGCCTAACCTGTTTGCCCAGAAGTGTACACAATAACCAATTTATGCCATTCTGCTCTGAAGGAAGAAGTCATGCTCTATCTGTAAATCTTTCTCCTGTTTCTGCAATGGACAATTGACTCTGTGATTCTAATGGGTAATTTTAAGGAAGTATAATCAAGAGGACAGCAAGTGTGTTTCCTTGTGGAGATGCAGACTATTATCAAGGCCACATGACTCAACATAAGAAAGCTTGTATCTGATACAATTATTTAAAAGTTTTGAAATGCACTTCTGGAACCTATATGCTTTCTCAGGAAGAAAATACTCCACACAATTGAGAGAATAATAATTATATTATGCCTTTAATTGCATGCAGCCAATTTTGGTCAGTGTCCAAAAAGCTCAGCCTAGAACACATTTTCAGATACAGATATTACATCATCATTAAGTCCCTTTTAGATTCAGGTCCCAGGTTATACTTGAACAAAGGAAAGACGGGACATTGCAAGCCTAGCCACTTAGGCAGATGGGAGATTAACTCTGAAAAGATATTTCCAGAATTATTGTTTAAATACACCAGTCACCTACAACAGCAGGTTATTCTTCAGTGACAGGGTTTAAGGGGGTGGTATAAGGGAAGGATGAAATTGGAAAAGTAGAAAACAGGAAACATAAACCTGGAGTAAGGGGTCTTGCACAAAACCTAACGTATGTCTAAGGTCTATGTCTATGATATACCAAGCAAGCTTCTTGAGAAGAATAGCATCTTGTATATTACTTCCAGGGGAAAAATGAAAGGAAATGAGACTTCTATGAAGTCAACAGAAATTATCATCAATGAGACAAACTCAGGAGGAGAAAGACCAAACATTGCTGAAAAGAGAAAACACAAGTATCTCAAGAAAAATAATGACGAAGCCCACAGTGATCATGGAACTGGTAATCATAGCTCCAAGTGGAGAGAAGTGTTGTCTTCTCATTACCTGAAGCAAACCCCCCAAGGCACTCACCCCAGACTATTAGCAGCTCTCATAAGCATATCCATGCCTTTAGAAAAGGAGCCATGGTTTCCTTCTCTATAAATCAGAGGCTTAGGAAATTCTCCCATGTTCTAGGCCCTAGGCTGCTACTGGCTCTGCTAAGAATGTTGCTCAGATTGAGAAGGAGCTGAGTTTTTCTTTGTAGTGGACACCTACTGTGTAGATCACCAAGCAGACAAGGAGGTATTTCTCAAAGGTGCAAGCACTGCTAGACTTCAGAGAGGGAACAACGTATCAAGGCAACCACCATAAATCCTGACCCCCTATTCTCAGGGGTTTTAATTGACACAGAAGATCCTTAGGTGTTCTATTAGAAGCATATGTGAACATGAGGATTCAAACATCTTTACATAAAGCCAACAACTGCAGACCATAAAAAATGTCAAGGCCTAGCAAGCACTTCCTGCATCAAAGTACAAAACAACCTTTTTAAACATAACCAAAAATAAACTTCTGCAGCACTTCTCCATGAGGGCCTCGCAGAAAGCCTGGCTTGATCAGGCAAGCACTCAAGACACCAGTGTTTTGTCTTTTCAAAAAAATGTCACCCGGGGTCATCTTGCTCATCTGGCAGAACTGTGCTGTCCTCATGAAGAAAATTGGATCTTTATGGTACATCAGGATATAATGTTGATGGTGACCATGTAATGACCCATTGAGCAGTTTCTTAGAGGCCTATTCTTGGACAGGATGGCTGCCTGTAAAACAAGGGTTTTCTTTTATATTATAGATTGGAGTCAAATGTGTGGACAATCCTAGTGAATAAACATGTGTATCCTAGCATCCTAATCTCCAATTGGCCTGGTTAGCACACTTTTTACATTATGGTGTATTAGAGGCAGCCTGCATTTGCTAAATTTTACTTTTTGTGTGACTATCTCCTAAGCATTTGAAAATCCTTAATAATCAATTTTATTGCTTTACATCACAGCTTGGCAAAGAAGTGCTACCCAACACCTGAGAAGCCATTCACAACCACCACAAAATTAACTGCAAATGGATTTTCCACCTAAACATTGAATGAGAAGTGTGAAATTCTAAAAGATACCAGGCAATCTAGGCCACTCTGACTTTGGAAACATGCATAAATCAGATGCACCAAAAGCATGGTGCTGTGGAGTGTAAGGATATTTCTACACATAGTGCCCTGCTCTCAATGTTTTGTCCTATTTGGCCTGCAGAGAGAAATTAGTAAGCGATTTCTGCCGACGTCCAGGGAGTTACATGGACCTCACCTGAAGCCTTGTTGGCTGCAAGTTTGCAATGCTCTCCACAGAGGACCCACCACCCCAGCTCCCGCATCTCAGTCTTCAGCTAATCCCCATTTGGGACAGCGGCTTCAGAGACTGCAAGTGCTCTTCTCACCATTCTTTGTAGAAATGCTCACATCACAGCACACCAAAACCAATCAGCCATGGCTTTGAGCCTGCAGCAAGGCATCTAAAGGATCTCTCCATCCTCTTCTTACTGGCGGGTCGCCTGAAGGCACTGATTGGCTAGTGAGACATGAGTGACAGGAGCACCTCCCTTAGGATATGGTTTGCTCAAGGGAAACTACACAGTGGAACCTAGTCCATGCTTCCACTCCAGTCCCAGATTTTCCCTAAATCTTCAGAGATATGCATTTCTGTAGCACTTATGCGTGACTTCCAATAGCTGACTCTTCTCTCTTCCTGTGCTCAGTAGCCACTTTCCCTAGGAAACATCTTGCCCCACAGAAAGAAGTGTACACAGAAAATTAACTATTAAAGAGAGATTTAGGGAACAGGATATTTTCTCCCCACGCTTCACACTGAGGTCTGGTGAATTGACTTCATTTTTTTTAAACCGAGTTGGCAGGGGACATCACATAACCCTGAAAGAAAAGCAAGAACCAGTTGACTTCATTTTTTTTAAACCAGTTGGCAGGGGACATCAGATAACCCTGAAAGAAAAGCAGGAACCAGTTCACAAATATGATGTTAGGTTCTTCTTCCACCAGGAGGCTGGATGATGGCTCCATTCCTGTAGGAGCTTTCTTCCTGAAATTTAGGTAGATCTCTATACAAAGGAATAATAAGGTAAAGTGTAGTCTCCATGGTAACTTGAATATTTAGCTAGAAATGGAGCAAGGAACAATGCCTTATATGAGCATATTGTTAGCCAGTACAGCTTTCTGAGTGCTAAGGTGAAAAAAAAACACAGCAGTAATTATCAAGGGTTGCTAGATGACCAAACCTTCTAGAATCAATCTTTTATGTAGGCTGGTAGTAGAAAGTGTGGCATCAGATTAAAGGTGGATCTTGCCACATCAAAATATCCTAATTTAAAGTGGATCTTCCCATGCCAAATGATTTAATTTAGATAAAAAAATCCCTTCAATGTGTACCTACCTGATTGTGTTTTTGACTAATTCCAGATGTAGTCAGTTTTACTCCCAAGAATAACCATAACAATAGCCAAGATACAAAGCTGGGAAGGAGAGCATGGGAGTCATTTCCAAAGCAATGATTTTCTTCCCCAAAGGAAGCATGGGCATTCTGAGGTGTCTGGACATATTGTTGCTTATTCCTAAGCAGTTAACAAATCCTCTGCTGAATATTGTTAAAGTGTAGCAGCAGAGATATTTGAGGTCATTCATACCTCAAAGTTATGGAATATGTAACATTAGGGTTGGAAAGAAATGGCTCTGGTAGGGAATGACTTATGCCAAAAGTTCTGAGCTGAAAATCAAGTAAAGTGATAATGTAAAAATGATTTATTGGGAGCCAATGCTAACTGGTAATCATGATACATGAATAAAGACATAGAAGTACCAGTGCCACAATTCTCACAAATACAAAGGGTACAAGTACAGAAAACAAATGCAAAGTTACCTATGAACAGTGTTGATGCAGTTTTTAGATAGACAGCTATGCTGAGTTTTTCTAATGTCAGAACTAGTCAGCCTTTACTTCTGATCAGACTGCATAAAAAGAAAGTCACAGCTGCCACCATGGTGTATCACAAAGAACGTAGTGATGTTTGTTTCAGGGCTGTGACCTTAGTATAAAGAATTTCATTGTTTTCATTGTTGATTTACTTTAACCTTTAGTTTTACTTTAGTTATCTGGGTGTTTGCCAGCATGTGTATGTGTGCAATATTCAGAAGACAGAAGATGGCATCAGATCCCCTAAAATGGGCATTACAGCAGATTACTATGTAGTATATTGGATCTCCAAATGGAAAAGTTTCCCCTAAAAAAATGTTCAGTGTTCTAAACTACTGAGCCATCTTTATTAACCCTTCTTTTTGCTTGCCTTTTTGTTTTTGTTTTTTTTTCAAGGCAGGGTTTCTCTGTTGTAACTCTGAATATCCTACAATTCATACTGTACACAAGGCTAACCTCAAATTCACAGAGATTTGCTGGCCTCTTCCTCCTGAGGGCTGGGATTAAAGGCTAGTGCCACCACTTCCCAACTCTTTTTTATTTCAGTTTTACTCATACGTATTTTAATTTATTTTCTTCTTTCCTATAATACATATTAGCATGCTTTCTACTCTCCATCTATTCCTCCCAGCTCTCCCCATCCTCCCTCTCCTCTGACTATATATCCTTCCATCAGCCAACAGCTAAGTACCTGGGTAGGAAATGACAAGAAATCTGTTAAGCCATCCTGTCGGGTCCCATATCTGAGTACTAAGAGCTTTGAAGAGCAAACCACACTCTCAGGAGAAGCTGTCAGAGGAGCATATCTCTCATTTATTAAAGCAAGTGTAGTTACATTTATAGTGTACAGCGAGGGAGGTCTTTGGTACCCAGGTTTGGATCCATTCCTTAAGAAAAGGATATGGGAGTAGCCTCATTTGCATATGGAGCTCCCCTAAACAGCAAGATCTTACAAGGGCACCTTCTTGTGCGTAAGGTGTGGTTCCACAGTGAAAAAGAAGGCACCTAATCAGTATATGGACTCATCCCTATGTTTCAAGCTACACCTCAGAAAACACCAATCAAGCCAAATATCCTTTGCTAAAGACCTTCTGTGTAGCAGGAAATACTTAAAATTTGTGTGGGTTCTGGCCAGGTTAAAAAATGAGGAGCACCCAAACTCCTACCAACCTCAGGATGAGAAATGTGGGGTTTCAAGGCCAGCTTGAATCACTCTTAGCTCTAGGATAGCTCCACAGTTTTTCTCCCTTGGCATGGGGCTCTGCCCTTCAATTTTCCAGTTTGTCCTGTAGGGAGGATAAGTTATAGGTCGAAGGTTTTGTGGCTGTGGTGGTATCCCAGTCCTCCACTGGGAGTGTCACTGGCTACAGTGATGGCCTTTCAGGATCTTCATCCCCCATTGCTAGAGGCTCTTGTCAAGATTCCCATCATAGACCTCCAGTGAGTTTCCACTGCCCTTAGTCCCAGATCAGCCCTCAATGACCCCTACTTCCTGCTAACCCTCCACACACACCCTCTTTCCATACCTCTCCCCACAACTGGACTTCCTTCTCTCATGGACTGGACTCATCCTCCCCGAGTCCAACCATGCTGTCTGTTGCACCTCCCTTCAACCAGGGACATCACAGGTTACAACAGGGCCCTCTGCTTGTTGTTCAGTCTCTCTAGATCTGTGGATTGCAGAACTTTGTCCTCATCTTAACAATTAATAACTACTTCTAAGTGAGTACTTGCCAGAGTTTGTCTTTCTGGGACTCGGTTATTTCAGTCAGAATGATTTTCTCTAGTTTCATCGATGTGTGAAAAAGTCATGTAGTCATTTCTTTAATAGCTGATTTGTATAAATGTACCACAATTTATTTAACCATTCTTCAGTGAGAGGCATCAAAGTTGTTTCCAATTTCTGGTAATTATGACAAAGCTGCTATCAACATATTTGAGCAAGAATCCTACTGTTAGGATGGAATGTTCTTGGGTATATGCCCAGAAGGGGCATAACTGGTTCTTGACATAGATCAATTTCCAATATCCTAAGGAAATGGCCTTATTGCTTTCAATAATGGCTGTACAAGTTTGCACTCTCACCAGCAATGAAGGAGTGTTTTGTTCCTCTTGCTCCACAACCTCATAGGCATTAGCTTTCAGTTGTGTTATTGATCTTAGACATTCTGACAAGAGTATGATGGAATCTCAGAGTATGTTTGGTTTGCATTTCCCTAATGGCTAAGGATGTTAAACATTTCTTTAAGTGTGTCTCATCCATTCAACATTCCTCTGTTGAGAACTCTGTTTAGATATGTACCTCATTTTTTGATTGGATTATTTGGTTTGCTGATGTCTTATTTCTTGAATTTTTCATATATTTTGGATATCAGCTGTCTCTTAGAAGTGGAGTTGGTGAATATCTTCTCCCAATCTGAAGGCTGCCATTTTGTCTCATTGACAGTGTCTTTTGCTGTATAGAAGTTTTTCAATTTCAAAGATCCCATTTGTTGCTGACCTTAGTGACTGAGATATTTGCTGTTCTGTTCAGGAAGTTCTCTACTGAACTGTCCCCATTTGTTCAAGAATATTCTACAATTTCTCTTTTCTCAGGCTTAGTGTACCTGCTTTATTTTGAAGTCCTTGATCCAATCGGACTTGAGTTTTGTGCAAGTTGATAAATGTGAGTGTATTTGTATTCTTCTACCTGGAGATATCCAGTGTGACCAGCACCATTTGTTGAAGATGCTATCTTTTCCATTGTGTAGTTCTGAGATCCTTAACAAAAATCAGGTGTGGATTTATGTCTGGATCTTTGACTTGGTTCATAATAGTACATAGATATTGTCTCTGCTTGTGTTTGGTTTCAGTTGCAATAGATCAACTCTTTATATACAGATTATTGTTCTTGGTATAGTACTTCTGACAGATTTTTTTCAACTTGACATAAAACAGTGTCACCTGGATGATAGAAGTTAGCTGAGAAATTGCCTCCATCATGGTGGCCTGTATGCATGTCTGTGTGGTACATTTTTTTGTTAATGATTGACATGGCAGGGACAAATCCATAATGAGAGGTTGCACTCATGGAGAGGTGGTCATGGGTAATATAAGAAGGCAAACTGAGAGAATTGTACACAGCAAACTAGTAAGAAGCATTTCTTTGAGCCACGTTGTGGTGTCAAATGTCTTTAATCCCATCACACAGGAGTCAGAGTCAGGAAGATCTCTGTCTTTTTGCAGCCAATCTGGTCTATAGAATGAGGTCCAGGACAGCCAAAGGTATAACAGAGAAACCCTGTCTCAGTAAAAAACAAACATCCCTTAAGGATGCAATCTTCCATGGCTTCTGCATTCACCCTGGTAACAGCAAATTGTTTGGGGTCAGTATTTAATAAGAAACAGATTCATATGTAGGACACAATCATGAAGAGCCTGAAACTTAGTAATTTATGTAAAAGTAAGAGAATTCTACTCTAAACATCCTAACATAAGATTTCTTAGGTTAATGCATTTTCTGCTATTGAGTTTGGAGCATTTCTTTTCATTTGGGCATCCAGTGGTGGCTTCAGTTCTTAGCAATACTCACATTGCAGATGCATGTGGCCAAGACCCATCTCTGTTACTATCACTTTTATTGCCTTGTGTGTACAAGACTCAAGTCAGGTTATCTTAAAGTCAACTTATTGAGTTCATCTAATTAGATGATAATTCCAAACTACCTATTTCCTCTTTTGATTTCATTATCTGGTTTTGAAGTAGAAAAAGTTAAAAGTAAATATTTTCTGGAGTGACACATTCCAACCCATTTCTATAATTCTAACCAAGTTATGGGAGGAGAGCCTAAGTATGTGAGGTCCTAACTGTATGGATTCTGAGTAGAGAGGCAAGTCTGTCCCTGACATTTTGTCTGGCCTGTGTATTTACAACCTCTTGAAATGATCAAGTCACAGATACATATGTGCTTAGTGTTTTTAGTATATATCCGTTATAGTTTCAACTATTACATAGAAAGGTTTTTGGGGTGTTTCTGACCCCTGCATTTACACTATCATGTTTTATATTTGCATCAGTTCTAATGATTCTCTTCTAATTAATAGACAGACAGAGGCTTAGATGAAAATCTGACCATAAGTGTTACTCACTTGTTACCTGTTCTCGTTCAGCAATTCATGACTTAGGTCACCTGGGGATGTAGATGACTCTCAAAACTATTTTCCAACTTGTATTTATCCACATAATAAATGACTTCAGATACACAGCCGCAGGTTAGAAAGATTTTCATGCTTTTCAACCTGAGAGGAAAACATGGACTGAAAGAAATTTGTGGGCCTAAACTGACCATTCTGACCATGAAAAATTGTACAAACATTCATATGTACAAATGCATGCTGTCTACACAAACATGCTAGTTATCTCAGGTTCCACCCTCATTCAGATATAATGATTCAGATTTAACAGATTTAATGTGTATATATATATATATATATATATATATATATATATATATATATATATATATATATATAGTTGATGATCCTGATGAATTTCCACAACCATAGGGTAGGATTTTTTATTGCTTTTTACAATTTTATTTACTCTTAGATTGCAGAAGTGGTGATTAATTCCATTATGAATTTACATATACTCCCTGTAATGACACAAGAAATTACAGGTGTCAGGATATCTTCACACAGTTTTGAAGATGTTTTATATTTCATGTTTCCCCTCATTACTTCTACATTGGAACAGTTAGTAATTAATTGTGTTATTTCATATTAAACATTATTCTCCATTACATTTTGAAGATTTGAATCTATTGGCATCTATGTTGGCATCATGTGCAAGTCTAAAATCTATACCTCCTTGCCCCAGGCCCCCCCTTTCCAGTCTGGCTCCCCACTTGCATTGCCTGAAGATGATGTAAGTGGTTGTAGCTTGTGAGGCAGATGCACATCCAAGGAGCAGAGTTCAGTGATGATGGTCAGTATGTTACAATTTAGGAAGCAGATGCTAATAATTGAACCTTTATCAGATGAAAAACAGCAGTATTGAGAAGATTCAATGAGTGAATACCACTTTGTTGGAATATTGTTTTCCAACATCAAATTCAGTCTATCAGTCCTTCTGCTTTTTTTTTCAGAGAGCTGTCAATTGTACAGTATTTTTTATTTGTGAAGTCAAATCCATTTACACTTAGGTTAGTTATTGACTGTGATATGCTGACTCTTGTTTTGAATATTCTCTGCCCCTTATCTGGAATTCTGCTTTAATGAGTGGATAATATTTGGATATTTTTTCATTTATATTCATCTACTGATATTTATTGTTAGATTTATTCTATTCTGAGGACTCTTGAATGCCTATGTCTGTTTCCTTGGTCTAAGTGACATAGATATTCCTTGAGGTATTTTGTAAAAAAAAAAAAAAAAAGGCTTCATTTTTGTGCATTCCAGTATAACATGCTTAAATTATAATTTAAATTTTTACATTGTCTGGATATCAATTCACAGTTACTTCCTGGTATAAAGGATATAATTTCATGAGTTCCTGGTGTGCAGTGCTTTTACAATGAAGGATGTAGCTCTAACCATCATCTTTTGTGAGTAAGTTTCACTTTTAGCTTTTTGAATTCTCTCTTTGTTAAACTTACTCAGTTTGGTAAAACGATGGGGCCTGAATATGTTGTATATACTCATTATAATTATTTTGGATTTTAACATATCAACCATATATTTTCAATATTTGAGGAATCTTCAGCTATAATTTCTTCATATATTTTGCTTATCCATCTAATGTATGTTTCTCCTACTGCCTTTACACCAGGAGTTCATATGTTTTGTTTCATGATCATTTCTCACATTTGTATAAAATCCTTCTCATGACTGACTAAACTATCTTTATGATAACAGGAATAAAATAATTCCTTAAATTTGCCTTCTGACTTATCTATTTTATTTATAAAATTTCACAATTTTTTTTCTGTTGTTCAGATTTTCTTTTCTAAATCATCAATCATGGTTTTCTGAATATTTGTCTCTTTATTATGTTTCTTACAGCAATCTTTAATTTTCTTATTTATTTCATCATTTAGTATTATTTTTCCTTAATGGGATTGATGATTTAAAGTTCAGGTTTTGGTCCATCATTTGTAATTCTAATCATTAAATATCTTTGGAATTCCTGAACTTTGGGGGAGGCCATATTTCCTTTCTGGTTTTGTAAGGCTTTTATGGCAGTATACTAAAATTTGCACATCCGCGGTGATGATTAAATCCTGGAATTTTATATGGAGTTCTGTCATTGGCAACCTGCTGTTGAGTGAATGCATATGGCAGTAACCACAATATCCTATAGAAAATCTGTTTAACTATGAAAGCAAAGCTACAAAAAAACAACAGATATAGATTAGAAAAGTGTTCAGGTATTTACAGGAGAAGCAAAGAGTTGAAAGTGTGTCAAATATAGTAGTAATTAAATACTCAACAGATCATGATGAAATGATTTAAAAAGCACAAGACAAGAGCATTAACAGTTTGCCTGATGAGAAGGTGAAAACTAATATTTATAGATAAATTTAAAATATGGACAAGATGTAATAGCAATGATTTCCTCCTTGCTAACATAGAACGTGAGGTCATTTCACATTCTTCCTGGGTTCTTTACATTGTGGTTTACTTTTAGATCATTTTCTCCTAAAAGATAAGAGGTCTGCCCACTAAAGTCTGTTAAGAACACCTTGATATGTTCCCTACACCACATGTATTCAAATGGCCCACAACCCCATTCTATGCCCCTAAACACTAATTACATTGGATTCTGCTCTGAAATCCTCCCATCAATCTGTTTGTGTAAAGTGAAGTCATTATGCTTGGGTGTGCTTTCTATTAATTGAGCAAACTGAGATAATGGCCATATGGATGAAGGTCCCACCCCTGCCCAGCTCTCTGATCTGCTGATATTAGTGCCTGTTTAGAATATGCTAGACCAAATCTTAGTTCTTCCATATATCTCTGGTGCCCTGGCAATCTAGACAGTACTAATATAAAGCATATTTGTGTTAGAGGTGAAGTTGGGTGCATACTGCAATATAGAATATTATATTTGTACTCTACAGAGGACACAATTTATTATAGGGGATTTACTAATTTACATGGAAATTTATAGGTAGTCCATTAATAACTGACTTCACTCTGGAGTGACTGAGAACTGGTGCCATACATTGATGTAACTGGAGCCTCAGCAGTTCCATTCTGGTGCTGAATGGCCATAGGATTTCTGGAATTCTACTGTTCTTCATTCTTTGCTTGATGCCCAAAAATATTCTGTGCTATAATAACAGGATGTGATGGCAGCATGAAACACCATTAACAAAAGCAACTTGGGGAAGAAACGGGTTGTATTTTTTGATTTACCTTTCCACATCAATGCTCATCTTCTTAGGAAGTCAGGACAGGAATGTGGAGGCAGTTACTGATACAGAGGCCATTGTGGACTGCTGCTTAAAGACTTACTCTCCATGGATTGCTTAGTTTGTTTAGCCTATTGTTTTTCTTTCTTTCTTTCTTTCTTTCTTTCTTTCTTTCTTTCTTTCTTTCTTTCTTTCTTTCTTTCTTTCTTTCTTTCTTTCTTTCTTTCTTTCTTTCTTTCTTCTTTCTCCCTTTCTTTTGGTTTTTTGAAACAGGACTTCTCTTTTGTCACTGTGGCTGTCCTTGAACTCATTCTATAGACCAGGCTGACATTCAACTCATAGAAATTTGCTTGCCTCTGCCTCCCAAGTGCTAAGATTAAAGGCATATGCTACCACCTCCTAGCTCTTCTTTATTTACAATACATCTCAACTTTAGTTTCTGTTCCCTCCACTCCTCCCACCTTACCCCACTTCTCCTCCATTCCCTTCAGAAAATGGCATCAGCCCACTTCCTCATAAAACACAGGACCAAGGGTCCAGGGTAGTACAACCCATAGTGCACTGGGCAATCCCCCATCAATAAGTGATTTAAAAAATTCCTGTCTTTCCAAAAGCCCAAAATTATGGAGACCATGGAATTTGAGAGGAGTTGAAAGAATAGGGATATAGGAAAAAAGGAATATGATGCAATTAAGTTTTAGTATTAAAATGTATTAAATTGAAACAGAAAAAAAACACTATTGGGATAGTGAGAGACAGTCAGTTATGTGGGAATGGAGAATTAAAGGGAATAAAAGCTTGTGACATTTAACACCAAATTGAATTAACACCCTTCATAAGAAGATATTGGGACTGGCCATTTTTTGGGGAAAGGTATAACATTCTTTTTTGAGGTTGTGGTCACTGGTTTTTTATCTTTCAGTGAGACCCCTACAAATGCTGTACCTGTGAGCAATACTAATTGAATTCATCACATTTCAAATCACTTGAAGTTGATAGAGAGCATGTTGGGTGGGATAAAGAAGTTTTAGTGGAAAATGGAGGGTTGATTTGATCATATATAATGCATGTAAGTGTGAAGTTCTTAAATGTGGACAAATACCAAAAAATACTTTTTAAATAAATTTATACAAGAAAAATGTCCCTGGAATGGTGAAGGGCAACATATATAAAAGACAGTTTGAAGCCTCCAAATTCATGAAATGAATTTACTCAGTTTTTCTTATACTCAAAATATCAAAGAACATATTAGAGAAACAATGTTAGCAGCTCAAGGAGGAAAATGGTAACTCCCTGAAACGGGCAAGGAAACCAGGATAACTTCAAAATAATTCTCAGTATAATCTGGGAATTTAGAAAGTATCTGAATTCTACTTTTTATGCAAAATAAGACTCATACATTTGAATGATTAGTCTCCAGTTGGTGAAACTATTTGGGAGGAATTAGGAGTGGTGGACAACTGGGAGAAGACGTGCCACTGGGGTTGGCAATTTATAGTAATTATGGCTGGTCCAGAATCCAGTTTTCTCTAGGAATTTCCAGATGATCTATCCAACTCTCTTCCCTGGGGCCAGGCATAATTTCTTGAAAAAGAAATATGGTATTTAAATAAATAAATAAATAAATAAATAAATAAATAAATAAAATATTAATTACATATTTTCTATATGGAATGCCACTGGAGGAAGAAGGAAGGGAAATAAAGGCACAAGTAGCATGTGAATATGTGGCAAAGTGGCCTTACCTGCATTTTTGAGGCCCTGTGATCCATAATTATTGTTGTACCAAAGATCAGAACCATAATTCCATGTCTTCCCAAGTTCACAAAGCTTTATAATTCTCAACATTTGAATGACTGCTGGGTCATTAAATACATTAATGCACAACATTAATCCCATGGTTTCAAGGCAGAGACAGGGTGTCTGAATGTGAAGCTAGCCAGGTCTACAAAGTGCTTTCCAGGACAGTCAGGGACACATATTGAGATCCTGTCTGGGGAAAAATATCATAACAAAGCAAAAATACAGGACTTGGAAATGATGGAGCATACCTTTTATCCCAGCACCTGGAAGTCAGAGGGAGACAGATAAATATCTGTGATTTTGAGGCCACCCTGGTCTACAGAGTGAGTTCCAGGACAGGCAGACTTACAACAGAGAAACCCTGTCCTGAAAAACAAAAACAGAAACAAAAACAAAATCCAAAGAACAAAAAATGAACAACAAAAAAAAGACAAACTAAACTAAACAAAACATCATGAATGGTCCTGAATTTTGTGAGAACTTGATAAGGCACAGGCACCATGCAGCATATTTGCTGCTCCTTTTTGTTTATTTAAAACATCCAAGAATTGAAAGCTCTTACCTGTAATCTTGGGGAGCGAAGCAGCCATGCATAGGGCAGCCATGTGGTTTAGCCTCTACATAGCCGAAACTCCACAGCCACTGCATGTGCCTGCCCAAGGATAGGGTAGTCCTGCTTTAGGCAAAAGTCCCTCAGCCTTCTCCTTCCTTCTGCTATGACTTCTGCCTCAGCAAAGTTCCTTCAGGTTTGCCAAGAGGCCCTCTCACCCAGGATCTCCAAATGCTGCACAAAAAAACAAGCAGTATCACTCAATCCAGGAACAAGCCAAATCCTTGTGGTACCTCCTCCCCTGAACTTAGGGTTCCCTGTGTGAGCCAAGACCAAAGGTTCCCAGACTCAGGGCTGCTCATTCAGTAGGGAAGATAAAGTCCCTGGTACCAGAGAGAAGCTCAAGCACCAAATCCTTCTGCATCATAGCAAGAGGGAGTTAGTGGGTGGAGAGTGGAGATAACACAAGAAACTTAAGTGGTTGAAGCTGGGCTGGCCTGTTTTTGAATCTGAGACATGTGGAGAGTTTCAATAACCAACAGAAACTCCTCTGTGCCTTCTCTCCACACTCCCTATTCTTGATTGGGGAATAAATAGGAAAGGGGAGGAACAACCTTTTCTCTTTAAATGCTGGTCCTACCCAGTGGCAAAGAAGCTAAATGAGTTGTCTTACATCTGCCCCAGTGTCTCAAAATGGCAGGAATCTTGGCTTGGGAAAGTAATTCAGAAACAGCTTCTCCTTGCTAATTATTGAGAACTCATTTGGCCCCATTAAGTGAGAAAAAATATGACTGAAGGAACCATGTAACTGGAAATTTGCCATTCAAGATTCTCAAAAGAATTTACAGGAATGGCGAGTGTAAAGAAGCTTTATTAAGGATTAAATCTTGGAGACACCACACCCCACAGAAATAGGGATTTTAATTTTGTTTCAAAATTTTTCATATGTATGAGTGTTTTCCATGTGTGTGCATATGAGTGAGAACATTTTTGACATGGCCAAGCTAAGGTTGGGTTCTCATGGGAAGAAAACCTTGGCCCCTATCCCTTTTTGAATGTGTGCCATCCTGCAGAAAACATATATGAGATGATATGTTTATGCTTCCTGCTCAGGATGATGTTTGTGGATTATAAACTGAGGAATTATACCCAAATATGTTACAGAAGTTTATTTCCAGATATTTTTAAAATTGTTGTTTTGTGCATTGTTGAGGGAAGGGCTGCTTATGTCTGGATGTTCTGTATGATATGTAGGTGTTGGCTTTATATATAACCTGTTTGATTCCTCATTATCTACACGTGTTATGAATAGAACATCTGAGGAGCTTAAGTATCAATAAAACCCCTGAGACAAGATGCTTGAGGTTCCACTGTCCAGTGTGGCCTTTGCTATGGCAGGTTGTTCCCTCTACTGAGATCAGGTAGGGTTTGCTCCTTTGAATATGCATCCTTATCTTCTTTGCTGAGCCACACTGTAGGTGTACCAGTACACAACTTCTGCTTTTTGTTGACACAGATGTTTTGTCTGTGGCCAAGGTTTTTCATCAAAATGAACAGGGACTCAACATCTTAGTTTTTTTGGAAGGGCCCTTTGCATGGCACTTGGGGAGGCTTGCTGTTTTCACTCAGGGGTTATCAGGGAGATGTTGCCAAAAGTTAAAAAGGATCTAGTCCAATGAAAACAGGAATGTCAGGGCTCCCAAAATTAGTCCCAGAGGTTAACTGGTGTCCATGGTTGACTACTGTGTTAAATTTCTTGGTAGAGCTTCTGCTCATTTTACTATTTCTACTACTATATGGAATTTGTATCATTAATACTTTTTGCTTCCTTTGTTCAAAACCACATAAATGTTAAACTAATGGTATTTCTTACCCATTCTAATCCCCTATATATGAATCAGAGCCTTCAAGGATTTGAATAGGACAAACAAAAAGAGGGGAATGGAGTACAGGGTCCTGACAAAACAAAATTATCTTGCCTAGAGTGAGTCCATTTTGACAGGCCCTAGCTAGGCTCAGATACTTGAAGGAAGAAAGCCTAAATCCCACGGCAAGGAGAAGTCAGGTACTCACAGGAAGAGAGGACAACACTCAAAGTCAGGTTCTCAAGGGAAGGGAACCCTAACCCCAATCCATTCTTGAATGTGTACCCTCCTGCAGAAACCATGCATGAGATGTTATCTTTATACTTCCTTCTCAGGATGTTTCTTGTGGATGATAAACTAATGAAATTAACCTATCTATTGCTGGTTGTATACACAGATGTTCTGGTTTTTTTTGTGCTTAAACATAGTTCTTGAAACTGGGTCAGTGTCACAGTCAGCTCCTGAGTCTGCTGCATCCATAACCTGTCACCCTGAATGCTCAATTCCATAATTTTTTGCATTGGAAATTTTTGTCATTGTCCCTGATTTCTGTTGGATGTTGGATACTAACAGTGGCATAAGCTCATCTGGTGGTACTTTCAAGTCCTAGTTTCACCCTCTAGAAATGAGTGTGTTTGTCCTGGTTGTAAGCCTGCCATGTTGCCTCTGTCAGATTTTTCCCCATCTTCCAAGCCTACACCCATAATGTTGCCTTGTGACATGGGAGACAGAAGCCCTGACACCAGCTTCTCTTCAAAAGGCTTCTTGCTTAGAGGGGAAAAGACCTGTTGGAGTGTTCTTTGAAACCAGATACATGGAAGGAGAGCTCCAGCCTGGGCATACAAATGAAGACTTCCCTCCACATCTACCATGGGAAGATAACACTCCTCTTGGGGTACATATGCAACCACTCCAGGAAATGGAGAATCAAGCTGCGGCTGAAAATGTGGTAGCTTCTGGTGGAATGTTGGGCAAGATAAACCTGGGAGAACATTCCTTCCTGGGTAGGTGAGGGTTTCTTTGTCAGAAGGGACCAGGTTACTCTTAGGGGTCTCATTGCCTGATGTATTCTCTTGGGGATTTGTTCATACTCTGAATTCTCACTCTGTGTCTCAGTGACACCACATTCTCTGAAAGCAGAAGGCGGTTTGGTTACCCTGCCCCACCCTCATGCCCATTGTTTCATTGAAACTACCAGTAACTTTAGAATTCTTCACTCTTGATTCCCTGACCCTGGCACAAACAGCTTCCTCTGGCAACATAGTCTCTTTGCCCTTAATCCTGGCAAGATGTAGGGCCTACTCTTTTGTCGCAATATTTTTCCTGAATCCAGCATGCATGAGAATCATTTCAGATGGATGAGGATTCCTTAGGACCCACCTCTCCCTAAGTGTCTTGGGTGGATCTGGATTTGGGACCTTGAGAGTCTCATTCCTCTTTTGTAGGGATTTACCAGGAAGTTATGCATAGGTGATTTATTAACAAGTTCAGGTCAGGGAGGAGGAACATCTTGTTGCTCTGGAGGGATTCCACAATGACAGATGTCTGGGTTTGGGCCCCAGTGAGTCTTAGTATAATTTATTCTGAATGGGAGTGTCAGGCCTTGTGGTCCACCTCTGACTCCATGTGAAGGGATTCTTCCTGCTTCTGTCCCCAACATCTGTGGTGGTTCCTCTTTGTGAGGTTCATTCATGGGTGGTATAGCTTGTAGCTTGGTAGCCTCATTATTACCTGGAGGCCAGGGAAGGAAATGGATTCCTGGGCGAGGTGGTTCCTCCAGAGAAAAGAAGGAGATTGGTTACCCAGGATCATCAGCCTCTTGAAAACCTGGATAAGTAGGCAGATAAAATATTGTGGAGAGGTACTAGAGGAGTCTTACTCCTCATGTTGTTGTCCTTATCTGTTACTTGATGCAGTGGTGAGGAAAAAGGTTGAGGATCAGGCCAACATTATGTCAAACGGGTGCTATACCCCATTACAGTAACAGATGGGATACATGGCATTCAGGGGACTCTTAGTTTGAGTCCTCACAGTCTGAGGGTTTCTGGAGAACCAGGTCATAGTACCCCAGTAGAGCATAAGTCCAGAGGGTTCCATGCCCTGGAAGTGCTGAGAGTCCACATAAGGAGGAATAATCATCCAATAGGGATAAAAGTTCACTACAGCTATTGCTGGAAGCCACCCCAAAGCACTTGGGTGCTGTATGGGGTGTGTCTGTGGAGGAGGTACACCTCCAAGGGTCACATGCTGTGGTGTAAAGGGACCCTGTGTTAGGAATGGGCAGCCCCTCGTTACTGTTGCTGCAGCTGGAAGCAAGGTAAAATGACTTCTGATATTTGAGATATCTCAAGCATTGTGTAGGAGGTTGGTGATAGGAACATCCCCATCACCTTTGGGTTCCACCTTTGGTGCTGAGATTGTGGTAGTTGGTCATGCCTATTCTGGTGGTCCAAGATGATCTTTTGAAGACAGTTGAAGTTTCACTAGTCTGGCTTTCAAGCTGTTATTCCTGCTGCAACTTGCAGTATCACTACTACTCACCAGAATGAGATATGGGGCCACACCTGGTAGTGGACTCTGCAGGAATGCTTTGCACTGCATCTTCAGGTTCCTTTCTGCTGTTTTGGGGTTGGTGCTTGTGGCAGAGCCTGAGGTAAAGGAAGTTCTTTGAGGGCTATTGCAGGTTAAATGTTGGTGATACATGTTCTGTTTTGTGCCTCTTGTCAGGTAACCCAAACAATTCGAGTATTTTCTTGCATGAGTCACTCTTTCTCTTCTTGTAATCTTTGGGGTATTTTACCAATAGGTAGAACTCAGTGGAAGACTGTATCTGCCAGGGCTACCATACCTAATCCTCTTTGGGTGTTGATGGTTTGCAGGAAGGACCCACAATCCTTATACTAACCAGGGGAACCCTTGTTTCTAATTTGTCCCTGGTGAGTTGAAATTAGGAGATTGCCTTGGGTTAGCAGAACCTGTCCATATCTCTGGAGGCTGAGAGTTCTTTGTCCAAACTGTCTTGGGAAGAGGTCGTTTAATGCTAGGGTAAGGTAACCATTTTGATTCCTTCTGCAGGTGTCCAACCTCACCAGTAGTTGACTGGCATGCTTGTAGACATCAGATTCCTTCTCATCACAATCTCCTTCAGCTTCCTCATCTCTGAACTTCACTCTTATGGACCTCCTCATGAGTCCCTGACAAAACTTCATCATGATTCTTGTTCAGGTGGTAAAATTCTTTGTAATCATCCTCTTTAACCATACTAGGCAGATCCATATACTCTGAATTGATGTCTCTGATCCACAGAGGCTGCCAAACAAGGAAATGGGGAAATGGCTGGACCCAAGAGGATTTGGGTACCTTGGAGTCATTAGAGTGGAGGGAACAGTAGATATGGGGATACATAAAGGATACATAAAGAGCAGCATCATTCCATGGTAAGGAGAAAACATTATTAGACTTAAAATATGGAGCCCACCCCAAGGATCATGACTAGGATGAAGTCTAGAGTCCTCAAGTTCATCATGGCTACCCCCACCTCTGTTTCTACAAGTTGGAAAATTTGAGGGAAAAGTCTTGATCCAGGCCCAGATTTATTGGAAATCTACTATTATTATTATTATTACAGTTATTATTATTACGATTATTATTATTATTAGTAGTAGTAGTAGTAGTTTTTGCAATAGTTGTAGTAATATTAGTATGATTGTCATGGTCTACAGCCACCTGCATGGGTAGTAGTTATTTTTCTTTAGAGAATCTTTATAGTTCATTTCCATGTGCTCCATTGTGACACTGACTTGTACCTAGGAATTTACCCTACTTTAAAAGGTGTATGCCTGGGAGCTGTTGGGAGTCATTGCAGATGGTTGGAGGCAGGAGTCTGTGAAGCTGGTAGTGATTATAATTCGTTTGAGTCATCTGCTGATTGAGGTCCGTGAAAACAAGTACATCATTTAATATTTAGTAACAGCGCCCCTGGTTTTGAGTCACTTCACTTTTTGTATTCCGAAACATATTTTTGAGAAATCCAATCTAGACAGTGAAGACTTCACCTGAAATTAAAATACATTGCATTTGAAAATGGTGAAAGATATTCTGTTCTCAGAAAAACCTGCAGGTGAGAAGACATCATGATGTCACTTTCCTGACTCATCCTAAATAAAAGAAACAGTATATGTTTCTTCTTTACAGAGAGACGTTAACAAATGTTATTTTCAGTATTTTTAACCAGAGCTGAGCCAGCTTTACCCACAGACCAACAAATTTTCCTTTGAAGCCCAAAATATCAGATATAACTTGCTTCTTTGAACTCAGTATCTTGCACTCTATATTCTATTTCTAAGCCTACATTGGTGTTGCCTCATTGAAATTATCTTACACGTTCCCAGGATCTAGATGTTGGATTTATAATGACATCACTTATTCCTGCTTTCATCTAAAGTGTAAAACCCTTGTACTTCTCATGAGTCATACCCACAGTCAGCTCCTCACGATAACCTCACTAAATTTGTTCCTTCTCTCTTTCCTGCATCTTTCTATCCTTTTAATTCTCTCCTTCATCATTCATCCCTTTTCTATCCTATTTTTCCACTTTTCTACTTTAATGGATTTTATTTCCTGTAAGTATACAAAGAATCATATTTCATGTTGACATTCTCGTGCATGTCTATCATTATTGATTGTTCTGATTGGTCCTCTTTCTTCACTGCCATCCCTGGACACACTCTCTTCTCTCAGTTTTCCTTCTTCCCCAAATTGTCTCTCTTCTCCTTTCATGTCAGTTTCATTCTATCCCTCTCTATTATTCACCTGTGTTCTCAATTTGCACCTCTTCAACCCCTTTCCTAGAGTCCTTTGTACATTCAAGCAGCACATAAATAGATTTTGGATGCAAACTGTAGAATACACAGGAATCTTCACGTACATTAATACCTGATTGTGACACATAGACAACAAACAGCTTTGTCTTCTATAGAACAAGGATGCCAACCATTAAATGAAAGATATATATTAACAACTGATAAAGTATAGACAATATATGATATGTGACAAAGGATAAATAGATAACAAAGGTATATGATAGCTTAATAGATATATAGATAGATGATAGACAGGTACATAATAGGTATGTGATAGATGACATGTATAGACATATCACACATAAAGAGATATGAGAAATAATAGATAAGTATGTATCTATTTATCAATAGATAAATCAATTGATTTTGCATTTAAACTTTTGATCTTTGTTTTTCAGGATATCCTTCAGATTTCTTGATATGCTGTGTGTGTGTGTGTGTGTGTGTGTGTGTGTGTGCATTCACATCCATGTGTGCATTTTTATTATCATAAAATAAATTAAATTATATATATTCATATACATATAAAGTATATATATATATATGTATATATAGTCTATATAATTTCCTTTATTATTGAGATAATAATAAAATCATACTGTTTCCTCTTATCTTTAATCTACCCAAATACTCCAACATATCCTTCCTTATTCTGTTTAAAAGGCTTTTTTTAAACTTTTTTACTCTGTTTAAACCTTTGTTCATTGTTATTGTATTCACATAGATATATGCATATTTTGTTAAATGTATCCTGCTCAATCTGTATAATGGAATCTGTATGCATGCTTTCAGAGCTGATGATAAGACCCCAGAAATTAAATCAGTGTGCTCTTCTCAAAATAAATTTCTCTCACTCTCAGCTTTGTTCAATTGTGTGTAGTATTATGTGGAGGGCTAAGGCATGTGTATTTTCCCGTTCCATGTTGTCATGGTGATTGGTGTCTTTTTTTTCCTGTTCACATAGACAGTTATGGCAGTGACACTTTGTGGGTGTAGCTTTTTACTCTCATGTCATGTGTGTGCTTTGGGATGCAAAGTATATCCATCCCTAAGACACACTGCCACAAGCTCCTGTGTTGAAGGACTGGCTGCAGTTCCCTTGAGTGGACAGCAGGTGGTGTGCACATGCAGTGTGAGACTTAGGATGTGGTAGACGTCAGGGAAGCCTGGGAAAGACCTGTTCAATAGGAATCGCCAACCTTACATGGTGGGGAAACTGCACATGCAAGCATGGACAAGAGTACAAACTGGTCAAGTCTGAAAATATGGAGGGGACACAGATGCAAACATCGACACTAAAACAAACTGGTCCTACCTGAACACTGTTAAGTAAGCATGGATACAACACAGACACCAATACAAACTGGTACATCCTTACACCAAGTACGAACTGTGCTTGGAAATATGGATATCAATATGAACTTATCCAAACTGACACAAAGAAGTAAACACTGATGAAAGCATTAACGTCAATAGAAACTTGTCTAAAATGACACAAAGGCAAAACCGTAAATGCAAGAACAGACATAAATATGAATTGTCCAATATATCACCATGAAGGATGTGGCACCATGAAAGGAAGGATATGACGCAACTCAATGAAAGATATGACATCAGAAGAGGACATATGACATATATAGTCATATAGTCATATCACACGAATAGATATATGATGAATGTATAATACATAAATAGATTGATTCCACAAATAAAATTTGACTTCTACTTTTCCAGGTATGTTTTATATTTATATATATATATAAATATTTATATATATATATATTATATATATATATTTATATATATTTGATATACTGAATATGTGTGTGTGTGTAAATTTATATTTGCAAAGTAAAAGAAATTATATATACATATATATATATATATGCTTCCATCAGCAGTTCATTCTAGTACTATAGATTGACTCATTTATAATAGTGTCTGTGCTTTTTGAGAATTTCAATGCATGTCCACTGACCGTATTCATCGCCTCCTTCCAATTCCACCCAAAAGCATCTCTCCTTCCTACACATATAACTCCGTGTCTCTTTTTTTAATTCAATCAAGTACAATTTCAGTTTTCCGTATTCTCTTGTGTGTGTCCACTGACAGGAGAACAATTGACAGGAAGGCTTTGCATCCTTAAAGAAAACTGAAGTTACAGGTAGAAGTCCTTGAAGCTGCGAGTGGCTGGGAGTACGTTGAATCATCTGTAGCTGTGAACAGAAGTCTGTGCATTAATATTCAGTAATAATACCCATGGTGGCAAGTACTTTCACTCACTTTTTGGGAACAAACATTTCTGAGAAATCCACAGTTAAAATACA
This sequence comes from Cricetomys ansorgei, assembly GCA_026225945.1. Taxonomy (NCBI): domain Eukaryota; kingdom Metazoa; phylum Chordata; class Mammalia; order Rodentia; family Nesomyidae; genus Cricetomys; species Cricetomys ansorgei. Next base: position 27,729 of record JAMJFZ010002318.1, read on the forward strand.
CCCTGGTGCATAAGAAAAAGATAAAATTTATTATCATAGTACAACTGCTGTGGCTGCTCAGCAAAGAACAATAAGGAGACCTATTCATATGTAGAAACCTTTCCAGACCACAGGAGAGGGAACCACTGTCATGACCAATGCCATACTCAACAGTGGAACCCCAAACATCTGAGCTCAGTTGCTTTTGTTGATTCAGAACTACCTAGGTGCAGATTATACGCAATCAAATATGCTCAATAAAATTCCAAAACCTCCAGAAAATACAAAACACCAAAACCTAGGCAGACCCTCACCCAACGTTGCACAATTATTTTGTACATGACTAAAAATAATCTGTTACAACAAGATATTCTGTACTCAGGAAAATCTGAAGATGAGATGTCAGGCTGTCAGTTTCCTGATTTTCATGAATGAAAGAAATAATATATTTACTCCGTAACAGAAAGAAGTTGACCAACTTTTTCTGTATTTTAAACATAGCTGAGCCAGCTGCATACATAGACCAATAAACTTTCCTTTTAAGCCCAAAAAAACAAATATAACTTGCTTCCTTTGAACTTGATATTTTGAACTGTACATTCTAATTCTAAGCCTTCATTGTAGTTGCCTCATTGACATTGTCTTGAGAATATCTTGAGTATTTCTGCTTTTACCTAAAGTGTACAAACCTTGTTTCAGTAAATCAGAGCCACACACAGCTCCTCTGTGTAACATTCATGAACTTATTCCTCCTGCCTTTCACTTATCTTACTGCCCTTTCCTTCTTTTCTACCTCATCCAGCCCTCTTCTACCATCTTTTTTACCACTCTTTACTTTTAATTGGTTTTACTTCATGTTATGAGACAAAGAAATATATTTCATGTGGCAATCTGATACCTGCCCATGATTACTCTTTGTTCTTTTTGGTCCTCTTTCTCACTCTCCACCCTGGACTGACATTTATTCCTTGCTTATCCCCTTTTCTACTCTTGCTTCTGCTTTTATGTTGGTTTTTTTCCATACCTTGCTTTTATTCACCCCTCTCCTTAGTTTGCATCTCTTCCTCCCCTTTCATAGCCCACTTTGTACATTAAGGCACCACATTAAAAAGATTAGAATACACAAGAATCTTCATGTAAATTAATATTTGATTTTGACACAGAGACAAATATGACAGCTAGGTGATATATCCATAAAAGATACCATATATATATGTATATATATACATATATAAATATATATATATATGTGTGTGTGTGTGTGTGTGTGCGTATGTACATATATATATAAATTTAAATAAATTTTGATTTGAAATTCAAAATTTGATGTATAAATATATCTACATATACAATACTCAGGCTTTATTGTTGTTCAGGAATTAATGTTCATCAAAATTCAAGGATTTCTAAGATGGAATATGTGAATAGCATGGTATTGAAAGTTAAAAACCAAAAAAGTCATAGGCTTCTATTTCTACTTTCATTGTAGGGTATTTATTGTCTTTAATAAAGTCAACTCACAACCTAATAGAAACGACAGAAATCAAAGAAAAGGAGGAAGCATGAATTGAAGAAGACAGAAGACTTATCGCTACACCAAGCTGAGTATCACAGTTAACAAATGAAATGTGATTTGACTTTCCAGTCTAGCAAAGAAGGCAGAATTTTGCTGAAAAACTGAATTTTAAATCAAAATTGATTTAAGTGTAAACAATAATGTAAAGATTTCATCAAAGAGTGATAATGTACACCTAAAATTTTAGTACCCAGGAAGCAGTGAATGTTTGACTTTTACATATATAAGGTAAACCTAGCCACCATAGTGAGATTTGTGTCAACATAGGCTAGATTGTGACTTCTATCTCAAGTACAGCAACAACAACAAGAAAAATACTCAAATATTCATAGTCAAATATCACTTAAGCCTGGTATGACAATTGTCAGCATAGTCAAATAAACAGAGGTACAATAGAGGCCTTCATATTCTAGAAGGAACCAAAATCTGGATAACTGGGCTTCAGACCTATCCAAAAAGAGGTAACTAATGCAAGAAGGAAATCTAGTAAACCACACAGATCTACTCTGGTCATAAATCATAAAATCACTAACCATCATTTCCTAGAACAACATAATTTAAAACTATAGTCTAAATGCCCTTACACAAATAAATAACTATAGCAATAAACCCTGATTGAAGAGCCTTCTCTTTGAAACAGATATCATCACAGGAAATCACAATTTGTTCAAATGGAGACAACAATATGTCATGCAATGCACAGGTCCAGTGGAAATATTTATTGTGCAACGCTGTATGAATGGTTATGCAACTAATACAGAAGAAGTATCTGAAAGAATGTAAGAGTAGTGGACAAAGAAGTGTGTTGAAAGATATTGTCTTCTGAAATAATAGAGAAGTTGCATTAAAAATACATAAAATTATGTTGTGTAAAAATGATCTGAACAATGACAAGAAAAATGATTATGCTATCATGGCAGAGGAAAATTTTATTGTTTTCCAATCCCAGACAAAAACTGAGGACAATTTTTACAAGCATAAGTTCCCTAATTGATGATCCAATACCAAGATATCAGCTGAAAATTCATATATAATAAGATACAGAAAATATGTCCCATATTAATATATTTATATGAATATATATGGAATAATTATATATATACACATATATATGTGTGTATTTATATATATTTATATATAATATAAGAAGACAAAGTCATTAATTTGAGATAAAGTAAGTGGGTAGACAACAGAGAAGGTTCAGGGAGAAAAATTAAGTCTGAGGATGGTATAATTATATTTTAATATAAGGAAAAATTTATGAAAATAGGCCTGATATGTAATGAACATAATTAAGTATTTACATTTGAGTGGAAAGAGTTTGTCTAATACAACACAATGCTGTACTTCAAATTTACATCCAGGACCAAGTGATATTTTTTCCAAAATTAATTTTAATCTTCTCAGTAATAATTATGTAATTGTTCTCTTTGTTGTACTTTATTATTATATTTTAGTAAATGATTTCATGATTCTTTCAGCAATTTTCAAAATTAGTTTAATTGAGTGTCTCCAAAACTCATTCTTATTTCTTCTCTACCTCTCTTTTGTGTGTAATGTCAATCAGTAGTTCTACTGTGAAAGAAAATGCAGCAAGAAGAAATAGATCCAGAATGAGAATAAGTGAGTAATGTGAGGAAACTGAAAATCTAACAGAAGAAAAAGTCAAAAAAAGAACAATAGCTTTGCTTCCTCAAACATGTTAAGTTTTATTTGCGTTGGAAGTTTCTGCCTCGGTTTTTCTTAACTTCTAGGCAGGCTGTAGTCTCAGGTGAGCGGCCAGAGCGAGAGGAGACTGTGAAAATGCAATGTGTCCTTGGATACAATCTATTGTGTCAACATTCTGTTTCTTTTTATTCAGTGAACTTGATATTCATAGTTAGTGTGGTTGATTTTATCCCACAAACATGAAGCAAATAAGTCCTTATGTCTTCTCATCATTTGGATAAGTATAAAATGAAATATGTATATGAGGAAAGGTGGAAGAAATTAAAAGACATTGATTTTTGTGTTGTTTAAAATAAACAGATGAGGAGGTGTGGTACAGACTTTATTTCAAATTTGGTAGAATCTGATGAAATATTAACACTATTTTGTGATTACATAGAGACACAAGAAATGATTTCAGTTCGTATTTCATAAAGGTATTAGAAAAAGAAATTATGAATTTAGGTGGTGCATATGCTTATACTCAAAGAAGACAGAAAATATCCAATTAACATTTGCACCAAATAATAAAGAGGAAAAATGGAAAAAATTAAAGAGCTGTTCTGATATGACCTCAAATTGAATGGATGAGGCAAATTGCCTAGGATTGAACTGAAAGCACAGCATACTGGGAACCACTGAAGATGGGGTTTCTGACATGATTTATCACTTAACTGAAGATAATGAATATTTACTTTTAAGACTCTCATGATCAATTCATCTTTATCCTGAGAAAATCACAGTCTGTGATTAAGAAAACTCATATTTTTAGACAACGTAATGCAATCAAAATGTAGATATTAAATTTGGAATAACAAAATACAGTGATTTATCAAAATGTAAGGTAGCAAGTTGACAATAGGTATTTTATGGAAAAAGATTTTGAGAATCATGAGATAAAAATAATTTTTACAGTATTATTTAGGCAGTGCCCCAGTAAAACATGTGGATCTTTCTGCAAAGGGGATATACAACAAATTTTGCAGGTAAACTTGGGAAGGATGGGAATATACCACCTGTGGGAAAGGATTAGAGGCAGAGAATATACGGAATACAGACTGGAATTTGGAGGTATTTGGGAGGTACACTTGAAATCTAGTACTGTAGAAACTCCCTGCCATTCACAAGAGTGAACCTACTGAAAAATCCTAAAAATGGGGAGGATGGAATCTATATTGGCCATCTTCTATAACCAGGAAAGGCTTACAGTAGTAGGACTGGGACAACAACTAAGCCACAAAAGCTTCGACCTACAAATTGTTCTGCCTTCAAGATGTACTGGGCCAATCGACAGGCAGAACTTCAAAACGAGAGCTGTAACAGATGATTGACATTGCAGGGATGGCCAGGATTCAGACTCTGGACATCCCATAGACGATTCATAATGAAGTTTGGCTTTATTCATAGATGAGTGTCTAGTCTAATCTTCATCAGAGAAGCTACCTCTTGTAGGTGATGGGAGCAGTAAGAGAGTGCCATGGCCAAACATCTGGTGGGGGTTAGAAATCAAGGGGTAAGACAACAGAGACACATTGTGGGGAATAAAAAGTCGAAGGCAGTAGGAGACATGCCTCATGGAGTCAACTTTCCAGGACACATAGTGGGTCACAGAGACTGAAGCACTTGTCAGGGAACTTGCATGTTTCTGTGGTAGGTCCGCCACATATATTTTAAGAAGGTAAGGCAACATATTCTTGTAGTACTCCTACACGTTGAAGTGGTAGTTTTCTGACACATGTACCTGCCCTATGGGCCCTGTTACATGGTGTGTTCTGATTTTCTTTTTTTAAGAAAATCAGGATAGGAGCATAGGTGGATCTGAAAGAAAGGGTAGATGGTGAAGAATTTGGAGTAGTGGAGGGAGGGGAGCCTGCCTTCTGGATGTATAGTCCACAGGGCAAAAATGAAATTGAAGAAAATTAAAAAATAGAAAGCAAGATCTGTAATAAAAAAAAAACCTCTATGTCATCTTCCTTTGAAAAGTAGAGCTCAATTCAGGTGAATCATAGACCTATGGATTTACAACAAAAATGTTTGAGAAACTATCCCTGAAATTTTAAAAAACATGGACACTGGATTTAGGAAATTTTTTCACGGGAATCACCAATTAGTTATTACATTGTCTTACACAGGACAGAGAGGCAGGGGAGGAGAGGTAATGTTTATAAACATGTAGATATTTGGGATTTGAAGGCATACATTGGAAAAAGAGCATAAGCTTTAAGAATTATGAAGAAATCCTTAGTAACATTAATGAAAATATACACATCAAGTATTAACAAATAATACTTTTTACAAAGGAGTATAGATAATAATGAAATAAATATAACAATTGATTTCATTCCTTTTGGAAATATAACTAATCTCAAAGCAAACCATAATGATCATATTGCTAAGTTTCTGTGCACTATGGCTTTCTTTGTTGATACTAGTCCTTAGCATCAAGCCAAGAAATACAGCAACGAGTACTGATAAACAGAAGAAGTCAGTGAGTCATCCATTTGGTTAGAACAGGTCAATAGACGGAGGTATATCGTCTTATATAATTGGATTATAAAGTGGAACCTCCATCATTCTTATTCTTTCGTAACAGAAAACAAAAGATCATGAAGAAATAATGAACAGTAGTGTGTGACCCTTTTACTCTTACTTTCAAAATTCTACAATTTCGGTGAATACACCCATTCTATGAAGTTCACAAAGCTGAAGATTGCTTCTTGGGACACAGTGGCAAGTTTGCATGGAAGAAAGGCTAGCTGTGTTATATGGGCCAAATGCTGTGAATGTGATTTTACAGAATGTCTAAAGATTTCAACTTTCAATCAATTCTTCACGACTTTTTTTTCCACTTATTGAAAGAGTGGATTATCTTCAACATATTCAGTAAGGTGTTTTTTTTGTTTTAGAAAATAATCCTTCAAGATTTCATAATAGGGAAATTATTATCTCAGATGTCTCACATCTCCATACCAAGCTTGTCGACAACCCCACACAAAACAAAGTCCCTTTCAAAATATCATTTATTTTAGTTTTATTTTGTGACCCTATGAATCTAATCAGAGTTACATGTGTGACCATGGCTTTGTAACTAACTCTTATACACTAATGGCCTCACCAGTTGGAATAAAGGGAAATGTTAGAGCTCACCCTATTGAAAATCCATACTGATAAAAGGACCCTAGTTCAGGAAGAATGGGAAACAACTCAAGTCAATGTTGTCATCTCTTCAGGCAAATATTCTAACTCTGAATATAATGAACAGCTCACCAGTTGGACCTAATCATATTAAAATGCATTTGAACATATAAAGGTACCATGATTGTTTTATTTCATTGAATTCGACAGGCATATGTACTATCTCACTGAAAAATATTTGTCATGTTTCAATTTATAAATGCTACTAGGGATTTATTTATACATTCTTAACGCATAAGCTGTTATATATGATGATTTGAGATATCTTCTTCAAATGTATGAATTTTCTTTTAACCATTTCATCCTTGTATCTCAAAGGTCCAAATATCTAAAATTTGATAAGCTTTACCTCTCTCCCTCTGATTCTCTTGTCTTCATAAGGCAATGCATACACTCAATGATTTGTCCCTAAAGAATCTTCCTTACTCCAATACCCAAATTTTAAAGCTTCTTCTTACCAGTTATCCTAAATTTCTCCTGTTTCATCTCTTAAATATAAGAATCTCTGACTTTCCTGCATGTAGTTCTATATTATTCTGGAAAATGACTTAGAAAGGTCTGAATACAGCTCTTCAGATTTTCTAAATACAAGTAAATTGTGATGAATAAAAATTTTGACAATTTTTTATCCAAAACCACATGCAATGTGTATTCCCAGCAACATCCCCCTTCACTTTTTCAGTAAACAGTGTGTGTTTATTATTCCTAAATTAGTACATATATTTCAACATCAGTACACTACAAAGCTATGATTTTGTAAAGAAATCTATGGTTTAACCACACCAAGATTAATCAAACATGATGATTATGAAAAGTAAATATTTTAAATTTTTGAATAAGTTATGAATATCTTCTGATTTTCCAACCTCATGCTGTTCCTTTGACTTTGAATTCCTGTATCATCAAATTCAATGATCATCATCTATTAAGATTGAAGTCAGAATACATTTATTTTATTATTTCGTACTTCTCTCATCTTCCCACTTAGGTATAACAGTAAAGGGTCCTTGACATTCCCAAGTGTTTTTGCTGGAGTAGAACATGGGTTATTTCAATTTACTACTTAACATATATGTCTCAGTGCCCCTAATATCTAAAGAGTGATCAGGTTTTGCTTTCTTCTCTACAGCCTTTTTAAAATCCTAGGCTAAAGCAACATTTCATTAGTGATTTCGCAAAGAGAAGTTTTTATATGTCCAATGTCCATGTTCTTACATCTTATTATGACTATGATTTTAGCTGCTGTTTTTGAAAATATAGATCCATGGTTTATCTGGACCAGCATACATTGGGAAAAACTTTGGAATATTTGTTTATAGATCTTTATTCTATGTAAAAAATTTGTTTATGACCAGAGATATTTTATCTCATGCTCATCAAAATGATTTGCTTGGAAAATATACTATAAAATTCTCTTTAAAATAAAATTAATTGATATATTTTTATTATTCACAAATCAATATCTACATTTAGGTTCCATTGCATTATAAAACAGATATGAACTCTTTTTAAAACATACTGAATTTTAAACACTATTAAGTTGAATCAAACATGAGAGTCTGAAAAGACAATACTCTATATTTAGGTTGAATAATGAATCATTTCAGAGGCCTCAATGTCAACAGAAATCTGTGGCTTTGGCTCCGTGTACAATCCTAAGCAATTTGCTTTATTTATTCAGTTAAAGGTTAAATCAGCACAGCTTTTTAAATCCTTCCTTGTTCCTTCTTCATAACTCTTCTTTATGTCATCACTGCTCCATAAATTTCTTTGTTGATGCATAACTACAAACAGATATGTAAATTCAATTATTAATCTCATTACTGAGAAGATTTTTAGTACACTAAATGCATTCACTTATTTACTGATATTTCTCCATAATCACAATGATATTAGTTCAGCAAAATTTCACAACAGTGAAATTTAAAAGCTAGTTAATTTAAAAAATAAAAAAATTCAATGTGTTTCCATTTCTTTCCCATTTTTAAATATTTTTTTTTTAAATTTCAGTTCCTGCTAGTTTTAAAAGTGAGGATCTCTAAAGAGTCATTTTGATCTTTCTTGCAGAATTCAACTAAGCATAGTAACTATGAATTCTAAGTTCACTGAGCTTTAAAATACCCAGAATATTGATGTAAAATGTTCATACCAAGGTCATACTGAATCCTCAGAGCCTTCTCTTTCTCTCATGGATGACCTTATACTAATACTTGGATCAAACAAGAAGAACAGACAACATCTTCCAAGGCAAATATAACTTTAAGCACATGAAGAAGCAAAGTGTGTTGTTTAACCTCTGTTTCTTGATGTTTCTTTTGTACTTTTCCTATTTAATCAACCTGGTTTTCCACATGCGTTTCTGTTTCTCCCTATTTCTGAATTTAACCTTTCACAAAATATCTATAGGAAAACTCCATGGTCAAACTCCAGAGAGTTGTGGTAGTTTTGGAGAGATTCTTTTAAAACTATGTATGAAAGTATATTTAAAAACTCTGAAAGCACTTAATGAAGAATGATATTGTGTCAATTTCAAAAAGGAGCACAATCACACAATTAATAATGAGATGAATTAAAATAAAACATGGTCAACTAAAATATTGTCAATAATGTAAAATATTTATCCCCAATACTGTTCACTATTAGGAAGAATATTCTTGCTAAATTGGCAAATATCAAATTATGTGCTTCATAAAATAGATGCTGTTTTAATGCACAATATAAGGTTTCATTTGAAAAAGAAATACATCACAGGTCTCCCATCATTCTTCCATCCATTCTCTCCCAGCAGGAGCTCCTCACATGACACTATTCCAAGAATATATGCTATTTTTCTTTGGTGTTTATTGTCACATAAACAGACATGCACACACACATACAAACGCACACACATATGTATATATATAATTTTATATGTTCCAACTTCAGATTCTGTTTTTTGTTGTTTGGGTATATATGGTTACACAATTGATAACTGAAGATATGTGTGATCTACTAGGGAAAATGGAAATGGTTGGGAGAGAGTACCCCATCTGTTCAGCTGTAGAGGAAGGGACAAGACCAGAAGATTGGACTTGGAGGAATGGAGCAACTGATAATATCTGCATTTGACATACACGCCTGATCACTCTGCACTAGACACCAGTCAGGGAGCTCTTCTCTGAAATAAGCTTGGTATCCAATTCTCAGCAGTTCTTAGTCTCTTCCAGATCATTTTCTATGTTTAGGACAGCTTGAAATAATTTCCATCCATATTTACATGCTTATTTCTATCACCATTGTTACAGTCTTGATTGTAAGGTTTGTTTATATGACAGACTATATGACTGCAGACATTCTGTTATTTTGGCTTTTAGAATCTTTCTAGTTTATTCTCCTGAAATAGTCTGTGTGCCTTAGATGGAGGAGCTCTATTGTTGATATATCTATTGGGGCTGGGTTACTTATTATCTATTTATCTGTGCGTTGTGTTCATTCGTGGGTTATTGTCATGGTGTTTGTTTGCTATAAAGAAAAGTGTCCTTACTGCAGGGTGATAGCTATACAAATCTTGGCAGAAAAATATTTAGAATGTATAATGGAATTAGGCTGATCTAGTAAAATGACGGGAGTCGGCAATTTTTATGAACCATAATCTTAATAGATCTTGGTGGTTTAATAGACTTCCAGTACCAGATATGATTTTCCCTCGTGCTGAGGGCCCTATGATCCAATTAGACAGTTGTGTTTGCAACCAAAATGTGAATGTCAATCAGCGCTCCATTCTATAATTCTTGTCATGTTGGTAATTCTTATGATTCATAAATCTTGAAGTGGGTAGAGTGGATAATTCCTGCCATCCCTTGTTAGCATTGATAGAATTTTCTGAAAGCATCGATACTAGACTACATGAAAGAAGCTTTTATGTCAAAGCCAGCTAGAATGATCTGTGTCCTGTGTCTTAGTGTGCACTATCTTCAGAAATGAAGGCCATGAAACAAAACAAAACAATAATAGGAATAGATTCTGGAGTCACTTGGCTTAATGTGTCCAAGCACTTAAAAGGAAGTGTTCTGTGTATGATATTCAATTTTTTATTAGTCTATTTTTCTTGTGGGACTCTTTGTTAGTCCTACTGGGTGACTTCCTATAAAATACACAAACACGCACAAACACACACACACACACACACACACACACACACACACACACACACATATATATACAGTGAAAATATTTAAATAGAATGGACAGATAGATAAATGATAGTGTGTGTGTGTATATATATATGTACACAGACATATATATGTATATATATAAATATACATTTATTTATATATAAATATATATATACATTCATGTTTTATATAACTAAGTATAAAATTAATGATTTCTTGAGGCCTTATCAAAAATTGTTGGTATAAGCTTTCGATCCTTCTACTCGGTTATTGACCCAATTGGAAGTACTTTCCCATTATTCCATTTCCAAACTCATTTCATCTTTAATCTGTTATCCTACATTCTCCTAACAGCCTACAATCCTTTTATATTTTTCTGGTTTTTGTAGTTACTCCATGTTACATATTCAAGTATGAGGATACAGAGATAGGAACAACACAAATGAAAGAACATGCTCTGATTATCTTTCTGTATCTAGTTTACCACATTCTATACAATCTTTTCTCATTTCATCCATTTACTGAAATTCTATTCACTTCCTATTCACATCCTTGTTGAATGTTTCCTTGGCTGTGAAGAAACTTTATAACATTTTGTTAATCTGATCAATTTTTGAACTGAATTCTTTTGAAAATGGAGTCTTGTGCAAGAAGTTCTTCACATATATTCTGTAGGCTAATTTGCATGTTCTCTTCATTATTATCTCAGTGTTTCAGATTTCATGTTTATGTCTTTGATCCATTTGGATTTAATTTTTGTGCAATGTGATTGCTGTAAGTCTACTTGTGTACTTTCATTCCTCTCACACAAACATCCAATTTTTCCTTAACCAATTGTTGAAGATATTTTTTTTTCGCAGCTTGTTTTTGGCATATTTGCCAATTATTTTTAGAAGAAAAAAATATTTACTTCAACAAGGCAGCTTCATTTTATTTAAAAATATTCCTTTTAATGACTTTTAACATTTTTGATGTAGTGTCATTATTTTGCTTTGAATCCTGGTAATGACAGGGGAATTAAGACTGGTAGCAGGTGACAATCCTGAAATGTCAATTGTCCTTCACAGTAGAACAGTTATTGTGATTCAAAGTCAAACTACTGCTGGAGAAACAAGTCAATGAATAAAGCACCTTCTAAGGATGGCAGAAATTGAATAAAATAGACTGTATAAAAAAGTCTGAATCTCAGATGACAGATACAAGGCAGAATTCAGTACTTTTCCAGTAGTGAAATTTAAACGTACACTTTTTACAACTATGTTTTCTGGTACTTTCAATTTTTTTTAAATGTGGATGATAAGCGATTTAAACATCATTTTTTTGTATATAATTGTGGATTTTTTAAAATTTGCCTGTGTAAGAGTCTAGCATTTTTTAAAGTGAAATACTATTAAATTACTTTCTACATGCTCTTTTCTCTATCCTGCCATTCCTGTCCATCAAAGTTCTCTCTTATATCCATCTTACTCTCTAGTTGGTACCCTGTTTTTAATGGTTGTTACTGTTACATATATATACATAATGCCTATGCATGTGTATATAAAATATTTGCATACAACCTGGTGAATCTCTTTTTGTTGTTTGTATGTATTGCTTCAGTGTTGTTTACCTAATATGGCTGATTGATAAAAGACCACCAGACTCCGGATTGGGGTGTTCACAGCAAAAAAAAAATATGCTGTGGCAAATTTATTGAGAGTATTAAGAGTTTTTATGCCTTTACATAAGCATATCATAGTGACAATTGCTAGGATCAATACATTGATTGTTTCCAAATGCAGTGACATCTGCAAGCTTTACAGAGTATACAAAATTAATTCCAAATGTTCTGTCTAGCTTTTCTTCACTAGTAAGTGTACATTCAGAGAAATGCAAAATGACATGAAATGTTTTCCTACCTGAATAAAATGTAGCTCTTTCTCTCATGAACTGTAAGCACAAAGTATCCACAGGAGCCATTGGTTCTTATCTGAGAAACTTACAATATATTCATCTGAAGCATCTGGGTGAGGTCATGTACATGGTTCGTAGCAATTTCATGGATTGTTTCAGGAAAAAATGCCCCTGAGAATATCCATGTCTCTTTAGGATTTTTAAAACTCTCTTCTAAATACATTGTATGTAGAAGAATATCTGACAGGATTTCACCTTAGTTCACTTGTTCAAAGGTATCTTTATCTCCAGTATTGTCTTCAAACCCATCATTGATATGCGTTTATCATAATATTGGAACAAAATATCATTCATATATCTGAAGTGTCATGCAAATTTATCAACAAATGACAACCTTATTTTAATCTCAGATACTGCCTAATTCTATTCAGAAAAACAAAATTTACATTTTTACATTTCTTCTCTTCCACATCACTCATACAATACCCAACTGCATCCATTTCCCACATTCTCTCTCTCAATCAATGAGGCTATTTGACTTTTGTCTTTCAAGTTTTCTCTTCATCACCTTTAGTGGTTCATATTGTGAACATATACAAAAGCACTAACAACTTGAAAAATCAGGATTCTCTCTGTCCTTACATTACATTTTATGAAAAAAATTCCTTATTTTTACATTCTGTGATTTTCCCAACTTTTTTACCACCTCTTTTTCTTCCTTTAGTATAAACAAAAAAGTATTTTGGACAATATAAGCATCTTTTTCTTTTTTAAATTTCACTCTTTTTTGGACAGCATTTTCTTAAACAAGTAGCAGAAATAAAAGTATTCATATAGGAACAAGCAGATCCATCAGGTTTGTTCTTCTCCTGAGTAAATGGTAAACCCAAAGCAAGCTAAAATAGCCCTGCTCTTATCTGACATGTCTCTATTATAAAAATTTTCTTCTAAGTCTCCTGTGAATACACTTGAGGAAACAGAGTGCCATTCACTTTCTCTCTTCTCTTGAATTTTACCAATAAGCTTTCGCTCCATGTTGTTTTTCCATTCTATGTCAGGTATGTTTCCTCACATGTGTTTAGCCAAGATCAAATTATGAACCTTGTGAATCTCAATATCTCAATGTAACAATATTATCATAATACATATCTACACTGATTATGCTCATATGATCTTCCTAAATATTTATGTACTTAGAGAGGCGATTTTATGAGTAATGAGTAATTATATGAGTGTCATGAAGTGGGGTTTATTCAATGTCTTCAGACAGCAGATGGATTATTCCAAAGATTAAAGAAACGAATAACTAGAGAAAATATGAAGATATTTTGGAGCAGTCTTGTATTTTAATGGAGAGACAAGTATTTGGCTCTGCACAAACTGAATTTACCATGAATTTGAAGTGTATTTGAGTTTAATGGAACACTTTTCTACACTTGATGAGTTCCATTTGAGAACAGGTAAACTCAAGGACTTGAAAAGCCACATTGAACCATTGTATGTTAGTTTCTTTCCTGGAAAATTCAAACAATGAAACCTATAGTTCACATAAGGGGAATAAAGAAAGTATTATAGACTAAAGCATACAGATTTCAGGAAGAAAAAATGTACTATTTCCTGAAAAAAGATCTACATTTTTCACAAGTCATATTTTCAAAAAAAGCATGAACACCAGGATTCGTATGTCATACACTACAATTTAGTCACCGATACAGAAAATTTGGTTTAAAAATATTAAAGTTTCAGGTGTATTGTTGTATTAATGTTGTTTTGTCATAAGTTAAATTCGTAAAAACTATCACTAAAAACCTTATGTTTTAAAGGATAGGTCTCATTTGAAATTTCTTGGGTACGATTGTTAGGGCTATATCACTCTTTAGCTAGAATTTATAGGAAATCCTTTTTAATCTATAAAAACGAACTCTTATCAGTCTAGTACAAGCCTATTCAGAAACAATATAGTTTAAATATACTTTTCAGGAGATTTAGCAATTTGTTTTTTTTCATTTTCAACCTAATAAAATATGTCTACTCAAAAGGTACCATGAAATGCAATTATAATTTGAATTTCATTTATGATTCTATAATACGTTAGATTAAATTGAGGCTCATCCTGCAGCCAACAAAAGTTTTCAAAGACTCCACTGACTCTTTGACCATGGTTATTATGTTCCTTAATTATGCACATTTTGGTATCTTCCAAAAAAATCAATTTAAAGACACTGTTGGGTACACAGTGAAGCAAATTTAATTCTTTTACTCAAAAGTATAGATTTCCTAAAATGTCTATAGGTCAATTTCTGAAAGCATGCAAGGAAAATTATAAGTAAAAGCTTTATGGCTTCTATCAATATTTTTTCTCAAAGTGAGTGGCCTCTTCTGTATTTATTGGATCATGAGACTTATGGCATCTGAAATCAATTAATTAATTGATTTAATTAATTAAATTAATTAAATGGCTCTTATATTCTGTTTCTAAGATTGAAAGAAAGCTTTCATTAATTTCTTTAAAAAGCTGATGCATATTTAAAAATGTATAACACATTAGCATATTTCTAACACATGTGATTTCTGGGAAGATTACCACTGATTAGATACTATCAAATGACTGCAACTATCACACCATGATGCATATTATTTTGCCTATGCTGTCCATTGTTACGAGTAACTCATCTTGCAGTTAACCGTACAATGCTTCCCTTAGGTATATGTTACTTCAAGACTGATAATTCACATATTTGAAATACCAAACAGAAAAATATGCAAAATCCACTGGGAATTTACAGCATAGAGATTTAAGGCAGAAAATATATATTCAAGAAGGATGACACTCTTCTGTCAAATATGTGACTCTAGTAATACTGAGGATTATTTCAATTTACTTTATCCATTCATCAGTATAATTTCCAGATCTCTATGGCACTTTCAACTCAGTTATTATATTATGTCCTGTGACATATATTTAAACCAATTTATTAAACAAATTACCAAATAATTTTATTCTTTTGGTTGCTTTTTGGAAAAAATCATTTTTCCTTATTCAATATTTACTTACAGAATCCAGATATATTAATACAGAGCAAGGCATCAGTGGATTGCAGATACAATCAGAAGGATATTCAAATTAATAATTACAAGTTTGATTTTCTTATTTCTCTAATGTTAGAAATTCCAAAGTGTCACATTTTGACCCTTCCTTTTACTCTATTTGAAATGTTTTAAATCCAAATGAATTTGATGCCCTTGGGAATCATTAGTTATTATTGTTTTTGTTATGTGTTGTTGTTGTTGTTATTTTTAGTTTGAAATCCTCAGTGGTTAGCATTCTCAAAATATTTTATAAAAAACTGCGTATGGAGTAGAATTTAAACAATTGCCTCCTCCACCCAAACACTCTTTGGTACTGGTTCAGCAGTCAAAAGGCTAATTACAAAGTGCTTGCCTTCTTCTACTCACAGAGCCTCAATCCTATTTCATATATGATTTCAATTACCAAAAAAGAAATCTATGAATAAAAACAGACATGACATACTCTTACAGATAACACTTTCATGCAAAATGTTTCTATAAAAATAATTTACTTCTTTATCTTCTGGCATCTGTGGGGTTTTTGTTGCCTCATAGATGGAAGATAGGGATCCCCTAAACTTGTGAATAAAGTGTGTGTCAAATCAAGTTTTTTTGTCCTCACTTTAGTCCAAGTGTACATGAACTTGTTCAGTACTTTTTCCCTATTATGGCTCTACGAACTGAAAATAATTTGCATGTGTTTACAGCCAATATTGAACTTCTTCTAGCAATGCATAGGTTTGAAAGGAAAATAACCCATATGTCTTTGACAAAAATTTGGTTTGAAGGGAGAAGTGAATACAGGAAACATTAGGTCATAATTTATTAGCCTGTAATTAAATATAAACTTTTTCTTATATATTGCTACTTCAGTTAAACTTGTTTTATAATGATTTTCTGTAAAGTTTTTGTGTGTTCTTAAACATTCACAAGGTATCTATCGCTGTACTTTATAACTGACCTATATATATGAAATAATATAAAACACTGCATTCCCATATTAGTATTCTGTGATTTGGAAAAGGTGTGTCTGTAGCTCTGTCTCTGTCTTTCTGTGTATCTCTCTGTCTCCATGTCTGTCTTTCTGTGTCTTTCTCTTTCTCATTCTCTTTCTCACTCTCACTCTGTCTTCTCTTTCATTCATGTAATTATTACTCAATGGTTACTCAGTTTTATGGTTTCAATTAATACCTTGTTATTTAGCTAAGATCTGCCAAATCTTTCACATCTCCTATGTATCAGGACTCCCTTGGTTGGTTCCGACCAACACCAAACAATCTATATAATATCCATATTTGAGAAAGTTTTCATCATTCCTCTGCATTTTAAATTATTATTCTTATTCCTTTCTTTGAGAATTAATCCATACCAAAATTTTAAGAGACGCACAAACATTGAATTTTGCTTCTTTGTTTCCTTGTAACCCCAGATTAACAATAATCTTACCACATAACCTTTTCGTTGGCTTCATTAGACTTCCTTGTTTGCTTTTTCCAGTACTCATACCATTCTAATACACATAACTCTTTGTTGGCAAGCAGGAAACACTAGGATCTAGCAGGCAGGACCTTTTTGTAAATAACCTTGTGAAAATTAACTGTCCTTTTTAAGTAAAAATATCTCTGAGAACCTCCATGTCTCTTTGAATATTTTTAATTTCTCTTCTAAATAAACTGCAATTAGACGTACATCAGTCATGAATTCTCTTCAATTCACCTCTGCTGTTGTCTTACAATTGTTGTAAATTGTTTTAGAATCCATGGTTAATATGCTGATTTCACAACAAGTTAGCCAAATATCATTTATATATCTGAACTGCTTTGCAAATATGTTAACACATGACTTCAAAGATTTTACCTCAGATATTGCAGATTTTTCTCAGATGGGCAACGTATTTGTTTTTCTTTACATATATCCTCTTCTACAGCACTCAGGGAAAAACCACCTGCTGCCATTTCCTACTTTCTCACAACCTGGCAATGAGGATAGTGGATTTTTATCTTCAAGGTTTCTCTTCATTCTCTTTTACTGTCAGTTACTCTGTAAATAGTGTGGTCATATAAGGCACACATACTGTAGTAAAACTCTCTTGTCCACCTCAATTTTTATGTCATTATGATACTCTATAATGTATTTTTGAATATTTTCCTTATGGTTGCATTCTTTTATTTATCCTTTGCTTTACCATTCCTTTTTCATTCCTAGTGTCAAGTAATATATCTCAGTATCCTCATGATTTGCCCATCATGATTTTGCACATATTATAAAGTTTATATTGACTTAGGCAAAATGAATTAAATTAATTTAACTTTCCACAGCACTCCACTCAAGTTCTGTATTTCACATTCTCACAGTCATTCTACAAATCTCTTTCATTTCTTCTTTAAACATTTCCCCATTCATGCAGTTCAAAGGTAGAATTACTCAATATTACTTTTCCTTTTATTACATGATGTTATGGGAGTAATTAGCACTAGGAACTCTAAGAACTTTTCTTATATCTACAGTAACTATTTGTTTTTACAGACAAATTTTTAAGACTTGATCTATTGTCCATTCTCATTTTTCATATACAAAGACATGTGGAAGACAGTAGGCCAGAACACATTTCTTGTTTTGCTTCCACCCACAAATTGCCAAGTTCGTCCTTGAAACAAACCAATATTAAATGTGTTCATGTACCATCTCCCTGTTGTATACCATAAAATGGACATTTTATGTAGTTAATATATTAAAGTAAATCATGAAATAAAAACATAATAGAAAACATTAATGCAAGACATTAATTCCAATATGTGAAACTTTTTTAATTTTACTCAAACATTAATTAACATTATAGAATTAAGGGACAGCTGGGGTGGAGGATAACAAGGAAAGAGGCCTTTTAATGATAGCCAGATAAACACTAATGAAATCACAGAGACTGTTGAGAAGTCACAGTGCCTTCCCAGAAATGAACCTAATGGTATCCCAGTGCATAGAGAGTAAGCAGACACAAGGCTGTAGTAGACAGACAATACAAAATTAACTCAATGGCATTTTTGTTTGTTTGTTATTGTGGGGGCAGAGCTGTCTGGAGAAGGCTTTAGCAAACTGCTACATGAACCGAGAAGAATGTGACTCTGTATACACAGTTTCTGGTAGCAGGGAGAAGCCTTTACAGGGTGACCTTAGTTTCCATTTCCCCCAATGGAAGAGGGACCTATTGAAGCCCTAGAAATGGCCATTAGGGTCATTACAAAGGTCTGCAGGCAGAGTTAGTTATTCTCCCACCTGAACCTCCTAGGAAAGGCTTTTTATTGAGTAGATCAAGAGGGATAGGAAAGAAAAAAATAATATTTTGACAAAAAAGGTCTTCAAAAATTATATTTATGAATTGGTCCCATGGAGACAATGATGATACAATTAGTTTTGATATTTGTATAACCCAGGAGACTGCAAATAAATATTTATATTATGTGAAATGGGATAAAATACATTATGTTGAGTCATCTGCAGCTGTGAACAGAAGTCTGTCATTAATATTTGTAATATCACATCTGGTGTAAAGTTCTTTCACTCATTTTTTTGGAAGAAATTTTTATGTGATATCCACAGTTAAAATACACCCTGTTGCATAAGAAAAGGATAAAATTTATTATCATAGTACTCCTGCTGTGGCTGCTCAGCAAAGAAGAATAAGGAGACATATTCATATGGAGAAACCTTTCCAGACCTCAGGAGAGGAAACTACTCTCATGGCCAATGCCATACTCAATAATAGAACCTCAAACATCAGAGCTCAGTTGTTTTGTTGATTCCGAACTACCCAGGTGCAGATAATAAGAAATCAAATATGCTCTATAGAAATTCAAAACCTACAGAAAATGCAAAACACCAAGACCTAGGCAGACACTCACCCAACTTTGCACAAAATAATTATTTTATACATGACTAAAAATAATCTTGTACAAGATATTCCACACTCAGAAAAACCCGAAGGTGAGATGTCATGATGCCACTTTCCTAATTTTCATGAATGAAAGAAACAATATATTTTCTCCTTTACAGAAAGAAGTAGACAAACTTTTTTCAGTATTTTTAAACATAGCTAAGCCAGCTGCATCCATAGACGAACAAACATCCTTTTAAGCCCAATAAACCCAAATATAATTTGCTTCTTTGAACTTGATATTTTGAACTGTGCATTCTAACGCTAAGCCTTCATTTTAGTTGCCTCATTTACACTGCCTTGAGAATATTTTGAGTATTTTTGCTTTTATCTAAAATGTACAAACCTCGTTTCAGTAAATCAGACCCACAGACAGCTCCTCACTATAACCTTGATAAACTTATCTTACTGCCTAACTTTCTAACTCTTAACTTTCACTTATGTTACTGACTTTTCCTTTTCCTCTACCTCATCCAGCCCACTTCTATCATCTTTTTACCCTCTTTACTTTTAATTGTTTTTATTTCATGTTATGACACAAAAAAATACATTCCATGTGGCAATTTGATACCTGCCCATGATTACTCTTTGTTCTTTTTGGTCCTCTTTCTTACCCTCCTCACTTAACACACATTTATTTCTTGCTTATCCCCTTTTCAACTCCAAAATATCTTGCTTCTGCTTTTCTGTTGATTTTTTTTCATATCTTGCTTGTATTTATCCCTCTTCTTATTGTGCATCTTTTCCTGGTCTCTCATAGCCCACTTTGTACATTAAGGTACTACATTAAAAAGATGAGAATACACAAGAATCTTCATGTACACTAATACTTGATTGTGACATAGAGACAAATATGACAGCTAGGTGAAATATTAATCAAAGATGACATATATATATATATATATATATATATATATATATATATATATATTCAGGCTTTTCTGTTGTTTAGGAATTAATGTTCATTTAATTCAAGGATTTATAAGATGGAATATGTGAATAGGATTGTATTGAAACTTAAAAACCAAAGAAGTCATAGGCTTCTGTTACTACTTTCATTGTAGGGTATTTATTATGTTCAATAAAGTCAGCTCACCACCTAATAGAAACAACAGAAATCAAAGATAAGGAAGAAGCATGAATTGAAGAAGACAAAAGAATTATCATTACACCAAGCTGAACATCACAGTTAACAAATGAAATGTGATTTGTCTTTCCAATCTACCAAATAAGGCAGTTTTGCTGAAAAACTAAATTTTTAATCAAATTTTATTTAAGTATAAATGATAATGTAAAGATTTCAGCAAAGAGTGATTGTGTTCACCTAAAATCCTAGTACCAGGAATCATTGACTGTTTGACTTTTACACATTTAAGGTAAACCTGGACACCATAGTGAGAATTCTGCCAATATAGGCTAGAATGTGACTTCTCTCTTAAGTACAGTAACAACAACAAGAAAAATACCCAAATATTCATGGTCAAATATCACTTAAACCTGCAGTAACAATTGTCAGCATAGTCAAATAAACAGAGTTGCAATAGAGGCCTTCATATACTAGCAGTAACCAACATCTGGATAGCAGGGCTTAAGGCCTACCCAAAAAGAGGTAACTAATGCAAGAAGGAAACCTAGTAAACCAAACAGAGTTACTCTCGTCATGAATCGTAGAATCCCTACCCATCATTTCCTAGAAAAACATAATTTATAACTATAGTCTAAATGCCCTTACACTAATAAATAACTGTAGCACTACACCCTGATTGAAGAGACTTCCCTTTGCTACTGATATTATCACAGGAAATCACAATTTGTTCAAATGGAGAAATCAATATGTCATGGAATGCACAGGTCCAGTGGAAATATTTATTGCACAACTCTGTATGAATGGCTATGCAACCAATACAGAAGAAGTATGTGAAAGAATGTAAGAGTAGTGGACAAAGAAGTGTGTTGAAAGATATTGTCTTCTGAAATAATAGAGAAGTTGTCACAAAAATACATAAAATTATGTTGTGTAAATATGATCTAAAAATGACAACAAAAATGATTGTGCTATCATGGCAGAGGGAAATTTTATTGTTTTCCAATCCCAGACAAAATCAAAAGACAATTTTTTCAAGCATAAGTTTCCTAATTGGTGATCTAATACCAAGATAAGAGCTGAAAATTCATATACAATAAGATACAGAAAATATGTCCCATATTAATATGTTTACGTAAACATATATGGAATAATCATATATATATATATAACAATAATCTATGAAGACAAAGTCATAAATTTGAAATAAATTAAGTGCGTAGAGAACCTAGAAGGTGCAGGGAGGAAAAGTAAGGCTGAGTATGGTTTAATTATATATTTAAATGTAAGTAAAAATTTATAAAAAAAGGGCTGATTATTTAAT
>JAMJFZ010002319.1:0-65429 GCA_026225945.1 Cricetomys ansorgei
TTATACGAGCCACCATGGACAATGATATTGCCTTGTTGCTGCTGGCCAAGCCACTCGAGTTCACTGACCTGATAGTGCCCATCTGCATTCCTCTCCAGCCCGCCCCTTCCATCTGGCGGGAGTGCTGGGTGGCAGGATGGGGCATAACCAACTCAGGTATGTGACTACCCAGGGCCTCATGGGAACTGCTGGGGCATGAGCTACAGGGTCTGGAGGAGTAGTGAAGAAGAAAGACAAGAAAGAGTGAGAGGGAGTGGATGGGCTTTTACTGGAGGAAATCTCTCCACACGGGGGCTCCTGGGAGTCTCAGCCCAGCCTCTTCTGGATGCCAGAGAGATGCTGCGGCTGAGATGTCTAGCTCTAGATGGATCCCTGGGTGTGGTCAACTGGCACAGAATGGTCTTGTCTGTATTTAATGGGATTTCAACCACGACAGTTGTCCAAAGTTCTCACCCAGTAACGTCTCCTACCTGATTCCTATAGGCTTTCATGATGCCCAACCCCAGGGCTGGCTTCTAATGGTACTGGTGTTGCCTAGCCTCTCTTAGAAGCCAATCTGTTATCTCTTATGACATGTTAGGCTGTTACTTAGTCAAAAGTGAAAAACATATGTGGAGTAAGAATGTGCGAGTAAATCCCCACTAGACTGTCCCTCAAGGAAAACTCCAAAAAAAGCAAAATGGTTGGTAGGAGAGAGATAGGAACCACATAACCTTAGACTGAAGCACGCCTCAGGCCCGTGGAGGTGTCTTGTCTGAAACTGACCCTGGAGTCCGGTTTCCCTCAGAAGTTTGGCAGCAGACAGGAGAGACCGGTAGAACATGGCTGTTGTCTCCAGGCAAGACTTAGAAGTGGCAAAAGAGATAGCTGGAAACCCACAAAGTCAAATCACTCTGCAAGGGGAATAATTACACATTCCTGCTACTGGAGGCCAAGACACTGATTCCTATTCCCCTTTTGTGTGAATTTACTTTTGTGTAGGACCATAATATCTTCCAGAAACATGTGGGAAGAAAGGTTTATCTTGGCTCACTGTTTCAGGGATCTCGGTTCCTTGTAGTGAGGAAGGCAAGGGCACAGTAGTAGCTCCGAGCCCAGGGTGGGTGGGAGCATGAAGCAGAGAATGGGACAGAACCAGGAACCAAGAATTACCTTCCAAGGCCTGCTCCTCTAGACCCACTTCTACCCCACCCCCCTAAAGGCGATATACAACCTCCAAATTAGCCCCACCCACTGAGAAACACATGTTTAGAACATGGCTTTGCTGGTGAGAGAAACATTTAGATTTAAATCACACGGCATCTTCTAAAGATCCAGCTAGAAAGATGGCTCAGCGTGTAAGATCCTGCTCTTGCAATGTCTGGGTTCACCTCCCATGACCCAGGTTCTCAAGTTCCAGTAACTCCAGCCCCTGAGGATCTGATGTCATCTTCTGGCCTGTGTGGACCCTTGAATTTGTACACTTGTGCATGCACAGACACACACACACACACCACACACACACACACATCAGTGCCAGGAAACCTAGTAATTTTTTCACTATGGGACAAATGGGTTTTCAATAGCCCTGTAGCAGGGATGGGGGGCTAGGAGTGCCGTGCTCACATAGCAAACGGTAACGATGGGACTTGCTGGGAAAGGCTCACTAGTGTGTTTCCTGGGAAAGTCAAATCCCGGAGGTTGGTGGAGGAGTCAAGCTGGAAGAGGACTAAGGTTAAAGAGAGGAACACTTGGAGGAGGTAGCAAAGCTGAGGTGGCGGTAAATAAAGTTCAGGTGAGTCATCCGAAGGCCGTGGAGCCTGAGACTGTGAGGAGGAACTTGAAGGAGATGTTTTTTGGCTGGTGCAGGAGGGTATGAGGCTGGTCCTCCAGGCCACGGCCAGCTTCCCTGTCTGTATGGATTCCCCCACCCCAGTCTAGTGGCTTGTCCAATGTGCTTTCTCTCTGCGTCAGCTGACAAAACGTCTATGAAAAAAGTCGACCTGATGAAAGTGCCGATGCGAATCGCAGATTGGAAGGAATGCACAAAGGTGTTTTTCAAAGCTTACCGCAAACATGCTGTGTGCTGCGTATGATAATGAGAGCTACGACGCCTGCCAGGTAACGAGGGGGCCGCAGCCCTCCCGTGTCTTGTCAGCCCCTAGGTGTTTCCCTTGCAAGAGTGCCTCCCCTTCCCCGGGGAATAGATTAAGATTCTAGAACGCAGGCTTGGAAAAGGGCTCACAGTAAAGAGCTTGCCACGCAAGCATGAGGGCCTGAGTTCCATCCCCCAGTGCCAGACATGGCTGCATGCACATGCGTCCTCAGCATGGAGAAGGTGGAGACTCCCCAGGGCTCTGAGACCAGCCAACCTAACAGGCAAGTCCAGGCTAGTGAGAGACACTGCCTCAAAACAAAACGAACAAGCAAGCAAGCAAGCAAAAGAAACAAACTGAAACCAAAACAGAAAGAGCAAAAGTAGATAATAGGCACAATGTATGAGAAATTAGATCTGAAGCTCTTCTCTGGCCTCTGTATGCACTGGAACCCACGTGTACATACACACATAAGGAGCACTTATTAACACATACACAGAGAGAGGGGGGAGGGAAGGGGGAGGGAGAGACAGAGAGAGGGAGAGAGGGAGGGGGGCAGAGAAGAGGAGACAGAGGGAGAGAGAGAGGGAATG
This sequence comes from Cricetomys ansorgei, assembly GCA_026225945.1. Lineage (NCBI taxonomy): Eukaryota > Metazoa > Chordata > Mammalia > Rodentia > Nesomyidae > Cricetomys > Cricetomys ansorgei. Next base: position 2,669 of record JAMJFZ010002319.1, read on the forward strand.
AGATGGAGGGGGAGAGGGGGAGAGAGGGAGGGAGGGGAAAGGGAGAAGAGAGAGAGAGGAGAGAGAGAGAGGGTGGGAGGGAGGGAGAGGGACAGAGAGGAGAAAGAGAGATGGGAAGAGAGAGGGAGAGAGAGAAAGGGAGAAGAGAGAGGGGGAGACAGAGAGAGAGAAGGAGAGACAGAGGGGGAGGGAGGGGGAGAGAGAGACAGAGAGAGGAAGTGACACAGAGAGAGGGAGAGACAGAGAAGGGGAGAGAGAGGAGTCTGGAAAGAGCAGAACATGAGGCCTTGAGCCAGGGGACCAAGGCAGGAGTCTTTGGGTAAAGGCTGTGCACACAGCAGCCCTGGACTGTCAGCCCTGGGAGTCAGTACACAAGTCTACAGAAAGGTACAGGCCTTTAGGGACACTAAGTCAACAGGATCCCACCACTTTTCCCACCTGTCTCTGCCTCTTTGACACTGGGTTCGCAAATGTATGCCACTGTCTAGCCTATTTAATGTAGATTCTAGGACCTGAAGTCAGGCCTGACTGAGCTCTCTCCGGAGACCTCATGTACTGCTCTGCCTTTCCCAGAGCCTGGTTTGGAAAAACTCACATCCAGGCCCACTTTTCCTGTCTTCTGTACTTTCTCTGGAGTTTCCTTCCCATCCAGCCCTCTCTCTTTGGTCCTGAGCAACACTGGCCTTGTGTGTTGTACCCTTAGACTCCACAAGCTACCAGTTACTCTTCTCATGGGGACAGGATGAGGAGATCACCTTGCTCAATGGCAACAAGATTTATCTGACAGCCTGGAGCAGGGGAAGCCCATAGCTATCTTCCTATGAATGAGATGTGCCCAGCCTCAGTGGGCAATTCAAAATGGACTCAATATTGAGTTGTGTTCTCTGCCCACAGGGCGACAGTGGGGGACCGCTTGTCTGCAGCCCAGAGCCTGGCAGTAGGTGGTACCAGGTGGGCATCATCAGCTGGGGGAAGAGCTGTGGAAAAAAAGGCTCCCCGGGAATATACACCGTATTGGCAAACTATACCCGGTGGATTGAGAAAATATCCCAGATAGAGGGGAAGCCCCTGAATATTAAGAATCTGGGGGACTCTACCAAGAAGAAAGCCAGAGGGCGCAGCCAGTCCTCCAAATGCCCAGCACTGAGCTCCTTCCAGAGCTGGCTCCTCTCCTGTCTTCTGTCCTGGGTGCTACTCCTGGCCTTGTCCAACTGGGAATAAAGCAATGCAGTCTCTAACCCTGGGCAGGGTGTGAGAATGTGCTTTGGGGCTAGCTACAAACCTGAGCCAACACGGAGAAGCTTGGGATGAGGACAGAAAGAGGAGGAGCCCAAAGACAAGCTAGAGCCATATGGCCAGATGGAAGGTATTGTTGGCTGCTTACTCTGCTGAACCTGGTTGTCACTCTTGGTCACCTGCCAGGGTCAAGGTAATTTCTTGTGGGAGGGGCCTTCCCTAGCTAGTTATGTGTTCAGACAGTCACTATGAGATTTTTCATTGCTCCTGTTTGAAGTCCCTTCCTCCCCATCACACTTGGAGGCTAGAGAAACAGCTCAGTGGTTAAGAGTGCTTGCTGCTCTCGCAGAGGATCCAGGTCCAGTGCCTGGCACCCACATGGCAGCTCATAACCACCTGAAACTCCAGTTCCATGGGATCCTTCACCCTCTCCCCACCCCTGTGTGTGCCTGTACACTCTCGGTACACATATATACACTCAGGCACACACATACACTTTTTTTTTTTTTTTTTAGTCATAAACTAGAGGGAATTTAGAAATGGCTGTAGAATAGAAATCTCCTTTTCTGTTTATTTATGAAATGGGAAAAATAAGTCACAGAGAGGTAAAGCCACTTGGCCAGGTTCGCATGACTTGAGTGATAACTGCAACTGGGAACTACACCATCCTTTTACAACTTACTGTCGGCTTTAATCCCAATCCCCTACTTAACTGGTTAAGAAACTGGGGTCTGGGATTGGGAAGAGACTCACTCTGGAAATGAGTGGAGACAAAGCTCAGGAGCTGTCCACACCCACAGGCTCCAGTCAGTCTTCTGAGAAGAGAAGGACCCTCCTGTGGCTCTATGGGGGGATGCTGATGGCCAACCCAGCCATAGACAGACTCCCTCTGTTTAGGATTTTGTTGTCGCATCAGCAGAAATCACTTTGTACCCTGGGGGGGGGGGCTTTTGCACCTGTATACTTCTCTGCCCGCACAGAACTGCGGGTTTTCTGCCATCCTGGCCACTAACCTAGCCCTTCTGTATTGGGCTGGCAGAGTCTCTGAAGAGTGAACAGGCAAGTGGAGAAAGCATGTGCAGAAAGGTGGCATATGCCTGATTGGGTGTGGGGTAAATCAGTCATCCCATGACGATCCTATGGTAAGACAGCCCCCGCCCCCTCCAGTACCTCACAGCACGACAGTGTTTGGAGATGGGGGCTGTGATGGTTAATATTCCTTGTCTTCCTGACAGGGCTTATATAACCTGGGAGACAAACCTCTAAACAGATCAGTGAGGACGTTTTTATTAGGTTAATTGAAGTGGGAAGACCTGCCCTGAATGTGGGTGGTATTCCAAGTACTGGAGTCCTGTTGAGTACAAAAGGAGAGGGGGCTGAGCACCAGCACTCTTTGCTGTTTCCTCATTGCGGACAGACACTGTGACCAGCTGCCCTCCCCCCCCCCCCCCCGCCCCTGCGCCTCTCCTGCCACCAAGCCCTTCTTGCCGTGATGGCTGTGTCTGTCAACTGTGCGCCGGGATAAACCCTCCTTCCCTAAGTTGTTTTCTCTCAGATATTTTGCCACAGCAGCCAGAAAAGACTGTCTCGGGGGTCTTTAAAAATGTCACTAAAGTTAAGTGAGGGAGGGAAGCAGACCCCAGTGTGGCTGATGTCCTCAAAGAGGAAATCCGGACACAGACAGACAGAGGGAAGACTGTGAAAGCTCAGACTTCCAGAAGTGAATTTGCAGGTGAAGCCGCAATTCCAGAGATTGGGGTGCACTACAACCCTCCCCCCAGCCACCTCCCGGCCCTTGCCCTCCGATCACTAAGGCAGCAAGAGGACTGTGCTGAGAACTGGTCATCCTCTAGGCCGTGGGCTCTTAGCACTGCTCCCTCTGCCCACACTGCATTGTCTCTACCCCCGAACATGTCCCTACAAGAGTCTCCCGACCTTTCAGGTGCCAACAAGGGAAAGCGTGGGACAGATATTCAGTGTGAAGCCAGAAGCCCCGGAGTTCAGCTTCTAACCTGCTGTACATTGGCAGAGGTAATCAAATGTGACTGTGTGTGTGTGTATATATATATATATATATATACAATCAAATATACACACACAATGGAATATTAATTATAGTAGCCTTGTAGTATTTACCACAAAATGTGTATTTGTTTAGTTTCTGTTTTAGTAAGGCAGGAATAGTGTTAGGCACAGAAAAACTGCCTGCAAGCTAGGCTACAAAAGGCTGCCTGCAGTGACACCAAAAAGCGTCTAGAGAAAGCACATTCAGTGGTCTTCAGTCAGTCAACAAACGCTCCATGACAATCTTCTCCAGCCTCCTGGATGAAGCAGGGAGCTGATTCGTGCCCTCCATGCTTCTGGGGAGGACAGAGACAGCACAAAAAGTCATTGCCTATGACTGGTAGAAAGAGCATAGGAGAGGGGAGAAAGGCTGGGCCTGGGAAGGCGGCTCTTTGAGAAAGCTTACAAAGAGAGGGGAGCCTGGAGTGATGCAGCCAATGAACTGCTGAGGTGAGAACGGCCCGGAGGGGCTGTCATTCCCAAAGGAGGCCACTAGATGGCAGAGCGGTTCAAGACAGGCGGTCTCCTTAGGCCTGCTTGGGAAGAACTTTGTTCCTCCTAATGACGAGAACTTGAACAGACCTCTAAGTACCAGGGCACCCAAAGGGTGACAGACTACAACCCTGAAGTGAGAGCAGAGACAGGAGTCCCACGCTGTGCCTGTCAACTGCTTGGATCTTTGTGGTAGCTTCAGCCCAACCCTACAAGCCAGCCCTGGTTCTGCTCAGCTGTAGCTGAACTGCCTGAGACATTCCAGAGGGTTCTCTCTCTGCTGTCAGAGGGATGTTGCCCCTAGAGGTAGAAGGCCTGGGTTGATGGGGCCAGACCTGGCATCCAGCTCTTTCACCTCTAGGTTGACCTCGATATCCTTGACCTCAAGTCTGTACACATTTGGAATATGTCTCAAATCCATAAAGAAAAGCTAGCATGCTGGAGCCAGGAAACAGCAGAGTCACCTGGAGCTCTCTCTCTAGGCAAGTCTCAGCTGCGGTCTCCTGTCCTGCAAGATGGAGATCAGGACAGCCTGGTCCCCAGCCTTTGGGCAATCTCAGAAACCTCCAGGCACCCCAGGTATTCATGGGTGCATTGTGTTTGAGAAGAGCTCAAGGGTCAGACTCACTGGAATGCCAGCGTGGAGTAGAGAATGCAAGGCCTCCACAAGCATGGCTGCAGCAGAGGCACCGATGAAGGACCCAGGCTCCTCGGGGACACCGTCCTGCTGCTCTGCTCGCTACCACGTGGTGGCAGTCCCTAGCTGTGGATTTTAGGCTTCCAGTTTGTTGTTTTGTTCTTTGTGGTTTGGGTTTTGTTTGTGTGGTGGTTCATTTGTTTTTGTTTGTCGATAGGATATTGCTATGTAGGTTGGCCTGGGGCCTTGGTTCCTTCAGCCTCTGGAATGCTGGGAGGGAGCCACCAGGTCCCAGCTAACTGCTATGTTTAAATCGTCAAGGGTGTTCTGGGTCCTGGGACTTGCGTTGGGAATCCCGACAGCCTCCAGGACTCCCCAGCCAGAACCTCTTTTTTGAGCACAGGTATACAACCCTGCTCCCCACTTTGAAGTCAGGATTTCCTGCAGGATTTCCTACCTGCCTGCCTTTCACCTTCCCTGCCTGCCTCATGAGAACACGGGACTGTGACTTGATAAGGGTATGGGGTCTCTACCATGTACACTTCCCGAAACAGTTTCCATCCCCCTGTCTTGTGTGGACCACACAGAGTACTTCAAAGAATAGGGTGGGTGTGCATGTGTGTGTATGTGTACACGTGTGTATGAACATATATATGAGGTGAGGGAACACAGGAGGGAGAAGTTGAGGACTTAGTTATCCTGTCTCTGTCACGTTCCTACTAAGCTAACCCTACTAAGACCTTTTCCTGCCCCCACAGCCAGAATAGGCTCTCCCTTCCCCCACAGCCACCATGAAGGCTTTACTCCTGTCACTGTTTGGTAGAGTCTTCTTATTTCAGAGCCTGCATACAAGGTCCGTAAAGTGAGGGCTTGGGGCATTGTCCTTCTGGGAGGGCAGTGGAAGGATATCCTTTAGAAGCCATCTGCGCTCAACAAGTTGTAAAGGTCATGCCTCATAGCTGAAGGTTAAGAGGTACAGGAAGCAGTTGGACACTCTGGGTTTCTCCCTGAACCCTTCCAGCTTGCTCGCCCTGGGAAATAGAAGCAACCTTGGCTTTTAAGACATGCTTGTGCTCGTCCTTCCCTCTCTCTTGTGCTATATTGAGTCAGACTGAGTGGTAAGCGTGTGTGCTCCTGTGCTGAGCAGCAGATGATGGACAGGTGGTTCTTAGTCTCTGTCTTGGGGTAGCTCAACAGCAGCCAAAATTTTGTATCTGTGAGTGCAGTGAGGTCAGAGGTGTGGGCTGAGGGCCACTGTGTCCTGGATGACCGAGAATAAGCTGTCCTGTAACTATGTGCTGGAGCACCTTATCCCACAGAGGGACTTCATCCTGGGTGGCGCTGACATCTGAGCCCAGGGTATGAGCTATGAGGAACAGCAGGGTCGGGGATAGAGCGCCTGCCTCTCTGCCCTGATCTCCAGTGGTTCTTGAGGATGAGGGAGAATCCCTTCCCATGCTGTCCTGAGCTGCAAGTCTTCACTATGATGCCCTTGTCATCCTCTGTGCCAACCAACCATTTCTCAAAGTCAGACCTTTGAGAAATCCCTGTCCTCCGGTGTTCCTGGCCAAAGGGGCAGCTGAATAATAATAGACCATCACCCTTTCAAATAAGAACTACACAAGGTCACCAGGTATGATAAATGCCTCAGAACTTCAGAACATGCTGAGGTCCTTGGGGAGATAACCGGCTCCCCTCCTACCTCAGTGAGACTTAATGACCACATTTCAAGAGACATCTTACATCTTGCAGGAGATGGCAGGAGAAGAAACACTTGGTCCTTCCCTTAGACCAAAGCTAGGACTGTTTGATATAAATTCTGACCAATGCCTCTGGGAGGAACCCCTTGAGAGAGACAGCATATCAATAAACACAGAGTCAGAGATGTCAGGAGACTCCAGAGAGCATCATCTTCTGATCCCCTATGCGTTGTATGGAAAATCCAAGCTTGAGTTCGAGTCAGGAGGCTCAGGCAACACAAGCAGACCAGACCAAGACAGGATTCCACTAGATAGACTTGTACTAGCCAAAATAAGGAAAAACATGCACCCAGTGTAGAAACGATGAGACAGGGGAGTGGCTTTGTCACAGTCTCTGGGAACCTGTATGGTCCACACTGGCTCCACCGAAGCGTAGTTTATCAGGGTTTGGATAGAACAGTGTGTGAGAGCCCAGAGGACCCTGGAGCCTGTGACCACCAGCTGCCAGTCTGTCCCACCCTTCCTGTCTCCCAGGGAGGCCCCTCTGGGTCTAAGAAGATGCTCAGAGCTAAGACCACCAACATTACTGTAGCAGCTAGAATTCACTCCTCTGCATCCGGCTGTCACACTCAACAGGTGCCTGCTCTAGTGGTGCCTCAGGCTCCTAGGTCACCAGGAAGGAGCTAGTAGCTTTGGCTTATGCTTTACTATCTTCTTCAGACTCCAACAGTGACTGGCTAAGCTAGGCCTTGGCCTCTCTTGTATGTGGAGACCAGAGGGCAACCTCTGGTGGTGTTCCTCAGGTGCCTCCCACCTTGTTGAGACAGGGTCTCCTCACTGGCCCATAGCTTGAGATTAGGCCAGGCTGCCCTGGCCAATATGCCATCTCTGCCTCCTTTGTTCTGGAATTGCAAGCATACACTACCATGCCTGGCTTTTTCGCATGGATTCTAAGCAATTGAGCTCAACTCCTCACATTTGTGGGGCAAGCACTTTATCTATCGAGCCATCTCCCCAGCCCGTTATGTTTGGAGATTTATTTTAAACTATGAAACCACAGAAAGCTGTAAAACAACATGCCGAAGGTGGGAGGTGTTGCTTCCCACAGCTTGCCTCACCTTAACATCAGGGGTAGGTCCTGAAGGTGACACTGATATAACACATGGACTCTCTATGTTTTACACTGGGGGGTGGGGAGGGTGGGGTCTTCTGTGTGGTTTTTTCAACAAGTGGTATCTGTGGTCTCAATAAACCACAGGCTGCTTAACCAGATACCTGTAATAGGCCAACCAGGCTGCTTGGAGTTTGGTCATAACTCATAGGTGCTTACACGCAGGTTTTTACATGAGCTAGAACTGTTCATCCCCTGGTATAGATGTACTGGGCTGCGTAGTCATTTCCTGTTCTGAATTAGAAGACCCTTTGCAATCATTTTTCTGAGTGGCTGCCTACCCCTGGGTCTTGAGCACCTGTTTAACTTCCATGCACACTAGCATTACAGAGCACTGTTCTCAAAGTCCACGAAGGCATTCTTGGGGCTGTAGAACTTGAGGATTCCTGCAGGGGCTTGGTCTTAGGAGCAGAAGGCTTCAGCATGGGGTGAAATGGGCTCCATTTCCAAGGATGATTCCGAGGAGTCTTGGTGCTTAGATGAGAGGACACCAGAGATGCCTTCTTGGGGCTTGCTTGATACTCCGGAGGCCTGGTACCACATCTGTTCTGATCATGGATGGTAAGAGTGAGGACAGCATCTGCACTAGGGACATTGGTAGGGCTTCCTTGGACTTAACCTGAAATACTGGAGAGGAGCCGGGAGTCACAGAATGTTCTAGATCTTCTGGCTTCCCCTCCTGACAGAGCTCTTGGTCTTGCTTTTCCCACCCTTCTAGTACCCATGGGTACCTGCCATGTTTGATCAGTTCATTCAGAGCCTGAGACACTTTACACAGATTTGTACTTGCAGGGATTCGCTCTGCAGCAGCAAAGCCCAGGATGCGTTGCTCCCCCTTCAGAGCATCACTCATGGAGGAATCAGGAAGTCCCTCCTATATCCCACCACCTTCCCCTGCCTGGCCCCTCTCTGTTGGTACACGACCTCTCAAGACTCTTAGACCATAAAAATCAGAGAAGGGGCACCTGCAGAACAACAATTTTTTTAAGGGGGAAACTGAAGTAAGCAAGCAAAAGAAGAAATCCCCTGCTCTCCCCACAGCACACAAAGGAGGCAGTGGGAGAGGAAAGTCCCAGCCAGGGGAGCTGAGGGTCCCCTCATTGTTCTCCCCCACGTTGTGATGACAATCCCAGACCCAGGTCACAGCCCCCTTCCATACAGCCCCTCCCCCTCCTCTTTCCCACCTTAGGCCCCTGAGAAAGATGCCTAGAGGCAGATGTCCCTGGGCTCAGGAGCGGTTCCCACAGGGGGAGGAAGTGCGGGCTCACAAAGAGCTGGCCTTTCCCTAAGGAAGCAAGGGGCAGTGGGTGTACAGGGACCGACTGCCCAAGGATGAGGGACAGGGGAGGCTGAGACCCAGGGGACAGCCCTGGAGAGGAGCTGCCTCTCCGGAGGAAAGCGGGCATTGTAAGTATTTGTTTACGAGGGACAGGGGGCCTGACCTTGCCATTTGTCAACAGGCTGGAGGTTCCCTCCTCCACCGTGGTCCTGTATTGTTGTGGAGCTGGCCCATTCATGATTTTATTTGGGGGTAGCTGGGTTTTGGCTTCTAGCCCTGCCCCCAACTGGCTCACTTTCAGCATTGTAACCCGGATAAAAGGCAAGATATCCTTCCCCTTTCCGGGAGCCAGCTTCCTATCCGGCCTGTTAACCCTTGAAAGAACAGGAAGGGAAACGGGGGCTCCCCTCCACGGAGCCCCTTCTTTCCGGAATTGACTGTGGACACGGTAGAACCAGGTGCTAGGAAGGCCTGAGATAGAAGCATTTGGGCATGGTGGATTTAGACACTGAAAGACAGCATGCTGAGACCCAGTGGGGGTGGAAAGAGTGTCTGGCTGGGACAGCACCCAGTAGCCCCCAGGTCATATACACACTTCCAAAGAAGAGTGGAGACAGTAGGCAGAGTAGAAGACACTGGAAGCTTAGTTTAAGTCACGGTGGCTGCTCCCCAATGTCAGAGGCAGATGTGTATCCCAGAGGAGCAGTGAACTCCTATCGACCAGGAGGTATCTTAGAGACCAGTATGCTGAGGTTTACCCTGAGAGCTATTTGGGCTACCTTGGGAATCCAGAATGGAACCAGGACTAGGATCCTTGATGCGTCCCTCGGGCACCCCTTTCCCATAGTCCCTGAGACCACTTGCTGTTCTGGGAACCTCTGAGCAAGCTGCGAGTAAAGCAAGAAATACAGAAGAACTGTGCCCTTGTTGGTTCTTCTGTTACTGTAACCCAATAGTTGGGAATAGTCCCAAGCCCATTTGTATCCACCCATGGGCTTACGCTGTCAGTCTTGTTTGAGCACAAGAACAGTGACATTTGTGACAGAAACAGAAATCATCTGAAATAAGTTGGGTCCTCTTTGTGATTGGATGGGTGTCTTGAGAGGGTAGACCCAACTGGGACAGGGTGAGGCACCTGGGTTGGGCCGTTTGAAGGATTGTGGTACTCTCAGAGTACACCCAGGGCAAGGACAACCTTCTTATGAATCCTTGTTGCATGTGCATGTATGCGAACATATACATGTATGTGTGCACATGTGAATAGATACATACATCTGCATGTATTCTGGGACTGTTTGCTTGCACCCAGATGTGTGCATGTGAATATGTGTGCATGTTCACACACGTCTGTACATATGTTGGATGTGTTTGCATGTGTGCACATGGCTATGTGTATATTGTACACATATGTGTCTTCATGCATGCTGAGTATGTTTGCATGCACCTGGGAATGAGTATGTGGACATGCATGTATGGTTACACACATGTCTGCATGCATACTGGGGTGTTTGGACGTGTGTGGGGATGTTTCTTTGTGTACTACAAGTGGTTATGTGCTGATGAGGTGAATACAGGGCCTGGGATTGGTGAGATAGCACAGGCTAGACTCAGGCCAAGGTGGTGGTCTTGGCACACCAAGCACCAGGCACCCTGTCTGTCTTCCTTAGGTTCAGGATTGGGCTGCTCATTTTTCTCCAAGAAGCCACCTGCTCTATGGCAACAGAGACTGTCAGGATGTGAGGAGATGAAATTTTTTTGACTGGAGTGAAACATATCATTCTTGGAAGCCCCCCACCAAGTGCCAGGACACCCCAGGTCCTCCATACCATTGCCGTGGTGGACCTGAACAACCTGACCCATTGTCTGGAGGATAGGCTGGGAATTTGGTTCAGTCGCTTTGCAGTTGTGTGGCTTTGGACAGAGTAAATCTGTATGGGTTCCATCGGATATCTAATGGGGACATAAATATCCTTAAGGACCCCCGTGGTACTTGCTGAGATACAGTAACAGAGCTAGAAAAAAAGGCTCACCCTGGGTGCGCAGGCTGCTCCTCCCCTTCCGGCTTCAGACAGGACAAATGGCCACAGAGTCAGAGGGGAGAGGGAGGAGGGAGAGAGACAGAGACAGACAGAGACACAGAGATAGACAGAGAGACACATAGAGAGGCGAGAGAGACAGAGGCAGAGAGATAGAAGCAGCTGAGCACACAGACTGAGGGTGGGGACAAGAGGGGTGACAAGGAAAACGCCATTTCACCTTGCCCTCAGCTTGTCTACAGCCCTGTCTCTCCTCAGGCTGGCTTTAACTGGGCCCATCCAGGCCAGAGGTTCACCTATGGCTGGGATTACCATAAGCTTTCATTTTCATGTCCAGTGACTCAAAACTAGCAAAACTACACATTAGAATTGATAAGAGAGGGTGACCAGAACCCTTACTGAAACCTGTATGGCCTTCAGAGCCTCCCCTTCCCATAAGCATGCTGTTAGCAGCCAGGGTGGGGTGGGGAGGATTGCAGCTCTCCACTCTCTCCTCCCACCCAGTCCCTCACATACTTTCCCAGGTACTGTCTGAGGACCGAGCCCTGGGAACACAGCAGAAACGGCCTTGCTCTCAGCCCAGGGGCCTAGCCCTCAGCTACAAGCAACTGAGAAGAGACAAACAGCAAGAAGTAGCAGATTCCATCACTGTGTGTAATTGTCACTCATGTCCCATGCGAGGGACAGGACAGGGGCCCAACAGTCAGGACCCCATGGCTTCCTAAGACCCTTCTTCAGTCTTGGGCTTGAAATCAGAAGTTTATCAAGTCAAGATCTAGACTCAGCTCCTGGCGAGGAAAGGAGGAGAGAGTTCATCAGCCTCAGAGACAAAAAAGACAAAGAGACAAAGGCACGGCCTTTGCTTGATAAGCTGTTTCCAAGTTTGGGGACACAGCATGGCAAAAACCCCTCTCATGGGAGAACTCTGGGCAGGCTCCTCTGCACCCTACTCCTGACTTGGGCTCATTCTTGGGTTTCAGTTCTGTTCTTGAAGAATCCGGTTTTGCCCAGAATCTGGGCAGGTGATCTCACAGGCAATCTCTCACCTGTTGGTATCTATGCACTCTCCATAGCCAAATTCCTCACCCCACCACCCCTGACCCCCTTCAGCGGTAGTCCTCTTTGGACGGTCTACCAGAAGTCTCCATATCTGCTCATGCCTGTATGCCCAGCCTGCACTTAAACTTGAGTTAAACCTGTCTCTCTTCCCTGTTATTACAGTCTTGACACCCATGGAGAGAGTCTTCAGTATTCTTCCTTACCATTTCGACATGTCAGAACAATATTCTTTAATAGATGATGAGATCAAACCAAAAAATGAAGTGATCATCTCCTCTGTGTGCTGTAACACACAGACGTTCACTCGTATGTGGTACGATCTGCCAGCCGGTTGGAAGAGCAATTGTGAAGGTTACCATTAAGCCAGAGAAATGGAAGATTGGAGGCTGTAAGAGCATCCTTCAGGGGAAGAATTCAGGCCTTGGGAGGAAGTCTCAGCAGCTCCAGTCACTGGCCATCCATGGAGAGTGGCAGGCACCACTCTGATGCTGGTTATCCAAACTGGGTATGTCATTGGGGAGGGTCTGCCTGAGCATGTGCTAGCCCTTAGCCCTGAAAGTCTCCTGTGGTCAAGGTGTGCTGGCCAAGGAGTCTGTGAAGCAGTGTTCAGCTGGCTTCCCATGGAGAGAGAGTAGGCATGCTCAAGCTCTCTCCAAGTGGAAGCTCCTCTCTGTGGGCTATACGGACAAGAAGTTGTAATGCCCATGAATTCCCAGCATTTGGGGACTTGGAGCCCCTCTGGATCTGATCCAGTCCTCCAGCTGATAGCTGGGAACTGAACCACTGGACTACGTCAACTCTGCAAGTGGGAGTCAAGCCAGTGTTGGAATCTAGAGCTGGTGCTGAGAGGGGTCCCTCGCCAGCCTGGAGTCCCAGAAGACTGCAGTGAAGAGAGACAGAAAGGACAGAGCAGTTGTTTTTCACAGTTATTTTTTTAGGGTTGGGAGAAAACTACCTTCTACAGTTTTTATTGTAAGAGTAGGAAAAAATAAGCCAGGGCTCAGACGGGAATGCAATTTTAAAAATAAGTCTTGGGGCCAATGTGTTTAATGCACGCCCCATGGGGATCTTGGGCCTATAACTCAGAAGCACAATGGCTTTTCTTGTTATGAATGAGTGTGAAGTGCCAGCAGAGGAAATAGGAAGCCCCCAATGCAGGCTGAATGGACCTGTGAACAGGGATAATAAAAGTTGTCCTGGATTTCCGTTACCACCAGGTGTTTCCGCCAGGACTTCCATTCATTCAGTGCCCAGGCATGGTCGATCCTGCCAAACCTTCCCCCCACCAACCCCAGCCCTTTGCTCTGTGCCCCCGACCTCACCCCAACTACATGAGACCACTCCTGCCTGGCAAGCTCCTGGGCCTCTGTGACGGACACGGTGTGATTCCTGTGGTTTTAGCTCCATAGAATTTGTCCTAGAGTACAAGGGATGGCCAGAAGTGGAGAGGACAGTCTGATGACAAGACACCCCCCCACCCACCAAACACACACATCAAGATCTGATACCCCCTCAGTTTCTATAGAGGGATGGAGATGGGTGGTCACACACTCTGGATGACAGAGACACCAGGGCCAGGAGGTACTTATTTGTAGAGAGAAGTGGGATTGGAAGCTGAGAAGGACCATCTGTCATATATGAGTGCTGAGACCCATCAACTCAAATACACATCTCAACAGTCAGGCTGAATATATTGGAGTCCCTCTCTACCTTGCCCCATAAACTTGATGGTGTCTCTCAGATCACCAAACCCATCCCTCAGTACCCAGATGAGAAGAAGCTGGTGAAGACTTGGCCACCTGGTGCAGCATCCCATCACCAAAAAACCAGCTGATAATCTGGGATGGGAATGGTTCTAATCAGAGAGCAGGAGAGACCCCTACCTCAGATGCATGTACAGACCAGACAGATGAGTCAAGTTGGCCTGGTGTCAGACCACAGGAAGAGGCGCGGAGCAGCACGGATGTAGCCCACTACCCTGTCTTCAGGTGTCCATGGTCTGTATATCACAAAATAATGTGGGCCACAGAGCACACATCTATCTGTAGCATGCTAAGAACTTTCTTGTTGGATGCTGGGGGACCACTGGAGGGAGACATCTGAGCTGTGTTTTGACTGTCTTAATAGAAAATTCACAGCTATGTTGCCCCAGTCCAGGAGAGCATTATCATCCTGAAGTGGGAGGAGTCATCCTCCTGAGGCTAAGAAAGTACCTTGACCTTGGTTGGCTCTTCACAGGGTTCTGTTACATTCCTCGCTGCTGTTATCAAAAACCTGACAAGATGCAACTTAAGGGAAGAAGGGTTTATTTTGGCTCATGGTTTGAAGGGATACAGTCCACTATGATGGCAGAAGGGCGAGGTAGCTGTCTACAGCTACCTACAGCAGTCTACACTGTATCTGCAGTCAGGAAGCAAAGAGAGAGCCTCAGCACTGGGAATGTTTACCAGGCTCTGAAACACTACAAGGATGAGCTGGATGACTTTAGCTTCTCATACATAGGACACCAGATCCTCCTCTAACTCTGGAGAGTCAGATGGGCTCAGGACCTATTGATCCCTAGGATGATAATAACAGTCCTTTGTACATGCATTGTTTTGGGGACCAACAGGCCAAAGTCCATGAGAAGCAGTGTAGGAAGTAAGTGCCCTGCTGATGGACAAAAGCTTTGATTAAGACACAGATGGAAGCTGGTTCCACGGTCTTACCTGGGTGAGCACCTTCCCCTGTGGCCCTCAGATTTCTCATCTGCAAAGGAGGGTTATTAAACTAGGCGCTTTTGGGGGGCTTCTGCCCTATTTGTTGTTGACTGCTTCTAAACTGTCTCTGGGTCCCTTTGGGAGCCACTTATAGTACCTTCAGGAAGCTGCAGCAGAGGCTGCTCTGATGCTACCCCAATTCTAGAATAATTGAAGACTAGGAAAGTTCAGAAAGCAGGGGCTACCTCCAAGTGAAGAGCCTTCTCTGTCCGCTTCCTATCCAAACTCAGCCACATACTCGGAGCAAGATCCTGCTGTGGAAAAGCTGCTCCCCAGAGCTTCCAGATCTTTCTTTCTCCTTCCTCTAGGACTCCACCTTTGCACTGCCCAAACCTCATGGCTACCTTCTCCAAACTAGACTCTGACCCTCACTACCCAGAAGTCTCCTTGGGTGCATAGTGGAACAACTAACCCTAGCCAACCCCTGGCTGCGGAGCATCCCCTCAGCCTCAAATCTGCCCACTCCGAGTTGCAAGGTCGGCAGACAAAGAGAACGGAGACTTTGATGGCTGTGGCTGGGTGCAGATGAGGCACTAAAGAAGCTTCCAGACTTACTGTGTGATGGGAAGAGGCACGTAGGCAGGGAAAGTTTAGCCTTGTCTCAGCATCCATCCCACACCTATCTCTCTTTCTCGTTCTCCCCCTGCTCTCTCTCCCTCTATCTGCCGTTCTCGCTCACGTCATCCGTGCGGCTAAGCATCTTGCTTATCTTTTCCACATTGTTCCATTTCTGCAGCTCTCGCTAGAGAGTTCCAGCTTCTCTGTCTTTGTGTGGCCCACAGGTAGAAGAAGAAAGGTGACAGCTGGTGCTCAATCAATGAGCCTGTGAATGACGAGATAGACCCTGGGTATCATTGGGCCAAATCAAAGTTCAAGAAAAGGGCAATGCAAAGAGGTTAAGTTATGTGCTCATGACACACAGATAGAAGCAGAGGCAAGCCCAATACCAGGTCTTGAGAACCTCAGTTATGCTATAAGGGACATGCCTCACGGTCCCTTGAAAGCAGTGGCAAGCTCTTCAAGAGTCTTCCTTTGGAATTCTTTTCTTTTGTGAACAGCCCAGCACCCTCCCCCATCTTCAACAGCCTTTCCTCTCTTCAGCTAAACAATGGGAGCCCCTTTCAGTTCATCTAAAGGCCAAGAGTTATTTTATCTTTGCATCAGGTCAGCAGGGTTCCCTTGGGAGGGTCTTGCTACCACTTGCTGTATCAGAGTGATCTGTGGGGGGACCACTCCCCAATCAACTCCACCCTATCCAAGGCCGGGGGCTGAAATGGTTAGGGCCCTGTGATCATCTTGTGTGGTTGTTACTAGAAATATCAAAAGTGGGAGTGGGAGATGTGGAAGTCAAGTGGTACCCCCCCCCCCCGCTCAAAGACTCACTCTCCCTCTGAAGATGGAAGTGATTTTTTACATGGGGCAGGGGGGCAGTAAATGGGAAGAAGCATTCTAAGGTATCTGAGTGTACCAGACATGGTCGGGTCTACCTAGGTGACAACGATGAGAAGTGGTAGCAATGCTCACAGATTAATACCGTGGCCCTCATGGAGGGGAACATGCCTGACCTTGTTCCAGATCAGAAGCACATCTCACCCTCAGGCAAGTGGGGAGAGGGGAACAACTTACAGCCTCAGCACCCCACACTTGGCTGTGAGCCAAAAATGCCATCCTGTGGGGGCCTCCCAGGAAGGAGGGTTTAGTGGGAGCATCCTTGGTGAGCCCAGCAGGAGACTTGTGGTCCTAACTCCTCAGCTGTGTGACCCCAGGCAAGCTCTCCAACTCCACTACCTCCCAAGTCCGTCCTTTGTGAAATAGAGAAGGGGAAATTTCCAAGGGAGAGTCTTTGTGAATTGGGCCTGGAAGCACCTGAGAGATTTAGAGAGAGATGGAGGAGAGAAAAGGCCATGTGGGTGAAAACCTGGATGGGGAGAGGGTGGTGAGCAACCCTGTCCATCAGAAGCACGCTGAGGGAGCCAGGTCAGGGCCCTTGGGTGCCAGTCAAGATGAGCTTTAGGGCTGAAAGTTTAGCCACAGGGAGGCCATCTGCCCTGAGACTTTTGATTTGACTTACAAGTAGTCTCACGATGTCAAGGGTTCTCTTGTGAACTTTAGGGAGCACCAGCAATGGCAAAGTACATGAAGAGCCCAGAGGCATACCACGTTCATGCACTCCACACCCTCTTACAGGTTTGTGTGGCTCAGACATGAACTTGGCCCACTGAGGTGTGTGTGTGTGTGTGTTTCTTCTATTTTTCCTCCACACTGCTAAAGCCAAAGAAAGCAGGGACAGGCAGACAAGATCTCTGAAAAGTTCCACCCTAAGGTTGTAAGCAGAGGCAAAGAGAAACGATGCAGCAGCATCTAGGGTTGGGGTATGAGCAGCTGCCCTGTGCCTGTGAGAGCCGGTCACCAGAAGCCAGCATGGCAGGAGGAGCCAGACAGATGGCTGGCTCTGTCTCGGGTCAAAACAAAGAAGAGTTCTAAGTCCGCAGACTGGGAGCTGGGCAGGAGCTCGCTGGTGGGATCAGCAAAGCCAGAGCTCAGGGTCCAACCCCGCTCCTCTGGTGGACCCAACACATCTGTGCGGGAGAAAGCTTCATGAGCTTTCAAAATATATCTTACTATCGCTCTTTGAGGGAGGGTGGTCCAAGACAGTGTGTGAACTGGCACAGATGTGAACAGAAGCCGCAGCAGGCCCCCAGGAGCTAGAAGGGACTCTAGGGTCGAGTCTGATTGGTTATAGCTAGGAAGAAGGGAAAGGGTGGGGTCTCTGGCCTGCTGTGCTGGCAGGAAAGAATGACTGGGGTCTAGATAGAACTGTGTGTCATACTCTGTCCCAGAACAGTAGCTACTTGGCTCTGTTTTCCCAGACAGAGTAGATGCGGTCACCAGCTGGGAGCCAGAGTCCAGGAAAATCACCTGTTGCTGGAGAGTGGCTTGTAGCCAGGCACTGTCCTTGCCTCCGGCTCCTTGGCTAGGGCTTACCTTTATTATCCCATATGTAATAACTCTGGTGGCACTGGGAATCAAACCTAGGGCCTCGTGTGCGTTAGGCAAATGCTTTACAGCTAAACTCCCACCTCTTTTTTTTTTTTTTTTTTTTTTATCTTGAGATAGATTCCCATCTGCCCACTAACAACAAAGCGATAATATCTAACTACATTTGAAAGTTTCCCACTAGGTCAAATGGAGGCAGGTACTTGTCTTTCCTGTCGGGAACTTGGACAGGTAAAGGGGCACCGTGGGGAAGGAGTGATGGGCTGGCAGCAGGGTCAGGGCACTCCTGAGGGCAAAGCTTCTTGTATGTGGTATGAGGTCAGCTGCTGGACTGGGTGTGAAGTGTAAGATGAATAACAGGGTTCTCTGAGCATAAGGATGAGGACAAGACAGCAGAGTCAAAACCGCTCTCTGTACTGTAACGTGCTTTGGAGATGAGAACTGTTCTAGGTTTTGAGTTTGCAGATTGCTGTTCATAACCTGAGACACTATCTGCTCACAGTCGCTCTTAGTGAGCTTGGCTTGTCCCAGCTGTCCCTGGGCGTAAGGGTGGTGGAGCCTCCAGACAGGTCACTGGCTCAGATGAGGCCTTGCTGCTGGGCAGGGAGGGCAGAGAGCACCCAGCCAGCTACCTCACCTCCTCCCCAATTGGTTGAGGGGTTAGCTCACATCCTTGTGCTGGGAGCACTGGGAAGGAGGCGGGATGGGGCTGAGAGGTGCTGGCATGGGTGCTCACTCCCTGAGTGAGTCGTGAGCAGCCTTGGCCGGCCTCTCGGGCTGAAAGGCCAGCAACTCACAGGGCATCTCTCACTGCTGCAAGCAGTGTGGGATGAGAGGAAGGGACTAAACATGAAAACCTCAGCTCCCGCTTCATCCTGTCACTCAATTGTTCTGCTGCACTCCGTGAGTCACGTTCCCCATCCCTTCCAAGGCTCAGTTTGGGGCCTGGAATTATTTCTAAGATCCTTGCTAATTCTTTTAAAGATTATGTTTGGTTTCGGTTGACCCGTTTTATGTCTATGAGTGTTTACCTCGCATGTATGCACTGAAGTGCAAGTGTGAGCCAAAGAGAGCTTTGGATCCCCAGAACTGAAGTTGCAAGTCTCCATGTGGGTACTGGGAACAGAGCCCAGGTCCTCTACAAGAGCAGCCAATGCTCTGAACCACTGAGCCATCTTTCTAGCCCCCAGCCCTTGCTAATTCTTAAGAAGCCCCTGTAACCTGTGCCTTTGGCTATGAGCACCAATTTGGACACAGAGACCCCAGTGTCCAGAGCCAGTCACTATGTATGAGGCTATACAGCAGATGCTATGCTTGGCTCTCTGGATGACCGCCTGCAGGACCGTGTGGACTTTGCCCTTGTAATTCAGAATTTACAGCTACATACAAGCTCTTCCCGACTCATTTTCCACGATGTGAATTGAACCCAGGGCTTCACGCATGAGAGGCAAGTGCCCTACCCTGAGCTACACCTCCAGGCCTACAACTGCTCCTCAGTCCCCCCCAAATGATTCCATGAGCCTGGACGGTCCCAGGCTAGACTCTCCTGTCCTTTCTGTGTCTAGAATATCCATCCAGGTCTTTCTCTCCTTGAATGCCTTCTCTGACCTCCTGAATTTTCTTAAACTGAGATTTAGGCCCTAGAGAAAGAGATGAGGACTCCATCAGATAGATCTCCTTAAAGGCTGGTGTCACCCCAAAGACCTCCCCTGATATAATGCATGCTTTGCTCACAATGAACCCCAGGTTTTAGAATCAATTATTGGGTACTCTGATGTGGCAGAGGCTATCTGCTAAGAGAAATATTCTGGGTTTGGTAAGACTGTCCAGGGCTTGCCAGGCCAAGACACATGGGCAATAGGCTGTGCTACCTCACTAGAGGATGAGGTCACTCTGTGATGAGTTGGCAACCAGGCAGGTTGGCAACTAGATGAGTACAGAATGGGGCCTGGTAACAACCAGGATCTTAGAGGACAGAAGTTATGCCCAGTCCGGTAATCACACAATAGCCGTGCCCAATGCTCACATAGTTTCTGTTGCCTTTTCTATGGGCCAGGGCTATCTCCTAGCCCTTAGAGGAAGAGCTGAACTTGGCTGTGAGGATGCCCCTTTTGCAGCGGGGAGCCAAAGGCAAGGATTCCTGGGCATGGCCAAGTTCACTCCACCAAGCGATGATGTCTAGAGCCCTTTCTCCAACCACAACACTTGCAAAGACGGTACAGGACCTTTCACAGTCCTCCAGAAGGCCACCCAGAGAGCTAGCCTCAGTTCCCACTGGGAAGGCCCATCCATAGTGCTGTGCGCTGTGTATATACCTTCGGAGCTTTGGGGCCCCCGTGTCCAGGGCTGTGCTCCAGTTCAGGGCACGGTGAATGGGGATTGTTCCAGGAGATAGCTTGCACTGTGTTCTGAATTGTTTGGGTCTGTGCCAGCTCCCTCTCCAAGCAATGCCCTCTTGGCTATTGTGTCAATTATGGCTGATGGTTATCTCGCTTGTTTATCCAGTTGCTGTATAGATTGACTCTCTGAATGTCAGGGTTTGGCTGTTTCCATAACAGGAAGCCTCTTGCTGTCTTACTGTATTAAGAAACTCCAGTCAACACAATAGAATCCCAACAAAACCCTAAACACTCCGTTTGCCCAAGGAGCCTCATTGTTCCATTTAGATTTGGAATCCTGTATTTACAGTCAGAAGGGTGTATGTGTATGTGTGTGTGTGTGTGTGTGTGTGTGTCTGTGTGTGCGTGTCTGTGTGGACATGCACGTGTGAGTTTAATGAGGCCAAGCCTGGCTTTTCACTTTCTAGGTTCCCCACCCAAAGCTCAGCAAACTCAGCAGAGACAAGGGCAGCAGGATTCCCTAGCTGTAGACCTTCTGACTCTGGAGGGTGGAGACAAGCAAGACAAGAGTCCCCAGGGAGCTTCCTCCTGGTCTGCTTGCCTTGGGTCAGAGGAAGAGGCCTCTGTTTTCACCAAGGCACAGTCAGACAGTTCAAACCACAGTGTGGAACCTAGGCGCCCTGGACCCTGCAGAGGAAGCAAGATCAAAGGGAAGCCACTGCGCTCTGGGGTCTCCCACTTTCTGTTTATTATCTTTTGCAATGGCTCCCATGCCCTGGGAGTTTCCAAGAAGCCCTCTGGGTGCCTGGCTAAATAGTGTGGATTTTTTTTTTAAATTTGGCTTTCTCTCCCATCCTCAGCGTGGCAAGGGATAGAGAAGAAAGCCACCAGGTCACAGTGATAAGAGTGATCTTGCAAGGAAAGTCACCATCTCCAGGAGAGACTTAGCATAGCTAGAAATGTCTCGGAGCTCCAGGGGACAGATCCACCAGCCCAGGCGGCATGGAGCAAGCACTTACACATACCGATGTTCACACTTGGGGACACTCTTTCACGGGAAACCTAAGGATAAGGTCTACCTAGAAAAATGAGACTTGACCGTGGGGTGCAATCTCCTGCTACTATTAAACCCTGAGAATATTATAAACATGAGGTTTAGCATTCTTAACTGGTTGGTTAAGCCAATCAAACAGCTTGTGAGAACATCGACAGGGGTTAAGCGAAGGATTGGAGGCGATGTGTTCCTGCAGGCCAAGGGCTCAGCTTACTATCGTTCCTTCCTTTTTGATTTTTTATTTTGCTTCTCTCATACAACTTATACAATAGATCCTGACCCTCCTCCTCCCTTTTCCACTCCTCTCAGAGCCCCCTCTCCCCTCCCTCAGATCTCTCTATCATTCTTTCTTATACTGCAAATGGATGGAGACCTCCTGTCTTCAGATCTGAGCACAAGTTGCAAAGTTACCTAGAATGAGGCACTTTAGGGATGCTCCTGATGTGACCCTCTCTTCTCTTCCCAGGAAGGTGATTGGTCTACTCGGAGAGGGGGGGGGAGCATCAGATGCTTGGGGAGAGAGGAGAGGGGCTGCTGGGTTTGTAGGGGAGCTAGAAGATAGTGCAGGCGAGAAGGGAAACACGTAGGCTCAAAGAAGGCCTGCATAAAAGGGAGTAGGGTGAAGGGTTTCCTCTGAAAGCCAGGTGGGAAGGGATGGCAGCTGCATTTCACTGAGAACCATGGAATCAAGAGAATCAAGAAGGCTTTGCTGGCAAACGACTGAGCCTGATTCTTTTAGATCACCATGTACATCCTAGCCTCCAAACCTTTATAGTCTTCCTGGTAAAATATTTCATATTCCACAAAGCACAGGAGGTAATGAGCTTGGTCTCTTTTTAAAAAGACTTATTTTATTTATTTGTTTGTTTGTTTGCCAGGTGGTGGTGGTGGTGCACACCTTTAATCCCAGCACTTGGGAGGCAGAGGCAGGCTAATCGCTGTGAATTCAAGGCCAGCCTGGTCTACAGAGTGAGTTCCAGGACAGCCAGAGTTACAACAGAGAAACCCTGTCTCAAAAACAGCTTTATTTATTTATTTATTTATCTGGAGTGTTTCACTGTAATACATTAGTGTGCTGTGTGTGTCTGCCACCCACAGAGCCCAGAAGAGGATGTTACAGAGGGTTGAAACCTGCTATTCGGGTGCTGGGAACTGAACCTGGGTCCTCTGCAGGAGCAGCAAATGCTCTTGATTGTTGAGCCATCTCTCTATCCTCCAATCTGATCTCTTCTGCTACATAAAGTTCCAGAGGGATGTGTGTGCTGCGGAGAATGAGCTCTGAACCACATGGCCTTCCATTCCCCTGGGTGGATGCTACCCAATCCATTGGGACTAAGTAGAAAAAGTCCTTTGGCTTCTGATGATCCAGTAAATTTAAATAGTCTTGTATCTTGACGCTAATAGACTCTAACCTCCACCTAAAACAACAACAAATTTAAAAAAACCTAAATAGTTATCCCTTGGTATTCACAGGGGTCTGATATCAGGATCCTACACAGGTGTCCAAATCCCTAGAAATCCAAATCCAAATAGTTATCCCTTTGTATCCACAGGGCACTGATTCCAGGATCCCATACAAAATCCCCAGAAATTCAAGTCTCTTGTAGAAAGCGGTATATTCTTTGCATGAAACCCATGCACATCTTCCTACACGTTTTAAATAATCTACACATAGTAATCTGTAGATTATTTATTATTATCGTACTTAACACAATGTAAATGCTATACAAATATTTGCTCTGATGCATTGTTTAGGGAATAAGAGGGAAAATGTCTGCACGTTCAAGATGGAGGCAACCAACATAGGTAGACCTAATCACGCTTGCAGTCCACAAGCGGGTCACTCTCGGGACGCCGAACTCCTCGCTCCTGAAGGCCAGTGTGCTGCTGATGCAGAACTTCTGTTTTGGGTGAAGATTCTCCATGTCTCACAGAACACACCTTTCACCAGTTCAACTTACTCCCTTTCAATCAAGTTTCCAGGCAAAGCAGCTGCTCTGGGAACTGCAATGCGAGCAACACAGCAGTAGAGGTCACTGTTTACCTAAACTCAAATCATGAACACAGCAGAAACTAGAATGCTGGTCCCGAAGAGTCAGTCATCCAAAGGGTCCTCAGGGCTCCTCCAAGCCCTGTTCAAACCAGGCAAGTGAACAAGAAGGATGCCGGCTCACAAAGAGCTTCCCTGCCTTGCCCAGGAACTCAGAACTCAGCCTGGTGAGCTGTCGTCTGTGGAGAACGGTTCACACCGACCCGCGTCCATTGTGTTGTGCTTCCTCCTGGGTTCCTCTCGTACTGTTCTGCTGACTTTGAACCCTGCCTTCACATCTCAGGAGATCAAATTACTACCCCCAAGATGCCTCCCCGCTATTATTCTTATTTATCAGGCGGTCACTGTTGTGTTGCTGTCTCTGGAGTAGAGGATGGGGTGGGGGGTAGGGGTGAGGGTCCAGTTCACACTTGGACCCACTTTAAACACTGGCAGAGTAAGATTAAAACTGCTTCAGAGTCAAAGTGAAAGATAAACCTCGGAGTCACTAGGCCGAGTCTCAGAAAAGCATCTCCACGAGCACACAAAAACACTCCCCACAGAAGCGTTATCTCAGGGTCAACCAGGATTTTGTGGGTAAGTTGCACATTGGATCTGAGTTCAAGGCCAGCCTGGTCTACAAGCTAACCAGGACTACACAGTGAGACCCTGTTTCAAAACAAAAACAAAAAAACAGAAAGCCAAAACAAAATAACACATCTCCAGTGGGGATGCTGATGGTGGAGGCCACTGTGTAGAGGGGCAGCATGGGAACATGGGCGATCGGCATGCCATCAGTTCAACTTTCTTGTCAGCCAAAAACCAACTCGGACAATAAAGTCTATGTCAGCACATGCTAATCGTGATTCATATATTCTTTTCAAATGCATGTCATATTTCCAGGCCTAATGATGGATTTGAGTCTTCTGTTCTGTTTCCCAGAGAGACCTCCAAATAGTGAAGGACCCACAAAACCGGTGTCTGCCTTGTCTGTGGGTACCAGAGCTCACACTCTTCCACGCAGAGCATAAACACACTGTCACGCCCTGGGTGCAGCATATGAAGGGGCACATGGGGCTCTTCTTCTGTATTGAGGAGTTGCTGGTGCTCGGGCCCGATGATCAGAGTATAGAGAATTGGGCCTTGAGATAACTGGTCATTTGGAAGCGTCTTGGATGAAGACACAGAGAATCATGGGAAGCATTTTGTCTCCCATAGCACCTAGACTGCACAAGTACTTTGAAATTCTTCAGAGAACGACTTCCTGCTCTGGTATGAGAAGACCCTTCTGGATTTACCTTGTCCCGGGCCTGGAGTTTCTACCCTCTAAAGTGCTTGAGTCACATTAACTCAAAAGCATGGTGGGCTTTTTTGTTTCTGGAAATTTCTAAGTTGACTCTGGGAACATAAAATGGTGAACTTCATGTCATTTTCTCTTAATTCCTACTTGACTAGGGTAAAATAAGTCGATTTTTTTAGAAATTAAGAAACACAGAGGATGATTTTTTTTTCGTCACAAAAAGCCACAATTCTGATTTTCTCCAGGCAGATGAAGAAGAGCAGGGTTGACTCAGACTCAGAGATGAGAAGGCTCCCTGATCAAGCTGTCATCAAGACTCTGTAATATCTGATGTTGCCAGCAGGGGGCGAGGCACGCCGCTTGTAGGAGAACCCCTTACCCTCGCTGCTGGATTTTTCAGGGGAACCAAAACAGCTGAGCCCGTTTCTCCTGTGCCCACAAGTCCTAACTAAGAGCCCCATCCCAGGAGGCAGAAATGAACCTGGGGCCCAAACGTTGACCGAAGCTGCTCTGGGGCCACAGTGTAGGAGCATCCCCAAGACCTCCTGAGGTTGGGTCTCCCCCAATCTCTTGGTAAACCAAACAAACTAAAACACCGATAACCCAATTACATTTGCATCTCAAGATGTCAAGGAGCAAGGTTTTAAATATCTGGGCTAAATATCACATGAAGTATATCTGTTTTGTTTCATTTATTTGAGAGCCGGTCTCAGGTAACCTAGGCTGGCCCCAAGCTCAATATTAACAGAGGATGACCCTGACCTTGGGACCCTCTTGCATGCGTCTCCAATATTCTGATCACTGGTGTATGCCACCATATCAGAGGGATAGACTTACATTATTAAATCTGTTCCTCATTGATTCGAATGTTCAGCTTTAGCTAGGTGCCTAGTAGTTTTAATTTGCTGCATCTGTACCACCTACTTTCCCACAGTGCACCAGAATATTCCAGAATACTGAAGATCCAAAGGGAGTTGTCCCCACTCCCTGCTAGACCTCTGTTCTCCAGGCTCTGGGTAGGAGCTCTTTTACTGGGTCTGTGCTAATCTAATCTGCACCAATCCTGGACGCTTCAGAAAGCACCCGGGAACTACAGCTGGCACAGTTGCTCCCAGCCACTAACCTAGTGTCCATCAAGGACAGACCCTGAAGCATTTTCCTTTTCTCTATCTTCCTGGGCTTTCCCAATAGCACCAGTCTGTGCTTTGCAGTCACGGACCAGAGATCCCAGCTCCTGTGGGGTATCGGGGTGAGTGCAGAGACTTGGTGGTGCCACACTGTGTCTCCTGACGTCACCCCTAGAAAGCTGAGGGCCAGGACTGGAGTCTGGTCTTCCTCGTTCTCTGCTTTAATAACCCCGAAGAGAGCAAGACCAGCCAAATGTAGCACTCTGTCACTCTAGTGGACCAGGTTGTTCGGGCCCTGGGCTGGGCCCGCGGGGTCGATTGTGTGGCAGGACACCTGGCAGCCACAGCCCGGGCGACAGCCTCGGTGGTAGCCGCACTTTCCTGTGCAGCCGCGGCAGCGTGTAGGATGCTGATAAGGGGCAAGGGAACAATGCAGCAGAGGAAAAGTGGCAGCACTGGGACAATGAGCGGCGGCAGGGACTCTCCCAGGCTGCAGCTCAAGAAGGATCTGCCAGTCCCAGAAGCGACAGAGACTACTGGGTATTCTAAGCTCTATTCCCCAGGGGAGCTGCCCCTGTCGGTCAGCCTCCCAGGCTCTCCTCTTTCCACCGTGGAGCAGTCAGAGCTACTAACCCAAAAAGGGTCCTTGCAACCTCCCCCAGGGGAACAGGAAGACGGCAAGGGTTACCAGGGTGGCCCAGGGCTAGCTTCTCCCATTAGCTCCCATTTCCCCCCAGAGGCCAGGGCATGAACTAAGGATGGGAATCAATACACAGCTTTCAATGATAACTCTGAATGTTAATGGACTACATCCCTCAATCAAAAGACACAGACTAGGGTGAGTGAGAGGACTCAGCAAGTAAAAGCATTTTCTGTGCAAGCCTGACAATCTAAGTTCAATCCCCAGAGGCCATGGTAGAAGAAATGAACCAACTCCTCCTGAATATTATCCTCTGAATTCAATACCCTGGCACTGCCATATAATGTTCACACAGACACACACACACACACACACACACACACACACACACACACATTTTAAAACGTTATTTAAAAGAAACAGGCAAGCAGGATGTATTGAGGAACAAGAGCCATGTTTTTGTTACCTCCAAGAAACATGCTTCACCATCAAAGGGAAATAAAGGCCATAACTTCCCTGTCTGGAAGTTAGACTAGGGCAAACAACACCCCAGGCAGGCTTGATATTCACTCAGATAAGCTAGCCCTTGGCGGCTTCCGGGAAAGCACATACCTGAAGCTTACATCCGACAGACCAAGCTGCTCTATCGCTAAATGATCCACAGATATCAGTCCAGGGCTCTTCTGGAGGTTCAGCCACCTTGTAGCCAGACGAACTATTGGCAGCCCGTGGAACACAAGGGTGGTGGATATAAAATCACACCATCTGGGGTAGAGCCACTGCAGACCTGGCTCTAGGTGAGTGAGCAGCCTTGAAGGTATGTTGTCCCTTCCTGGTCACAGTGCAGAACACTGAGACCCACCTGACCCTTTTACTGCTGAGCCCACCTTTCTGTGGACTAGAGCTTAGAGCAGCTTATAAGAGGTGAACAGCATTATAATAAGGGAGTTAAAGAAAGGAGAGGAGAAGAGAAGAAGCAGGGAAGGAAGGCACAATGGAGCCAGGGATGTGCTGGATACAGACATGTGTGCGTTGTGCGGTCCAGTAGCTTGTACTGGGAGAAAAACACTGCCTGCCACGGTGCTTCAGAGAGGCAAACACCTCAATGTGCTGCTCTTTCTCATACTGAAACCAAACTGTCCTTGGTGAGAGAGCGCAGCCTGAGACTGTAACTGGAGGGTCTCGCTGTCCACAGCCAGCTGTTTTAGGCATTACTGGGAGCCTCTCAACAGAAACAAGTCAACAGAAGCCAGGATGGACCACTGAGCCCAGCCTAAGGACACAGCCTTGTGTATCTGGCCTTTGGGAAGGGCAGGTTTGAGTGTGTCTAGAGAGGGGGAGATTTGTAGCCCTACAACTCTCAACCTACCTCGATTCTATCTGCTCCTGGTGAGACGCCATACAGCAAGGAGTTAGACATATTCCTCTGGGGACACCTGGGACACCAGTGTATGGCTTGTTCCTTGTGCTTCTGTGCCAAGCTCTGCACCATGGTGGACTACCACCCTCGTGTAGGAGAAAAGACAAGATGTCAGAAAGGTGCTTGCCTCCCTCCATCTCCAAGCTCTCCTAGGATATCAAGGTCTGGCTTAACGCAGTGTGTCTGGTAACAGGGAGGTCACGTGACTACCACTGGGCAGCCTCCAGTTCCTCCGTCTGTATTGTAGCTGAAAGTCGTTTGGACTAAGGTGGGCATTAACAGGCCCTTTGCCGGGCCCAAGGAATGGTGGCTCTTGAGAGGCTCCAGCCCTTTCTCCCCAGAACGTTCAGCTCTCGAAGAAGCTGCACACAAGGTAAGCTCTGTAGAGACGGAATCAAGGGTCTGTGCACATGCACTCCTGGTTAGCTGCCACTCCCTCAGCAAACTCCAAAATCTTATGGCTGTGCTGGGTCATTTCCCAGCAGCCTCTACCCCATGCAATCAAGGACAGAGCACTGAGCCCCTATTACAGACTGTTTTGTCAGCACTTGGCATGCGACCATGGAGGTGACACCAATTACTTGTGTCACAGCTTCTGGGGAAGACGGAGATGCATGAAAGCCAGCTCAGGGCCATCCATCAAGGTTGGAGGGGGCTGAGGACATGTCACAGTGACAGGGAATAGAAGGAAGCAGGTCTCTCAGGGCACTGGGTTGGGAAAGTGTGTTCTATCATCAGAATTGATGCCTCTGCAGGCAGGATGGGCCAGGGTAAGAGAAGGGGACTTCGAGGGCCAGGTGTCAGGTCACGGTGGCATTCCCTGACCCCAGGACTGCCTCTGCCTCTTGCTATTGATCACACAACCCAGCTATGAATTACTGCTTCCTCCTCCAAACACCCCATAACTCTCCACTTCTGTCAGAGTACCCCTGTTTCTTTAAGAAACCCATCAAGTGCCACCTCCTATACGAGGCTGACCCAGTTTAGCCCCCCACCCATTGAAATGTGCTCCCTGGGTGTCCCTCACCCCTAAGCCAAATGATATTTAACCCACTGAAGCAATAGCTACTTTGTTAAATATTTTCTGCAACGTGTCTACACCTCCTGCCATACCACTGGATCCTCATGACCACATAGCAGATAGGAATAAAAGCCAGTGTTGGTAGATGGGTAAACTGAGGCTCAGCAAAGTTGCTAACTCACCCTAAATTATACTGTTGCTATAGATACCATCTGTAGATTGTAGCAGTTCAGCAAAGTGGGCGCGAGGGAAAAATGACAGAGTTCACCCTGACACCTCCAGGCTTGCTACTGTGCCTTATGGGGGCCATGTCTTAGACTGAGGCTCCCTAAAGAAAGCAGACAGCAGGGGTCACCTCATCCAGGAAGCCCTGGGGTCCTTGAGAAATTATGGGATGGGGGGGGAGCCTTACAGGGAAGGGAGAAGTTCTCAGGCCCCTGCTCAGCATGCCTTTACTTTCAGCTACCACAGCCCATGTTCCCTGTCACCTCTCGGTAAGAGCCCTTGGACAGTGGTTTTTCCAATGCTCTACCTTCAAGTGCATTCACTCCTTATCTCACTGCTGTAACAGAATATCCTATAGAAGCAACAGAAGGGAGGAACACATCTAGTTTAGCTCCCAGTTGCAGGGTATTTCAGTCCATCATGGGAAGGGACAGGGTCAGGAACGGTTTGGTCCCTTTGGAGATAGTGAGGCAATAGGTCCCTTCCTGGTACCCCACCAGGAAGCAAAGAAGAGGATTAGAATCAGAACCAGGCTCAGAGGCCTACCCTTAGTAATCTGCCTTTATCCACCAAGCACCACTTTCTAGAGGTTCCACAACTTCCCTAGACAGCGCCATCCGCTGGAGACCAGGTGTTAAAACGCAAGAATCCACAGGGGCGCGTTTCATGATCAGATCACAACACCAGCTTTATTTTGTTTCTCCTCCAGCCTGTTCTGAGGGCCGAAGGATACCAGCTGAGGCTTCATAAAGCATACAAGACCCTGAGCTGTGGAGAGGGTATGTATCAGCCAAGGGTTAAGCAGGTTTTAGCTGGTGGAGCCCACGCGCTTGACCAGAACCCCAGCGTTTGCACGGCTCCAGGACAATGTAACGATGTAGCAACAGAGAGAGGTCTGGTGCCCCAATAACTCAGAGCTGGGGGGAGCTTTCCAGCATGGTGGGTAACTTGGAAGAGTGAAGGAACATCCAGTTCATCCCAAAAGAGCTGACACCCAAACCCACATCCCCAAGTCTCCACAGCTCTCTGTGATTTTTCTAAAGGGCGACAAAGAGCGAGCGGTGAAATCTTCCATCTTTGCTGTAGATTCTTCCAAGAAACTTTTTTTTACTGGCAGTGTTAGGAGATACCTCAGTCTCCGTTCCCTTCAAAGATTAGCCGAGGGACAGTGGCACACGCCAGCCCAGAGATCTGCAGATGACTAGCTTCTCTCACCTGCATTGTCCTAGGGAAGTAGAGGACAGGTGAGTGACAGAGACATGGCAAATGTCTCCCACCCTGTGCTAGATAAGGGCTCCAGTGACATTCCTGATACCGCTGCCCAGTTGTGGCTACGCCCATGTCACCCTATGTCAAAGACTAAGTCACCGACACCGTGGTCTACTGGCTAGGGTCCCAGGGGCTTCCCCTAGTTTTCCTCCCTCCTTCCTCCAGCCCTGGGTTCAACTCACCATCAAACTCTAAAACTCAGCCAATGTACCCAAGTCTATGGTGTAGACACCCCCCTACACACACACATGCACCCCACAGCTGCAGCAGGAGTGAGGAATGCAGCCGTCAGCACTTCCGTTTGCGGTGATGCTGTTGTGTTAATTAATTAAAGCCCTTGTCTCTGAGAGATAGACACAATGTTATTCCTGCCCAAGGCTGGGGGAGGGGAGCTGTGGCTGTGAGCTCAATCCACCCCTTGGAAGGGAACTTGGAAACCAGGTTTGGGGTTCCAAGAAAGGGATGTGGGCGTTTCCCCTCTCACCACCCCCTCTGTGGCCTGAGATGGCAGACCTGAAAGGGCTTTCCACACCATCCTTCCGCATAGGAGGCTGTGGGGGAGGGGCTTCCATGTTGCCAGTAGAACACACTGATGAAGGGGAAGAGGGGGGTGGGACCAC
Source organism: Cricetomys ansorgei (assembly GCA_026225945.1). NCBI lineage: Eukaryota > Metazoa > Chordata > Mammalia > Rodentia > Nesomyidae > Cricetomys > Cricetomys ansorgei. The sequence goes on from JAMJFZ010002319.1 coordinate 33,143, forward strand.
AGAGAAGATGCGCATCGGCTTCAGGAGAGCATAATAGGAAGACTTCAGCGTGATGTATGGTTCTGGGGACATTATTAATGGTTTGCTGATTTTTACCTTTAAAACCTTTGGGCAGATTATTTATTATGTCCTTGGCGTGTCTATGATCTATGGAGGGGGCACTAATCTCTGAGCAGCCCCCCTCTTTGTGTCCCTGCTCCTTTACAGTGTCTAATTAGTCTGGGATGCTGTCCTCCCCAGCAGGCTCCACCCCACCTGAGCAGTGAGACCAGATCTGAGATTCACGGTTTTGCCCCACGGAGCCTGCAGAGAGGGGAATCTGGTTCCTATGCCCAGCTCTACGTGAGATTGCTGTGTGACCTTGAACCGGAGCATGGCTTTTCTGGGCCTCATCTCTACTAGAGATGAACAGGAGGCTGCTAGAGGGAACAGGCTCCATCCAATTGCAGAGTAGAAAGCGGGATGTGTGGCCCTGTTGGTGTGAAAGTCTCAAACTTCTGTGACAAGGAAGACTGAGAAACAGTAGGGGCCCTTCCGGAGGCTCAGAGTCCTTCCTCATCCTGGGCCCTCTGTCTTGTGGCTGCTCAGCACAAGGGGCCTCTGAGCCTCCCAGGAAGAAGGGACTTCAGATTATCTGCTGGTTGGGAACACAGTGGGGACAAGAAGCCAGGTGTGGGGAGGAAGGCCATCCTGGCTGGCAGATGGCATGTCTCAGGCAGAACTGTGGAAGAGGGGAGAGTGGGCTCCCAGCCCCTCTCCAGGAGCCCCAGAGTCCCAAGTTCAACTCCCTACCCTGGTAATTCTCCTCTAGAGGCGAAGTGCATCCTGGCATGAGACTTACCCTAGATTTCCAAGTGCCCCTCTTATACCAGTCTGTGTTTTGAGGCTCTTTGGGCCAGGATTTCAGCGACCAGCCAGCTGGAAAGAGTCCCATCCTGCCTAGGGTCTGGGGAGAGGCCAGGGGCAGGACCCTGAGAGCCTGTTTTCTCCAGCTGAGTTCTATATTATCTCGGAAAGTGCAGCAAAGAGGGTCCCAAGGTCCTGTTCCCACCCCTCCTGACCTATTCTTTTCCTTCCAGAGTAGCTGTCAGGTTACCACCTGGGGGCATCAGAACCCCTCCTCAGCCAGGCAGCACTTCTATGAATCTCCGCTCCTTCCCTGCCCAGCACCCACTACCATTAGGTACCTCTAACCCCTGTGCATGCGTATACATGCACACACAGACCTGCACAGACACATATAAACACATATCCATACATATATACCTCATGACTTACCTTTCTCCTCATGGGCATCACCCCAGACCATAGTCCCTAACCCCAACATCAGTTATGACTATTGACCCCAGCTTCGCTGCCCAGAGTGACCACATCCCTACTACTACCTGTCCAGACCGTCAAGTAACCCACCCTTTGTGGCCAGGGTCACCGCTGAGGTCATTCCCACTGCACCTCAGCTTCCTCACCTGCAACCCAGATCCCACCATCAACCATCACCATGGGTACCACCCTGGGATCAGAACCACCTGGGCAGCAGGAGGTGGGGTTCCTGACCAATTAAGGCAGGCTGGGGACTTTAGCTCATGTGCTTATTAAAAGGAGGCTATCTGGGAATGGCTCCCTCTCTGCATAATCACCTGCTGTCACATGGCCTGGCATAGACCAGTGATTTAGTTCAGAATAAACCAAACACTCTCCAACTTTATCCTAGGAGCAAAGGGCTCCAGCCCCAGGGACCCAGGGACCCAGGGACCCAGGGACCCAGGGACCCAGGGACCCAGGGACCCAGGGACCCAGGGACCCAGGGACCCAGGGACCCAGGGACCCAGGGACCCTGGGAGGAACAGAGTTCTGTTTGTCCTGTAGAAACTTTCTCACTCCTACCCTTACGTTCAATAATTATTATTACTGTTATTATTGTTACTTTTGAAAAATATTAATTTTATTTTTTGTGTGTGTGTGTGTATCTGTTATAGTAGACGAAAGGTACTTTAGAGGCTTCTCTTCATCCTGGCCCGTTTGTAGCCACATATTCTGTTGGGCCTGTATCTCCTGGCAAGGACAAGCCTGTATGCTGTGGCAGAACAAAGTAGGATGTAAGGCTCAGGCTTGTCCCAGAAAAGTGAGTCACACTACCCTTCCGTCCCTGCACCCAACAAGTGCCTGTCCTCCGGCTTTGTCCTTTCCTGGAACTTCATGATTGGCGGGGCTTTGAGAAGTCACCCAGTTTATCCTGTGCCTGGAGGCAGGGTGCTTCAGAGCTAGCCTGGGGTTCAGGAAGGAATCCTGTCCTTTCTGGGAAAGAACATGGCAAGAGTCAGAAGCCAGGAGAGAGAGGCACAGGCCCACTTCCCTGACACTTTGTGTTGATAGCTGTTGCCAGCTCTCGCCTCTTCACCAGTATAGAACTGTGACCCCTTGGAAGCCATTTGAGGTCATCCTAGTGCTCACCATGTGCCTCGCAGAGCAAAGGTAAAGAGAACTTGGGTGCTGAGCTCAGAGAGAGACCTGGTACTTCACCCACACAGCACAGGGTTGTGGGTCCCTGGGTTCATGAGCCTGTGGCAGCTGGACTCAATATGGGTTCAGGAATGCTGCAGAACACAAGCCTGTAACCCAGAGCAGAGAGCCCAGGGCTTCTGAGGCAGGGTATCTTCCAGTCCTGTAGAGTCCTGATGACCAAGCTAGCGTGCATCGGAGGTGTTAGCCCAGGAAGGGACATAGTACTTGTTAGAACACTGATCTTCAGGCCTAGGCCAGGGCGAGCCTATGGCTCTGGGCAGGTAGACTATGCTCCCAAAGTTCAGCCTATGGCCCATATAGTTGCTCCCCCAAGAGCAGGTTCAATTTGGATTGAGACTACATTCTCCTGTTATAGCAGATCAGATGGAAGGAGGGTGGGAGAGGAATGGGGGGGCAGCCCAAGTTGAGAAAGAAGGTTGGCTCACTCTGCCTAGGGTGATTTAGTTGGTGCTGCCCAGATCTGTGTGTTCTTGGATACTTTACAGAGGCCCAGGTGGCTTGAGGTTTCAGCTAGGCTGTGGACAGGGGAATAAGGGCAGGGTCATGGTGGGAAAATGACCTTTACCCAACTTAATTGCCTCTCAAGAGATAAGTGGAGACAGAGCCTGACTCTGGCTGACCCGTATTGTCCCTTGAGCCGACCATGTAATGAGGGAGGGAAAGAAAGCTGACCTTGGGGTGTACACGAATGTCTGTGCACGCGATGAGTAGGTGACTATGTGTATGTGGGAGCATACATACACATGCATGTGTGAGGATGTGCATGTGTGTGAATACGTGGGTGCACATTCATATGTCTAAGTAGTGACCGTGTGTGTGTACACCTGTGAGCTGCGTATGTGTGCAAGTGTGAATTCATGTGAGTGGGTCTATAGGTGGAGCAGGGGTCGTGAGTGAGCCTCCTAGGAGGCCCGGTTCTGATGGAGAGGTTGAGTGTCTGATGACTGATTTTATACAGGCGACGTGGGGAAGGGTGTTAAGCTGGTTTTCCTCGGGTGCTATGGAAATACACTGTGAAGCTGACTTCAGACACCGGGGGCAGAGTGTCTGTTTTCTTTCAGATTCCTGTGCTCTTCATGAAAGTGAAGGACAAAGCAGGTAGCCTGAGGTTGTTTGGGGTCCCTAGTCAGGCCTTCCTGCTACATGCTGGTGCTTGTAGCAAGGCCTTCGCGACCTAAGGACAGGTTTCCTTTCCCCTGGCCACGTGAGTGGTCAATGAAGCCTATGACTGGGATCTTGGGTGCTGAGATTTGGTGAAAAATGAGGTGAGGCCTGTGGGAGAAAGGTGTCAGGGAGTAGTGGATCTGCCATTATCTGTGTCCTCTGAGGCTCTTGCCTCTGGATGAGGGGTGCTGAGATATGGGGAAAGTTCTGAGTCTGGGCCCAGCTTCACTGAGCTGTGTGATCACTTCCCCAGAAAGGTTCAGTTAGATGCAGGGCTGGTCAATTCAGTGAATGATCAACTCACCTATTATTAAAAAGGAGTGGAACAGACGTCCTAATCAGATCAACACGGCCAGTTTCACACCCAGAGATGGGTCTAGACCCTGGCTTTGGCTCCTACACATTGTAAGGTGGTTCTTGCGGACTGGAACCTCAGATCCCTAACACATGGACGATAAGGGTACGGCAGAAGATTTGCTCATCTCTTCAACCATTCAGAGCTGAAAATGTTTTGGGTTGCCATGGATACCGTGAGACCTTGTAAGCACTTGGATGATGGACGGTTTGGGTTTTCATCCAGGAGCCAGTTGAGGCTACAGGAATGCCACCTTCCCAAGAAATGCTCTGCCAAGGAGACTCGTGTAGCTTAGTTGCCATAGTGGAAAAGGTGGAGAGGAGACACCAAGGTCCCTGCCTTAGCTGTGGCCACAAAACTCCTTATCGCCAAGTGAAAAGAAAAGAAAAGGAAAAAAAAAAAGTTCAGGTTGTCCATTAACAGCCAATGTTTTAAAAGATAAAAGACAGAAATGTCTGTGGGATTAAAGTAGGTGAATTTGTAACTGAGAGAATTCCACCAAGAGATAAATTTTCAATGTGACGCTGGGCTTTATGAAGCCAGGGATGGCCAGATCCTGAGATCTGCCTACAAATAGAACATTACTGGGGACACAATACAATCATCCCAGCAGAAGGAATCCCTACTGAATTCACTTTCCTATGCCTTCAGTATTTTGTCATAAAGTCACTCAACAAAGCGTTCAAGGCCTTTAGTTAAGTTACTTATTCACACAACCTGGGTTGAAAGGAAAGAGAATAAAGAGATACAATGGATAGCGATGTGAACTTTGAGCATCTCGTATCTCCCTTGCAATCCTGAATTTGCAGCTATCTAGCTGGATCAACCTAGGCAAATTTATGTATCTCTTCTATGCCTCAGTTGCTTTGTTTGTGAAAAAGGATGTAAAAATGCCGATTTGCATACCTGATAGATGACGCACCTGGGAGAGTAAATGGGGCAGGTTCTGTGAAAGGTCCAGGAATTGCTGGCATTGAATGCACAGCAAGTATAAATGCAGCGTTGAAAATCCCCAGCGCACACATGATAACATCTTTTGCATCTGCTCCTTTGTTTCCATTGCAGTTCAGAGAAGAAAACACTAGCCAACCCATTTCATAGCGTCGAAACTGAGACGTGAGCCCTGCATCTGAGTCCAGGCCATCCAACCCCAGATCTCTTGCCTTTCCCATTATTTTTTTTAAATTAATATTATTATTTTGTTGTGTGTGTATAGAATGCACACACGCAACAGCATTGGTTTAAAATTCAGAGGGCAGCTTGAGGGAGTCAGTTCTCTCCTTTCACCATGTGGGTCCTGGGGACCAAGCTCAAGCCTCAGGCTTGGCAGCAAGCACCTTTATCCACTGCGCCATTTAATCAGACCCAGCCTGCTCTTGATGAGAGATGTGTGATGCCATTTTCATGAAGTTCTGGTTGGCAGAGGGTAAAGCTGGCTGCTGCTGGTATTTGGGAAGTCATCGGAGCAGCTCTTGGAGATGACTTGGAACCTTAAACCATAGATGAGATATATTCTGGATGCTTGCTGCCAGCTAGTAGTGACAAGGACTGGACAACTGTATGCACCACACATCCAGACCTAGTTCACAATGCAATCTCCTGGGGCAGTGTGGCTACTAGGGAACAACCAGTTTTCCACGCTGATTGACAAGTGGCTTGTTAGCGTATTGTCTTCCAGGCCCTGCACAGAGTGTCACTATCAACTGCTACGGATTGACTCTTGGGGATCAGCTCAGCCTCCAGGTGCACTCTACGCAGATATATAGAAAAGGTGATGTGCATTGTGCACACACACACACACACACACACACATGTCTGTATGTACACTTATGTAATTATTGCAAAAAATAAAAATAAAAAACCTTAAAGAATGACCTCACAGGAATTTTAGAGCATGTCGGATTTTATAAAGGCCGTCTCCACCGGTGCAATATTGAGCACAGACTCCACCCCACCTTTGCGTCAGATGGCCACCCTGAGTGATGCTGCGACTGAATAAATTTGGATCCTGTCAATGATTAGGAACAGGGAAGTGTGTGAGATCCAGAAAATTTTGTTTCCTACACAGGATCCCTTTACGCAAACAAAGGCCTGCTGTGGAAAGATGTGGACAGAGGGCGTCTATTTCTCAGTATCAAAAATAATAAACAGGACAGCGAGGTGGCTCAGCAGGTAAAGGCTCTTGTCACCAAGCTTGATGACCCGAGCCCAGTCCTTCAGACCCACACAGCGGGAAGACGGAACCAACAGCATAAAGTGTTGACCCCCTCTGACCCCCCCCACATGCTGTCACACTCAAGTGCCCTCATTCAATAAATAAATAAACGTCAGAGAAATTTAAATAAGGAGAATTTTTTAACCAATAACAAAAAACACACGTAAATCAGTTCTTTTTCAAAAAAAAAAAAAAAAGCTAGGGATTCAGCAAAAATGAGTGAGCCTAGGTATATAATCCATAGAGAACGGATTTGATTAAACCCAGAAAAGAGTTTCAATTTCATTGGTACTCAGATACATCTAGAACGGTGCCATACGGAAATGAGATCCTGCGGTTGCCCGCACAGTCAGCAACTGATCTCTGCTTTTGAAGGTCAGGACGAAACGCTGGCGAGCCCTCAGTGATCCAGATGCTAGTTAGCGTTGACCTTTACAAAAACGATGGGTCAAAGTGTGTTGTGAGCCCTAAAGTGCTGGCATCCCTGGACCCTGCAATAGCATGCCTGAGAATCAAACCCAGAAGAAACAAGCAGAAGTTGGGCGAGGAGGTGGCGGTAGGGATGAGTGTTGTTTTCTTTGGTGGTGTTTTGCTTTGTTTTGATTTTTTTTTTTTTTTTTTTGAGCCAGGGTTTTCCTATGTATCTCAGGCTGGCCTCAAACTCACTGTGAAGCCCAGGCAGGTCTTGGACTCATGGTGCTTTTCCTGTCTTGGTCTCCTGAGTACTGGGTTTCCCAGCCTGCACTGCCATACCCAATTTGGAAACAGTTTTAAGAAAAACATAACAGAAACCTGAAGTATTTGTGGTGTACATGCCAGCAATCCCAAGTAATCCCAGCACTGAGGAGGATATGTCAACAGGATCTGGAGTTTGAGGCTAGTCTGGACTACAAAGCCAGCCCAGGCTACACAGCAAGACCATTTGAAAGACTCTTCCGTATGTATGGGTTCGGGAAGCAGCTCGGGGGTAAAACGCTTCATGTGAGTTTGGATCTCCAAACCCTCTAACAAGCCTGGTATGGGTGGCTGCATACGTTTGCAACTCCAGGGCCAGGATCCTGGGGACCTTGGCCAGCTAGTCTGGCTCCAGGCTTCACAAAAGATCCTGCCGTGAAAATAAATAAATTAATTAATAATAATAATGATGACGATGATGTGGAGATGTGATTAAGAAAGACTTTCCATCGTCAGCCTCTGAGACAGAGAGAAAGAGAAGGAGAGAGAGAGAGAGAGAGAGAGAGAGAGAGTGGCGGTCAGGGTCAATGATAAGGAAATGGTGGCGTTTTTTTTTTTCTCTTACCGTCTTGAAAAAAAACAAAAGCAAAAACTTCAGACATTAAAACTTGAATTCAAAGCATTTTTATATAAACGAATGAGTCCTTAGATATTTAAGCAGTTGGGAAAGCAGTATGTAAATATCGCATATATTGTATATGTAAATATTGTATAAGGAACAATCTCTACGAAACATCCAGAAAACAATGGGAGGGCGTTGCATCCGATCGCTTTCCAAAGCTGACTCCGATCACTGGTCAATGGGAGATCACTTTCCTTCTGGCTCTTTGCTTTCTCCCTTGAGAATCGTATGAATTGGGGGGGCGGGGGCAGAACCTAGGACATTCTGGCTGAGAACAAGCTTTATCCAATGACCTTGAATTTATCTGCTTTTTACCAAGTATCCACATCTGCAGAATCACCACGGATATTCCAGACGGGCAAAAAAAAGCGTCTCAAAGTCGAAAGAGGTGACTGTACCCAGAGAAGCCAAGGGGAAAAGTAACAGAAGATCAATACAGGGAGAGAGCACAACTTGCTCACAAAAAGCTGGCACGAACAGAAGCGCTAAGGCATGTTTCCAGACTTTCCATCTTCTTGGGCTGTGTGGACAGAGGAACTGTCTGATGACGCCAGGTCCACAGCTAACATTTCACACTAAGTGTGGGAGCCTTGAAATTTAGGTCCTAGAGACAGTGTGGTGTGGTTTATCTTTGGCATGTCTTTTTCATTGTTGCTGTCAAGGTTGAATCTAGAGCCACAGATATGCCAGGCGAGCACTCTGCCACACTGGGCTACAGTTTCAGACACCGAAATGATGTCTCACTAAGCTCCCCAAGTTTGCCTTTTGAACTTGCTTTATAGCCCAGGCTGGTCTTAAACTTTCTACCCTCGTGAGTAGCTGGGATGCTGGGCCTGCATCTCCAGGGTGAGTAGCAATTCCTCAGTCTTTGTTTATGCTCCCTGAATGTCCCCAGTGGCCTGAGCCTCATACATTTATGCAGGCATCACTCTGACTCGTTACTATCCTACTGTTCTGTGTCTAGAAATCTAAATCATCCTGAACAAAGCCATCTACCCTGCCGTCAACCTGGGTACAAGCCAAGCCTCCAGCTGTCCCTTCATCTTCCAAATGACAGACTTTATTTTCCCCTTGCTTTGGAGTCCTTGGGCTGGAGGGGACTTCTTGCTCAGAAGAGGAGCTTTCTGGATACATCATGGTCACTTTTCTCTCTGCATGCAAGACCCTACCGTCCTCAGCTCTGATGCACCTGGGGTCTCCACTTGGAAAGCCTTCTTCTGAGCCCTTTTGAGACACCTGTGAGCAGTTTCCTAGAGATGATGCCCTGGAGGAGTGTGCTGCTCGGTGGCTTTGGGGACCTGGCCTTCGATGGCAGGTGTGGAGTCTCCCTTCTTGATCTACGCTGATGGTTTCAGAAGCCGCCCTTCTCTGGCTCCCTCCTGAGCTAACCCAAGGATTCTTCTTTGATTCGTCTTGATTTCTTCTTTCTACCTGGGGCTGTCTTTCTCTGGAAGCTTCCTGAGTCTCCACAGAGTGGCCACCATCACCCTGTCCTCCTGAAGCCTCCGAAGCGTCTCCATCCCTACAGCTCTGGGGCAGGGCTTCTTCCTTCTTGACCACATTCTCCTCTAAGTGCTGGCTGTCTTGTGCGCAGACGCAGAGTTCCCCTTCTTTCTCGGCAGCTGCATCCTCTTCCAGCGCATGGTAACGAGCTCCTCTTGCTTTCAAGAACTCAGGATCTTCCTCTCCTCTCTGCCTCTGCCTCCCTTCCCCCTTCCCTCCCTCATCTATCCCAGGTCCCGGGGCTAACCTCACCTCTTCCTTCCCATCAGCTCCCTGGACAGTTCTGGGGTCCTCTGAAGATAACATCGACCCTGTCTTCTGAGGGGCCACCTCCATGGTCACCTCCTCTCTGGTCCTGCCTCCTCCCTTCTTGCTATGTAGAATTTGCTGCAAGTCAAAGGCCTTTCTGACTGGTGCACTGGCGACTGTAGTGTCAGCCTTTGGGAATATAGGGGTCATCTTCTTTCTCAGACAGACTTCACAGGGACAGAACTCATCTCCTACAGCCCCCATACCAGGCCTTGTCCCTAAGGCTGTGCTGAGAGTGGGCGCATCTTCTAGGGTGAGGGAGAGGGGGCCCTGGTCAGGGAAGGCTGAGAAGTTGCGCAGGCCCCGAAGACGGCGCCTGCGCTGTTCTGTCTGTAGAGATGTCTGACCTCTGAAGGCTTCCGGGGGTGGTTCCCGAACAGTCTTCTCTGCCCGACTCTGGATCTTTCTGATTTCCCTGCTAGTGCTTGCTTGAAGCCGCAGGCCCACTTCCTGCTCCAGCTCGGTTACCATCTGGTCCAGCAGGCTGTTGTCATGAAGGTTCCAACGGGCTCGGAGTTCAGCTGTGGCACCAGCCAGGTGAGCCATGAAGGATTTCTGTATCTTCTTCAGCAGTTTGGACACCCAGACTGGGTCAGCGTCCAGAGATTCCCTGTGGGCCGTGGGTGCATCCATCTCCCTGGTTCCTGAGCTGGCACTGATGCAGGCAAGCTCACAGCCCGATGCAGTCACACTGGACATCTCTTCCAACCCGGGTTCCACAATGTGAACACTTTGACTGTCACTGACATTTGAGTTGCTCTGGCTGAACCAGTGAGGGGATTCTGAGGGTTCCTCTTTCCCGTCTAGGGAGCACAGTCCTCCGGAGGCAGCATCTCTTCCTGCCTCGTCTTCTGGCATCCTGGTGTCTTTTGGTGAGCCCTCTCCATCCTGAGAGCCAGCCCGCAGCGTTCCTTGACTGCAGACTTCTGGGACCCCTTTCCCAAGAACACCATCTTCCTGTAACCGCTCTCTTACTCTCCCTTCTGTTTCTTCTGATTCTACCTCCTCTTCCGGCTTTGTGCTTTCAACGGATTGTTCGGGAGCATGGCCCAACATCTGCTTCCTGCCACCTTTACCTGACTCCTCCCCACTGGTGGCACAAGCCCACACCTGGGAGATAGATGGGACTGTGGAATGACTCAGTACCTCTGGGTACCCCTGGTTCCTGTAATCGGGTCTCGGAGAGGGGATGTTCAAGGGCAAATCTATCCTCTCAGGAGCCAGGGTATTATCCATGGCACAGGGCACGCTACTCTCGCCTGAGCCTCCAGAGCCACTGCTGACATCCACACCAGAGGAGGAGGTGGGCGTGAAGTCCTCAGTGCCCAGCAGAGCCTGGTGTGAAGTGAGCCTCCTGAGGCCCATATCCTGCTGATCTCTCCCAAACTCACTCCCAAGCCACAGAGCCTGGGAGATGCTCAGCATCTCCTGGTACTTAGGGGACTCTTCAAGCCTGGCTTTGCCATCCAGAGATCCCAGATCCCCATCAAAGAAATGGAGCCTGGCAAGGCAGGCAATAAGGGCCCCAGCAGAGCAGCTGAGCCTCTGGGCTACTGTATTAGAGACCTCTGGTAGACTGCTGGGCCGGCCTGGCTTGGAGCCCAGCAAGGCCTTCATGATCTGTGTGGAGGTTGAGACCCTGCTGGGGAGCACACGCAGGCTCACCGCATGGTCCACAGTGGTCCCTTCTCCTATTCCAGCTTCTGCAGGGGCCTTGACCCCTTCCCCTGATGCTGCATGGTGATGAGGATCACCTCCTAGTTTGCAGCACACAGAACCAGTCTTTGTGAGGACTCCCGCTGGCTCTGGGTGCTCATCGGTGACCCCTTCTGGGGACTGCTGTCTGGCCTGAGACAGTTCCCCCGGAACTTTCAGAAAACAGCAATCACCAAGATCCTCCTCAGGATCTCCTGGACCGTCACTGGCCACCTCTGTGGTCTCGCCTGCCATCTCATCTGTCACGGGTACTGGCTTTTCTGGGATGTTGCCTAGCCACTCACGAACCACAGCATCTGGAGAGGTGTTGGGCAAAGCGCTGGGCATCACACCACCATCCTCTTCCTGTTCCTCAAGGCTTCCCTCCATACTGGGGGACTTCCCCAGCACAGTCCTCCTGGGACCAGCATGGCCATCAGTGTGGCTATGGTGACTGCCGGCAGGTCTGCTGCTTACAGGAGCCTCTCTGGAACATGTTTGCTCCCTGGGGGGAGTGGGGCAGAAGTTGCTGGTTCCCCAGCAGGTTTCAGAGAGGGGGGTCTGTGTTTGACCACTGGGGGCTGGGAGGATAGAGGGTGCCACGATGCTTACACAGCTGTGATCTTGGTGGGTGCTTGGACCTTCTGCCTCGGGCCATCTGTCCAGCAAAGCAGAGGATGAGAAAGGCTCAGGGGTGCTCCCTGCCTTGTCCCACAGGCAACCAAACTCTTCTCTGTGGACAGGCGAGGGAGCTGGAGAATGAGCAGGACACTCGGTGTCCCCTGCTGGCTCTGTAGAATGGTAAAAGCTGGAAACACAGTCTGAGTCACTAGAGGGCATGATGATGGTTTCGTTGGTGGCTTGTGGGTCCTGGAACTCTAGAGAACCAGAGGATGGTGACCTCAGATCCCCAGAGGCCTGATTCCAAGCGCTGGGTGAATTTGGAGGAAACTGCAGTGCTGGACCTCCTGGGAAGGCTTGTTCTCTGCCCTGAGACATTGGCATTTGTGAAGCTGTTTCCAGTGAGGACTGCATGTCCCCGCAATAGTGACACTGCCTGGCATGCCCTTTTTGAGCCACATGGTAAGGGACAGAGACATTTGGCAAGTGCCCGCCAGCTGACTTCTTCTGCTTTCTCTGCTTCTGTCGGGCTGGGGCTGGAGCTGGAAGAGCATCTCTCTGTGTATCCTGAGAGTCAGAATAGCCTGGAGCCACAGGCCGTCTCAGCACAGGTTCGCTTCTGGCCTCCTGGTGTCTGCTGCCCCATCTACACTTCTCTGTCTGAAGTTCTGTGTGGCTCAAAGTTAAGAGACTCTGGGTGGAAACACAGGGATTGTCACCTTGGGAGGCTTGCCCCTGGGAAGCTATGACCCTCGCCTGGCCTGAGCCTCTGTGGTGCTGACCACCACGCTCACTGGACTCCTCATGAGACTCGGCACTGACTGATGTATCAGAAAGGGCCCTTTCTATTCCTTGAGTCCCAGGTCCCAAGCCAGAGGGCCCTGTGCCCTCTAGGCAGGGGTCTTCACCAGCTTCTAACTCAGCCCTACTTTGGGAAGAAGCTGAAGATACTGGATGCAAGGTTTCACTGCCTGTCTCACTTTCTGGGGTCCAGGGACAACAGGAGCCTTGCTGGGCACTTCCAGGGTGCCTGGGACTTGAGACTGGGCTGTCATTATCCTTGCCATGTCCTCTCCTATCATTGGCACCCTGGCTCCAGTGGCCCCTGCATCCAGAGAGCTTATCCAGGCCCCACCTCCTCCGAGGGGTTGGCCTTGCACCCTTAGAGGAGCTCAGGGGGTTGCTCCAGATGTCATAGCTGGGCCGAGATTGCTGGCCCACATCAAAGGGTTCCTGGCATTCTCCATCACAGGGACCCAGCCTCTGTGCCCCAGGCTCCAAGAAGCCCCAAGGGCAGTGGCCCTCCTGCATGCAACAGGAGGGATCGGCTTCCTTCAGGCCCTGGCCCTCCCCACTGGCTGCTGTGAAGACACCTGCATGCCCCACCCTCTGCGACCACCGCAGGGTGTCCTCGCCCAGAAGCTGGAAGCGAACTTTCATCTCCACAGATAGGCTGCCATCCTCATTCACGAAGATTCTCTTCTCCACGTCATCAGAAGCCACCAAGGGGCCGGGTGGGGCAGGTGTATCCTGAGGGCACCTGTCCAAAGCTCGATGACCAGATGGCGGATGCTCACTGAGACCAGACCTCTCTGACAGCAAGGAAAACTGCCGCAGCCTGCCGCCGGACCTGGCCCTGTCCCTCGAGTGCATCACACTCTGCTTTGCGTTTGGTCCCCAGCAGCCTGTTGCACAAGGGAGCAAGAAAGAGGAGAACAAGACAGTGAATGACTGGAGAAAGCAACAAGAGCAAGACAAGGGCAGAGCCATTCTAGAAGGACCTGTGGGTGCCGTAGAGCACAAGAAAGAACTGAGTCTGAATCAGCCCAAAGCTGCCAGCTACCCACTCCTGGATCTGAAACTCACTAGCGCTGCTTCATTGGGCAGACACGCACATGGCGCTTGCTGCGTGCATATCAAGGTGCTGCATCGAAAGCTTCCTGCACGGAACATTGGCTGCGTATCAGTGATTGCTGAACAGGGATGGTGGTGTTGCAAGTGAAACCACACCATGGGAATTCATTGACCCTGTTCAGGAGGCAAGCTTGGGCTGCCACCTGTCATCTGATCATAAGCAATAAAGCTGACTTATGGTGACCCATCTCCCTCACAATGGCCAGGCTCTTGGGCTGAAGAAAGATGGCTAGGTGAGGTCTAAACACATGGTGGTTCCTGGTAGTATAGTCTGCATCTCATCAGAAAAAAGGGGGGGGCATCTAGGGGTAGAAAGTAGCCATAGGGAAGCATGGAGATCGAGAGATTCTCATTTCGTCTCCTGACCTATGCTTGGTGGGATGTACCTTTGTCCAGCAGGGCAGACCTCACGAACACATCTGGACAGGAGAAAACATCAAGTAAGCCTGGCAGCTCTTCTGGTATGGGCTTAGCCATTGTCTTTGTGTCCCAGCCACTAGTGTACCACAGTTGCTGGCACTGTCGTTGGTCATTTTTGTAATGGAGTCTCACAAAAGACAGCCATTTGTTTATTTCCCAAACTCCTCCTATTATCAGCCCAATAGTCTTGTTGAAATTTTATTCTGCATTCATGAACTGTGCCCTCAATATATGTGTGTATATATATATATATATATATATATATATATATATATATATATATATATGTTTTTATCCCCCAAGACAAGGTTTCTCTGTTGTAACTCTGGCTGTCCCAGAACTCACTCTATAGACCAGGTTGTCCTCAAACTCACAGAGATCTTCCTGCCTCTGCCTCCCGAGTTTTGGGATTAAGGGTGTGCACCATCATCACCAGGCTATAATGTATATTTTTAATAATGAAACCCGGACCCAGTGTGGTCTTTTTCAATGGATCTGTGTCTGGATGGATGCCTCACAGACCTGGCGTGTTTTAATCATTGTAACCTGCCATAGACCACCACCGCTGCCTAAGACAGCCATGTCTCTGAAGGACTTAAATGCTACACTCACAGGGCTCAGCACCTCCATGATGACACCTCTACTGGGAACACTGATTGTTGTTTTAGACCCTAGAAACCTTAAGATCAAATTTCCCTGTGTCAAAGTCTATACTGGTGTCAGGTGTCCTCAGCAATGCTCTGCTCAGTCAAAGGCTGATGGAAGGAGGAAGAAACAAGAGGGATCCAGAGTGGCTCAAAGAGCCACCTAGGAGCCAGGCCAAAGCACCTTTCCCATGGGTCTAGACGTGATAACCACCAAGCCTGTGGAGCCGCTGTCCCACCTGGAAGATGCCGAGAAGACCCGGGACCTACTCACCACGTTCACTCCTTGCAGTCAGACCAGATAAAGTCTTGGTCCTGTTTCCTCCATCATTTTCCATCACCAGACGTCTGAAAGGCTCGTTCCCAGCACACACCAGCAGGGAGGGGCCATCCAGGAGTGCCTGCAGAGTGTCCACCTGGAGGAGGTGAGCATGGAGTTGGGAGCCTGGCCTGCAGGGCCCCTCTACTCCAGAAGGCCCAGGAAGGAGGACCCCAACTCCTCAATTCTTCCTGACCTTTCACATAGCATTCTGGGGTCCCACATCCCACGATGTCTCAGACACTAGCCAGGGTCTGTGGGCCCGCTAACCTGCATGATCTCTTTCTTTGTCTCATCAGCTGAGAGCCTGTTACTCTGGTATGACAGGTTACACAGGTTACTCTGGATATGAAAGAGGTCAGGACCCTTAAGCTGCTCTTCTGAATGTGCATCTACCCTCCAAACTGTTTTGTACAAGTGCTTGCTGCAAGGAGTTTAATGCCTCCATGTGGAGAGCTGATTCTCAGCCTCGTAATTTTCACAGGTGGAGTTCTTTCCAGTACTTGACAACTTTCCAGTATAATGCAAGCCAGTTGCCTCTCTGCTTGAGTACAGCAATGAGGGCTAAACATGGCTTTCCCAGAGAGCCCCTCCATTTTCAACTTCTACCCATCACCACCAGTAGGACATCCTTCTGCCT
This sequence comes from Cricetomys ansorgei, assembly GCA_026225945.1. Classification (NCBI taxonomy): domain Eukaryota; kingdom Metazoa; phylum Chordata; class Mammalia; order Rodentia; family Nesomyidae; genus Cricetomys; species Cricetomys ansorgei. Next base: position 48,822 of record JAMJFZ010002319.1, read on the forward strand.
ATTCCTGGCTCAGAGATGAGCAGGGTACATAACGCCTATATCCCATCCCAGTAAACAGGACTTCACTCAGAGTATTTCCCTGGTCCCAGAGGCCCTGTATGTCTGAAAATCTGTGAGACCACTGGCATGAATGGCAGTGTGCAGTATCAGGGAATTTTAAAGTACAGAGTGTGTTCATTTGAATAATTTCATATTAGAAGGGCATGCTCAGTAACAAAGAGATACCTCCTTCCCGTGGAACTATTGGAATTAGCTAAACCCAGAATATTGACAGCATCAAATGCAAGGAGATGAGACATCAGAGCCTGCCACTCATGGCCCATGGAGATGAAAAAGAGTCTAGCAATGTGGAAGACAGTTTCTTGCAAAACCAAGCATGTGAGCCAGCAATCATGCTCCTTAGTACTTACCCAAGGGACACATACCCCCAATCACACTCTGCTGTGTTGTATTCTGTATCATCCACCCCAGCTCATTAGAAGGGCCTCTTGTTCTTTTCAACTTCGAGGTACATTTCTTCTTTGGCTAGATTTCTCTTCATCTCACAACTGTAGCACCAAGTGCTGAACAGGCAGTGGAGCGCTGGGAACTCTTACATTACAGACCCACTCGATGTCATGAAGGGCGTGGGGTTATCAAGGAGATCGTTGGATTTGGGTTGATTCTTACAGAAGGAGCAATGGTTAGGTGGTGGCTAGGAATTCCATCGGAGAGTCAAGGACTCAGAAGGACCAAGATTGGAGAGTTGGATGCCAAAGAATTCTAGGGAAGCAGCCCCCCCAAACTCCCCTGTAACTTGCCAGTGGGTGAGGTCATGCTTGTCCTTAGTAAGTGGTCGCCGAAAGGTGATCATCACATGGACAGATCAGCCTGCTCAGTGGATGCCAGTTTCCCTCTCCTGCCAGCTACCCCAGAGCCTGTTCATCCAGCTTATGAAAAGATGAAGCAAAAGTGCAGCAGTGTGAAGCAGCAACACCGACATGGCTCTTTCGTGCACAGCTGGCCTGCGTCTTCTCAAAGGATACCCCAGGGGAAACTAATGCTGGACTTGTGATTCGCACACCCGCAGGGACTCAGGCAGACACCTGATGAGACGCTAATCAAACTGAACCCCTATGTCACAGCTGCTGTTATGGAATGCTGCATCTCTGTTGGGCGCAATTTGTACTTACTGGAATAGGCTTTTCTTTTGGTTAAGGATGGTCCTCATCTAATCTCCTTTTACTATCCCTATTGTGAACATAGAGGACGCCTACTCATCACTGGTATAACCCAGGAAGATGCTGACTGCACAGCAGAAGATACATAGTGGGCTAACACCAATAAAATTTACTGTGTATCTGTATATAGTGGTGCATACCTTCAATCCTAGCACTTAGGAGGTAAAGACAGGTGGATATCTGTGAGTTCTAGGACAGCCTGGAATACATAGTGAGTTTCAGGCCAGCCAGGGATACATAATAAGACCCTATCTCAAAGCAAACAAAGAATTCACCTTGTAGCCAGACAGTCCATTATGCTGAATACACCTCTATAATGTGGGGGTAGTGGGATAGATGTTCTCTGGAAGATTCCATGTGGGAACCAGCTGAGAGGCACCCCTTTATGATGTTGAGCTGTTTTCCTATAGGATATGATATGCGTTTCCACAGCCAGTGATGTGAACTGCTGCTTTGCTTTCCTGTAGACCACAGATGTCTGGGAATGAGAGTGGCTCTCACCCTCACTAGAAGACTGACAGCACAGAGGTGGTATGGCTTGGGGCAGGAAGTAAATATGATGTTTTGAACCCAGAACTCTGTGTAACCCAGGCTGGTCTCAAATATTCTCTTGCTTCCATGTTCTGAGTGCTGGGATTACAGGCACGTACCACCACACCCTGTCACTGGCACATCTGTGGCCCAGATGCATACACTGCTCATCCTATCAGCTTTGGGCTTTGATGGCTTGGTAGACTCAGGACCCAAGGGAGAATGCTCCATGGACAGTCACAAGGCACCCCACACTAATGAACCTACAGGCAAAAGGAGGGTCCCTGTGTAGGATAGCTACTAGGTCCTGATCGTCAATGGGAAGTCTGGTTACTGTTCAAAGTGGGGACTCCTGCTGTGGCTGCCATGTACAGTAGGACAAAAGACCACAGCATCCTGTACAGAAGCGGCCCCAGAAGACTCAGTTTCCCGGGATGACGGTTCAGTCACCACATCAGGTACATAGCCACGGTCAGCAGAGGGGCCGGCAGAAGGTGGAAGAAACACCAGATGGGTGGCGGAAGCACCCTCACCCACTTGTGGGAGGTTGCCCAACTTTCTTCACAGCTGTCTGAGGTATGTACTACGGCCCATTTCCTGGCTGTGGTCTTGACACCTTGTGCCACTGTATATGAGAAATTCAATAGACCTTGAGAGAGGACAGCAGGATTGTGATCGAACTAGATGACAGACAGCACAGAGATGGTGTGGTTTGGAGCAGAAAGTAAATACGATGCATTTCGCTTGGTTTCGTTTTGTTTTGTTCTTGAGGCTAACCTCTACCTCTCTGTGTAGCCCAGGCTAATGTCTCAAACTTGCAATGCTCTTGCCTCCATCCCCTGAGTTCTGGGATTACGGGCACGCGCTGTCACATCTGGTTAGGAAATATAACTCTGGCTGTAGGAGGTCCCAGTGTTAAGCAGCTACAGGACCAGATAGTGAGGATATGGAATTAGATCAGCCCAGCTTGACTTCCCGAAATGTACACCTTCGTCAGAGACTTATATTCTGCAGGAGCTAAACAGGCACCGGCCCCATTCACTAGCCTTTCCGGTTAGGGTTGGGTATGGATGCATTCGTCCTCAGCTGGGTGCCCAGGAAGGAAGCTAGCTGTTTGGTAGGCACCACCTCATTCTGCTTCTGGCTGGTGTTGCCGTGTCCAAGGCACGTAAGAATTAGCTGGTGTCGGCAGCTGAGGTGGCCATGGCAGATTCATCCCTCCAGTGGTCCAAGGGGTTGAGATGCAGCTGTGTTTGTTGAGCACTGCATCCCAAGCTTGGCTGTCAGCTTCACTAGTGTGTTCCTGAAGTCAGCGTTCACAGTGCCTTTCAGTAAAGGCCGGGGCTGCCTGCAGAGCCATCTCTGTAGACACAGCCCCATTCTCACACTCCAGCTTCTCGGGCCTGTCCCCTAATGCCCTGCATTAAACTCTCAATGCTCAAGGTACCTGGAGTGATCTGTTTCCTGCTGTTGAGAGGACTGCATAACAAATGAGGAGCATGTGCAAAACTCGGAGCGTGCTGTGTGTAAGTGCTTACTAAATGAGAGCCGTGAATAGGGTGGCTCTCTGTGTGTGTGTGTGTGTGTGTGTGTGTGTGTGTGTTTCTGACTCAGGTCCTCATGCTGGCAAGTGCTTTACCAACTGAACCACCCCATCCCCCCAACTCTGATAATTGCTACTTGATTTACAGACGAGGAAATGCCTCCATCCTCTTCACCTCTAATTGCTAATGAGGTGATCAAGAATGACTTACTAGTCCATCTATGTATTTTGACCCAGGGCCCAAAGGAAATCCGTGCTCCTTAGCCTACCTTCTTCCCGCTGATGGTGTACACCTGCTTCACAGGAAAGTGCAGGAGCTCAGAGGCTTTGCTGAGGAAGGCTGTCAGGTTCCTGGTGTTCCTGTGACTGAGAACCACTGTCTGCTGGCATCTAGGATCCCCATTCTTCACCAGTGTCAGCCTTCTTGGGGCCATGGGGCCCTTCCAGGAAGAGGACATTTCTGGAGCTTCATGCCCACCTTCAAAGCCCTGTGACTGTTCAGCAGAGGGGCTTTTCCTTTGCAGCCGGCCTAGCTCTCTGGAAGTTTTAGGGGCCTTCTTATCGGAGCAGAGATAGCAGCCCCCATCTTGCAGCTGCTCCAGGGCACTGAGGCCATGCAAGCCCCGGGGTGTGGTGACAGAGCGTACCCCAAAGGAAAGAGGCATGCGCTGAGACAGCTCATCCATCAGGGCGCTGAAGGTCTTGAAAGTGCGCTGATGAACAGCCAGGCGAACACCAGCAAACTGGGGATCCCCTCGCTTGAGGAAGGTTATCTTCTTGGCTGGCGTCACTTCAGTGACAGAGGGCGTGTGAGCCACGGAGGGGAGGAGACATTGCCGGTGGCTTGGGACAGGGGCATCCCTCGTGTCTCCTGGGGTGCTGTCCATGATGCAGAGGCCCCGACAGCTACAACAGACAGAGGAAGAAGTCTCAGAGGGCAACTCACAGATTAGAGTCTCTTCCCTGTTTATGGAGGTGCTTCCTGACTAAATTAGTTCCTTCCAGGTATGTGGGGACAGTTCGATCCATCTTGGTTAAAAGGCAAAGATTTACCATTGGGTAGATCTGAGTGCCAATCCTCACCTCCATCTTGCTACCCGCGGGACCCGGGAAGACAATGACTTAGTCCCATCTGTAGAGTTTGGCTTAGTCATTCTGGATATCAATTATAGGAAGCAAATGAATTTATACATCGGAAGCACTTGATAAAGAAGGTCAAATGTTTTCACTCCTTCCCCCCTCTAGCTGTTTCTCTTGCCCTCTTTTGCCAACACGGAACCCGCCTGAATGTCTGTGTTCCCTCTTCTAAAAACATAGGTGGACAGAACAAAGACTGACACTCGCAGGTAGAATGCTAGACATGGAGTCAAGAGTGCTGGGCTCCTGCCCTCCCCCCATGCACCCTGGGGATCCCTAACTCTCTGGACTCCATTCCTCCAGCTGTCAGGTGGAGGGCTATGGTTGAAGCACTGGTTCCAAACCCTCTAGAGACGGGGATCAGACAAGGAGACTCGAAACACTTGTCTATATAATCTACAGCAGGATGCATCGCTTCATAACCTGTGTCTTTTTCTCTAGACTGTTGTTTGCATTGGTATTCACAATAGGTTATGGGGCACAGCAAGGTGGCTCAGTGGGGAAAGATGCTTGCTGCCAAGCCGGGTGACCTGAGTTAGATTTCTGGGACCCACTGGTAGAAGGAGAGAACCAACTCCCATATGTTATTCTCTGATCTCCGTGGGTATACATGTACACACACACACACACACACACACAGAGAGAGAGAGAGAGGGAGAGAGAGATACCACACACAAATAAGATGTTTAAAAAAAAAACTTTTAAAAGCCATATTGAACTCCCCCCTAAAATCTTTTCAAGCTGTGTGATGAACCCTGCGGGTGGGTATCTCAGCTTGCTGCCACCGACAGGAGAGACTGAGGCAAAGATCTGTCCTCACTGTTCATTTCCACTCCCACTGTCCCATGGTGTGCAGGCCTGTTGCCTCCCATAGGACTTTTGCAAACCCCTTCCGTGTGCCTCTCTCAGGTCACCACACTCCTCTCTGCCCATGGCAGCCAGGTTGCTCTGAAATCCAGCTTCGTCTCGTACTTCCAAACCTTCCTTTGCCCCGCCCCCAGCATCTCCAGAGAAAAGTCTTCCCCCTTTACCCTACTACTAAAAAGGCTTCTCCCACGTGTACCGTGTCGCCTCTGCTGGCCTGACCTCTTCTCACTGCAGGACTCTAAGGCTCCTGTGAGGTGGCCCTCTCCAATCCATAGCAGCTCCAGGCCATGTCTTTCCCAGCCTACTCCACTTGGGAAACAGAACCTGTGCTCTCCAGGGCACCCCAGCCTCGTGCCTGACACAGAGCAGGGCCTGGGAAATAAATGTGGATTAATGACCCTGACCCTCATAGAGCTTCCCACTGGGGGCTGGACCTGTCAGTCAGCTAGGACCTGCACAGGTGGGCTAGAGAAGGTTTTCCTGACTTGGGTGTGCTCAGAGCCACAGTGGACACTTCTTAATGTGCACGGGTGGCTACTGGGACCACGCCCCCCTGCTCCCTTGCACTCCTCTTCATTTAGCCCCATCTGTTGGACAGAAAAGAACTCGTCTCTCATTTTCAAAACCATGGCGCACAAAAGAGCCTTGTAATCCTCTCATCTCTGGACAGATGTAAAATTAGCTCCTGTGGCCTCCTCCCTGCCAGCTAATCCCCGCAAGCTGCTCCCATTAGCCCTCCAGCCAATGTTGCTATGGCTTCCAGGCATGACTGCTCCCCAGTGACTGTCCACGGGGGCTATTTGTCCCTCCTGCTGCTCATTGTCACTCACAACTACAGCCTTTGCTGACGAATCCAGAGAGGAAGGAAGCACCATGCCGTCTACAGCACCACCGTGTTCATGGGCATCATCTAGTCCATCATGCCTACCACCCCCCAGAATGTCACTATGCCCCAGAGGTTCACTCTATCCCAAATGTCACATCCTCCAGTCAGCATATTCTCCATCATCACTATGTCTCACAGTGTCTCTGTATCCTCCAACATAACCACGTCCCCGATATCATCATGTCCCCAGCATCTCCATGTCCCCCAGTACCATCACGGCACCAGCATCACTGTCCCTCAGCATCACCATGTCCCCCGATACCATCATGTCTCCAGCATGAGTGTTGCTCAGTCCTCAGTCCACCATGTCCTCCGGCTCCCCTAGCAGATAGGACCCCTACCCCTGCAACCCTGCCTATGCACAGGGCCCAGTGGGTCAACACCTTAGCAGACACCCAAGGAAAGAGATATAACTCAAAGACCTCCTTGGCTCCTCCAGGCCCCAAGCAGAAGTACAACATCTCAACCCAAGAGCCTGACAGCACCATGGTTCTGACATTCTTCTAGAATATAATGGCTCTCTAAACTGGGATTTCTGATCACAAATAGGCTTTGTGACCTGCAGGATCCTAAGTGCCAGAGGAGAGCTGGCAACTCCTGACCCTTCTCCCAATGAATGTCTTGCACTGGTGTGTGACAGCATGTGCAGGTCACGGCACACAACTTCACCCTCAACGTCTATCAGCAGCGCCCCCCCACATGAATCCAGTATGGCATTCACTGTAGCTTTTTTAATCTTTGTGTTCCCATAACCTAGTATACAGCCCAAGGCAGCAGGTGTTGTGATATCCTTGATGAATGAATGAATGAATGAATGGGTGAAAACAGCAAGTCGTTTTGAATGGGAAGGACTCAAATCATCCTTGAGCAGACTGTTCAGTAACAAGAGCCAGAAACTGTCCCTTGCTGGGTATGAGTTGGGGTGTATGTCATGAGATTCAGGCCTCACATAGCATTGGTTAGCCAAAGCAACAGCAGCAGCAGCAGCAACAGAAAACACCTACCTTTCGATGGACACAGAAGCTGGAGCAGAGTTAGGAAAGAGTTTGGGCTGCAAGGTGGGTTAAGACCCCCTCTAAGATGTCCTAGATAACCCATGCATCACAGATGTGAGTTCTCTCTGAATGAAACAAGAAATAAAAAGAAAAAGAATATGACCATTCCTAGTTATGGTGGAGGATAAAATTTATTGTATATATATTAGGGAAAATATGGTAGATATGAGGGAGAACACAGCCAGGGACAGAGACATCTGGGGGACTCCAAGGTGCATATGGCCAGACTGAGCTGCCAGGCCATGTGAAGAGACGGGGGAGGGAAGAGGGAAGCCTATTGTGGTGGCCAAGAGATCAGGAGGCCAAGAAAGAGATACAGGAGATAGAGATAGAGATAGAGAGAGATAGAAACCAAAATGGCTAGAATTATATAGGGAAGGTGAGCCCCCTGGGCAGGGGAGTTCAGGGTAGGGGTGTGGCATGCAAACCCTGTAACAGGTAGGGGTGGAGGGATGCTGGGAGAACCTGGAGGTATCTCAGCCAGCAGTTTGTGAGTTTGAGACCTAACATCCTCTCCTACAGGCAGATCTTTGGGGGGTGATGCAAAGGGCCAGGCACTGGCTAATGCAGAGCAGGATGCATCTTCATTTTCTCTCCTATTTCCCTCCAGCAGGAGCCTTGAGTGGTCTTCCCCTTCTTCACTAGCCACCAGGCTGGTCCGGTAGGGATGCCCTGTATCTGTGGGGTTCTGTTCTAGCAGCACGGACAAGGAGCCCACATTGAAGAACCATCTACAGCACAGAGAAGACCACTTCCCTGACATTTATGTTCCTGTGAAGGTCCAGGGAAGATGGGTGGTGAGACAGTGTGTTTCCCAGCACCACTGTCCTCCCAGTTAGGAAGCACATGGGTGGAACTAGTGTAGAGCACATCCAGGAAAGGGGCAGGGCCTCATCAAGCAACACTGAGGCCAGTTGATTACAGGGGACTCTTCCTCAGTCTTCTAAACTCCTGGAGGCCCACAGGGTGGGGATAGGGCCATCTGGAGTCAGCATCTTGCTGGAAAACTGCAACAAGTGATCTTGGTAGCACAGAGTCTGTGCGGCCCCACCACCGCATCACTGGTGAAGAAGCATCCCAGGGAACCCCAAGGCCAGAGGACACTGAGTCTGCCTGGAGGGGTGGAGTCAGGAAGGATGGAGAGGGCGGAAGGGTGCGGGGATTTCAGGGGAAGTGGACAGAGAGCTGAGGCTTCCAGCTTGGGGGTGGAGGGGTGGGTCGGAGAAAAACAGATTAAGGGAGAAAAAATAGAAACCACAGGAAATACTCAAAAAGGTGACAGGCCAATGGAGGAATTGGGCTGGATGGGCCCTGAGGGCCTGGAGGGGAGGAAACAGTTTACATTGGCCGGAGACCTGGAAGTGGGCTTGGCTGGGGGAGGGGCTGGAGGCGAGCAAGCAACAAGATAGGTGGATTCAGGAAGAGAGTAAGCCGAGAGAACTCAGCTGGTAGCACAAGGGACAATGACCTCATCTCCAGACTTAAAGGGGATTGGCAGGAGGGCGGGGACACCCTGGAGACATTGAGCCGCTGATGGGTTTACACAGATGCTGGAAACTGTAGGTAATAGGTCATACAGCTCCCAGAGGTAGCAAGAGCCACAGAACTAAGTCCTTCTTGGGGTCCCCTCTACTCCAGGGGTCAAAATGGGCCATGTAGGGTCATATGATCATTTTAGCACAGCCTTCCAGTGGCTCGACTCCACCACCGTTTGAAAGAGACTGATTATGATGATCCTCTAAGAAAGAAAGGACTAGAAATCTCGATGAGCTAAGATGTGGTGTTAATGATAAGCGGCATCTAAATTTCAGGGATATTAAAATGGAGGAACGTACCTTTGTGTTGAAGGCTAACAAGGGCCAAGTGCAGTGGGCACATGCCCATAATGGAATGTGAAGTGGTAAGGCCCTAAGCACAGCAGGGTGGCAGAGGGCCGATAAATGAACTATAGGATTAGCACAGAATCCAGCACTTCCACCTGTGAACATACCCAAAGCAGCTGGAAGCAGGCTCTGAAAGAGATATGTGTTCTACGGTGTCCACGGAGATCTATTCACAGGAGCCAGAAACTGGAAACTACCCAAATGCCCATTCCCAGATGGATGCATAAGCACCGTGTGATCGGTCCACAGAATGGAATTATTAGTGAGCTTTGAAAATGATGACCACTCTGACACGTGCTATGACCTGGATGAGCCAGGAAGACACTGCGCTAAGTGAAATAAGCCAGTCACAGAAGGGCGAGAGCTGTGCGACTCCATTTTTAAGCAGCCCGTGGAATGAGGAGTTGATACTTAATGGGTGGGGGTTTCCGTTTAGAAAACTGAAAAACTTGCGGAGATGAGGGTAGATAAGGCTTTTACAAGAAGCGAATGGGCTTTATACCACCAAACTAAGCACTTAAAAAGGTTAAAGCAGCAACTTTTAGCGTACACGAATTATACCACAATTATTAAAATGATTTTTTTTTTTAATTGAACTTTAAAAAAGAGAGGCTGTGCCGGGGATGATGTCACACATCTGTGATCCTTGGGAGATGAAGAGTTCAAGGCCAGTTTGGGTTACCAAGAAAGAAACTTCTATAGTTTAAGTGGGGCTTGTGAGATAGTCTAGCAAGTAAGTGTTCACCCATAAGCCGAGTTCAATCCCTAGACCTCACAGTAGAAGGAGAACACCGACTCCCCAAAGTTGACCTCTGACCTCCATTCACATTCCATGGTATACACGTGCCCCCCGCTACACACTAATAACAAACACAATTTTTAAAAATTTAAGTGGGGTTGGGGCTAGAGGGATGGTTAAGAGCGCTTGTTGCTTTTCCAGAGGACCAGAGTTCAGTTCAAAGCGCCTGCACCAGGCACCTTATGTATCTAGCCACCTGTTACTCCAGTTCCAGGGGATCTGACGCTCTCTTCTGGCCTCTGAGGGCACAGATATATATGCATAAGTTAAATTAAATTAAATTAAATCTTTAAAACAAAATCACAGGATTGGGGCTAGGATGAACTGCCTTTTAAGAAAGACCACTTAGTGCAGGATAGCTTCCCAAAGCCAGGTGTCAAGCTGGTGAAGATTTAGAGAGAGAAGACCACATCTATGTTGTGGAACAGGTGTTCCTTGACGCTCAGAGCCTGTAGCTCCTGGCAGAGAGCGACAGGATGAGTGTGAGAATGCCACTCGCAAACAGGAGCAGCCTGTCATCAAACACTAATTGGCTCCTGTGTGTCAGACGTTGGCCAAACAGAAATAAGGCACAGGCCGTAGGAACAGACTCCTGCCTCATGGACTTTATCACCAGGGAGGAAGAGAAAACTCCTGGACCTGGATCCTCACCCTTTGACACTTGAGGGAACTGCTGCTTCCTGACTCAGCCTGGCTCTGCCAGGAGCTGGCTGGCAGCTGCCTGGCTCCTCTACGCTTCTATGACTTCAACCATAAAATGGGTGCTGAACTAAAGGCCACTGAAGTTATACAGGAGTTATCTGGAAAAGGTCGGCACACAGTCTCCCTGAATCCGGGAGTCTTGAGAAATACCAAAGACGTCAGTTCTAGGTCACATTCTCACCTCCTGTCAAAATGCTGGGTAAAACTGTAAAAAACAAGACCGCTCTTTCTTTCTTGCATATATTACAGATAATCTCAACATCCTGGGCCTCCGATGTCTGCCTACAGATCCCTCCAAAGATCCAGAGCCCAAATTAGTTACCAGGGAGCAGAGAGCAGAAGGACAGACGGTAGAGAGGAAGCTCAGGGCTGCCCAGGGGACCTGGCGGAGTACGGTTTAGGCAGGAAAGTACTTAGACTCTTTTTTAGCCTGCAGCTACTAGGAAAAGGTTTCCGACTGTTGATAAAGGAAGACCACATCCATGACAACCAAGGAAAAGACACCTCGGACAGGAAGAAGCCTGATATTGGTACAGGAAGGAGAATCCCTGGAAACTGCCGAAAAGCAAAACAAAAACCAGTGTCAGAACATCTTCCTGCCCTCCACCCAACCCCACTTGCCAATATTCTCTAGACAGCTTATCAGCAGGGGAAGCTGGCCACAGGCATGGCCTCGACTCAGGGGGCTTCAGTGACAAGTGAGATGTGAGCAGTCTGGCCTGGGCCCTTCAAAGGCAGGAAGAGAAACTGGTGTGTGTCTGTGCCCTGGAACTGGCATACTAAAGTACCTGACAAACGTGCACAGAGTAAACAATGCTGGGGAAGCCATGCAGTGGGGAGGACCGAGAGGAGAGCAGCCAGCCGAGAAACCAAGGAGAGTCAAGATGGCTCTCGCACCTGATCGTGAGCCACTGTACATATGAACAGCTAAAGAAAGAAGAAATCTTGCAGCTGCCAGGGATGGGGGAGCCATAGAGGATCTGGGATATGTGTGAACATAGCAGGCCTGTACGTGAGCACACAGAGAGAGAGAGAGAGACACAGAGACATAGACAGAGAGAGAGAGAGGAGAGAGAGAATAATTACACACACACACACACACACACACACACACACACACACACACACACGCACGCGCTATGCGTTGCCCATGGTCCTCAGAGCTGAGAAAGCAAGCCAAGGGCCTATGGGCCAGTGAACAGTTACAAGATGGTACCAAGGGCATCAAAATGAAAACATTAATAGTAGGAAATAGAAGGAAGTTGGAAAGAACAGAGTGGGTAGATTTTGGCGGGGAGTGGTCCTGAGGTAAGGGACAGGACAGAGCATTAACAACAGCCAGGGGATTGGAGAGATGGCTTTATTAAGTACTTGCCTTGCACGCATGAGGGCCTGAGTTCAATACCCAGAACCCATGTGAAAAACAGATAAATAAATACAAATAAAGCTGAGTATAATGTATAGTGGGGAGGTGGAAACAGGTAGATACCTGGAGCTCACTGGTCAGCCTAGCTTTGCTGAGTTCCAGGCAAATGAGAGACACTGCCTCCCCCACCAAAAAAAAAAAAAAAAATCAATGGGGACAGATAAAAGACTCTTGAATTTATTCCCTAGTTTTCACACACATGCACAGGCTCACACAGACACTGTACCTGCACGCACGCGCGCGCGCGCGCAACACACACACACACACACACACACACACACACACACACAACTTGCCAGAGCTTTCCTAAGACATCAGGACAATCATCAAAACTCAAGAAAACAACATTTAACATGGAAGCTTTCTTGAGCATGGGCTGCAGTACCCATCATCAATCAACAGCAGAGACCCTGACCTGCCCATCACTAACCCCAGATGGAAGTCTAGAAACAGAGGCTATGAATCTGGTGTTGAGATCTTTCCAGCCTTCAGGTTAAGGAGAAATGGGCAGACGACAATCCTAGGCAGAGAAGTGATGTACCAGGCTATAGCATCTCCCAGTCACTCTCAGAAACATACAGGGAAGGGAAAGCCAGTAGTGAGGAGACAGCTACCTCTGGCACATAAGGAGGGCCTGAGGAGTCAGCCACTTACCACAAAGATGACAAAGTAAGGAACAGAACAGCAAAAGTCAGCACACCCAGATCTGACAAAGGCCTTTGGCAGAAAGTGACAGGGATTAGAGACGTCATCGTAAGCCTGGCGACCATGTCTCAGGGACTGTGGTTAGCAGGTACCAAGCCAAGGAGGCCCTGCTGTGTTTGGTAGAGCTGAGTCTCCTGCTCAGAGTTCTTACCACAGGCACAAAACACTCAGCCGTCAGCTGTGAAAGAATCCCAGGAGGCTGTGAGAGGCAATGATGTGTCTGTTTCCTTGGCTGGGGTGACAGTGTCACAGGGTTTGTTCATGTGTCTCAAATCACGTTGAATACATATCTGTTATGCAGAAAATAGAAATACAGCCTTTGAAAGATAGTAAGTCAAGGCTGGGGACATGGCTTAGCCAGGAAGGTGTTTGCCACACAACCATGAGGACATGAGTTTGATCCCCACGACCCATATAAGTCAAGTGCGGTGGCACATGTTATCTCAGAGCTGAGAACAAAGAGACAGGAGGGTCCCTGGGGCTTGGTGGCCAGCCAGCTTACCAAACTGACAAGTCCTAGGTACCCGTAAAAGATCCTGTCTCAAAAATCAAGATGGGCCAGTGAGATGGTTCAGCAGGTCTTGCTGCTAACCCTGATGACCCAAATTTGATCCCTGGACCCCGCACTGTAGAAAGAATTGGCTCTTACAAGTTTCCTCTGACCTCCACATGTATGCCATAGCATACGTTTGCAGGGGGGGGTGTGGAGAATAATCACATTTATACTATTAAAAACAATTCAGAACAACTGAGGCAAGAGTCAGGCCTGCTGCAGAAGAAGCCTTCGGTTACCAACTAAGAGGTAGCCTCAGCTATTACACAGAGGGGACCTAAGTGCCTCAGAACCCCAGGCTCAGGAAGATTCTGGAGGGAGGGGCAATGCAGCTGGTGAGGGAGCCCCAGCCTCCAGGTTATAGGAGCCCCCAAGGCTGTAGAAGCTGTGGACTCCTAGACTTAGCAGGTGGATGCAAACATTGGGCCTCTGCGTTTGGGCTAAGGCCCAAGCCCTAGGATGCCACAAGCTTTTGGATCTTTACTTTTCAGCCAGTGCTGGAACTCACTGGGTCACCCACTGGGCATAGTTGGGTGGCAGTCCCATGCTACCCCATCATGACATTAGGTCTAGGTGCAGCTGAGGCCGTAAACGGAGGGCTACCCCCTATCGGAGCTTGGGAAGGTGTGCACCTTCGCAGCAGGGTAAAGTTGAGGCCTGCAGCCACCTCACTGAAAGGAACTTGTTTGAGTGAAGGAAATGCTTGATAACTGGGGGGTGATGGAATTGCAGGACGTGGGGGAGGTGGGCTGTCTAGAAGCAGCCACCACAGTTGAGTACCATGACAATTTTGGAGCAAGGCACGGTGTTGCCAAATGGGACCAGGGAGCGAGACCCAGGTGCGGGTCTGCACATACGTAGGCATGTTGTTTCAGCCTCTCCTACTGTTCTGATGAGTCGAGGAGGCTGGGAAAACCCCTCACACAGCAAAGGAACCAGTGGCTTGGCAAAGTGCCATGTTTCCCCCTGTGCCCTGATCCTAAGAGGCAGAGGCTAGGCCAGACCCAGCTCCCAGGTGGTAGCGTGGCTTCTTTCCCCAGCCTGGTTCTGCGTGGTGGTGTGTGGGCTGCTTGGAGGCAGGCCATCCCCGGTGGGTGCAAAACCAAGGACCTTGGACCCCAAAATGGTCCTGCGCCCTGGGGACAAATTTGAAGTCCAAACAGGAAGGGGGACCAGCCCGGAGCAGCTTGGAACGGTTCCACGGCAGCAGAGTGAGTGACTCTCTGACACCGCTGCGGCCTCCGAACAGAGAGGCTCATTTCCTCAAGAATGTTTTTGTCATTTTGTCATCAGGCTTCTCACCATGGTCGAGGTCGCCCTTGAGGCCACTAGAGGCCAAGTCCGGTGAGGAAGGAAAGAGACAGAGGTGGGCAGAGCCCAGGAGGAGGCCAGGGTGAGGCCTGGGAGAGTCCAGTCCTCAGAGTCCCATCGCCCATCTACCGAGTGACCCGAGGCAACCTGTAGCCACCACGGGCAGCCGGCACTGGGAAATGTCCACTGTCCTCGCTTAGGGTCAGTTCCAAGTGGATAGCACTCTATGACACTTCACTGGGAAAGAGATAGCTCAGCCTAGAACATTCTGCTTCAGCCTCTTCTCCAGAAGTGCATGGGCACAGTTTTCTGTCTACATGGAGACGTAAGAGGATGGAGAGATAGTCTCTGAACCTCACATTTGCCACGCAAGTGTCCAGTCTTCAAAGCTAAGCTCTGGTTCCAGTGCAAGAGTGGGTGGCATAGTGCCTCCCACAGGGGGAGGTAGGATAGGAGGCACCTCTCACATTGCAGTGCATTCAGAGTAGCTGATAATCTTCTAGTTTAACCCACGGGTCAGCAGCCAGTAGCTATTCAATACAGTTAATGGATTTATAGACACTTCCCCGTAAAGTACAGCACCGAAGACTCCATGCCCTGGCCTTCCTGACTCCCGCAGTGACTCATTTCTGCCTTTCTCATCCCCGAGTCAGAAGATCCTGTACAGCTGTGGGCACATCTGGTCTAGTTCTCCTACTAGGTCAGGAGAGAGTCAAGGATGGGGACCGTGATACACTCTGTTGGTGGTGGTGGGGGAGCTCCTCAGGGCATAGTGCTGTGTGCGGCACATTGTAGGCGCTTGGAGAGTGGTTGTTGAGTGAAGGAATGGGTGAGAAGATAAACAATCACTGGGCACAAGGGCCATCAGATTTTATGTGTTTGACCTGATGCTCAGTCTGCGGGGTGAATATGAGGAGTGCTGAAAGCCTCTGTGGGATATTTGCGGTCTGACAGTATTTGAGGTCTGTGTGACTGATGGCCCATCAGTTGGGTCACCTTCTACTTGCCACTTCTTGTGCTGGGACTGCAGTGATTACTGCATGATACCCCAGTGCTGGGTGCCCCAAAGCTCTGGGGCGGGGGTCACCCTGACAGTGAGAGTCAGCATCAAAGGTTAAGTAACTGAAAATCATTTAGGGAAGAGACACGGGTTGAACGCTCAATGCTCTAAGTCCAACCTGCATCCTACAGGGATGTGCCTAGGAGATGGTGCCAGTGGGAAGCTTTGGCTATGTACCTGTCAGGCAGGAGAGAATATGGCACCATTGGAACAGGAGCCCCAGAACTAAAGAATCCAGGGAACTTGAGCAGATGAGTTCAGTCGAGATCAAGGCTGTGGCTGGGCTTGACGTGGGGAAGCAAAGACATCCTCTCTCCTCTCTTTCTCTGATCCCTTACTAGGGCTTCCTATTGTCTAACCTCTATCAGAAGCAAGAGAGTAAAACAGATAGAGAGAAAACCCCAAAAAACTGTGTCCCGAGCTCAAAGGACACAGGGGTAAATGGCTTGTTTTCTGTAGCTATAGCAAAATACCTGAAGCTGGGAACTTACAAAGAAAAAAAATGCCTATCTAACTCAACTGTTTTGGAGCCTGGAAGTTCAAGATCAATTGTCCCCATCGGTTCAGCCTTAGGAGAGGGCCCTTTGGTGCTTGGCTGCACCCTTTCATAGCAGGTGGATTGGTATCATGGTGGGAAAGAGAGAGGCCACATGGAAGCCAGCAGCTTCCTCACAGGACTGGCTTACTCTTTTACAACAGCACACTTGAAGAAACTACCCAGGATCCCATGAGAACTACATTGACCCCTTGCAACGGCAGTGCTTCCAGTGATCTAGTTAGACAAATCCCCACCTGTTCAAAGCTCTACTACCATTAACGTCATCCCATTGGGGAGCGAGTTTCTAACACACAGTGAGAAGCAGGGAGCCTGTGTCCCTGCTGGTCTCGCTCCTTGGTATGAAGCCGTTAGGATTCAGTCATCTAGATTCT
>JAMJFZ010002320.1:0-70457 GCA_026225945.1 Cricetomys ansorgei
TTTTATGGCAACACAGTTGTTGAAATTAAAGAAGAATTGAATTGTGAAGCTTTTGGGGCGTGCTGATGTATTGTAAAGTCGAGGCTGATAACAACCAGGATGCCCTCAGCACACTTAAGGAAAACCATCTTATGTGTGTTCCCTCAGTGTGGTTTGCAATTCTCCTTGGCCTAACAAAGGAAAATATTTTAGCATACAGCACACTTTGTAACAGACATATAAATGCACTGAAATATAATTTTAGGAAAGCATCTGGGTTTGATCATTGCAACCCAAATAGCTTCTGCCTTCTCTCAACTTCAGGACTGCCATGGTGCTCTGTGGTGACTATGGGAGTTTCTCATAAATGTGGGCGGCATCGCTGGCTCAGTGTGTTTTGCTTTGCAAGCAGTAAATACTCTAATGGTTTAAACACAAAAGCAGAATTACAGGAGACTTCTTCTGGAGGATTTTTGCCTATCCTTTCTGACAACAACCTCACTGAGCCCCCTCCTCGAGGATACCTGTGAAGCAAGAACCAGAGTGGTACAACCTGTACCACACGTGACGACACGAGGCTCTGCTCAGGCTACAGAAGCGGTGGGTGCTCGAACAAGGTAAGGGCTCCACTCAGTGCCACACAGCCTGGTATAATAAAGCTGGCTCCAGAGCCACATTCAATGTCTGAACCAATTCCCAAATCCAAAACGATATCAACACTGCTTAGCAGAACTTCACGGTAAAATGACTTGTGAAACCACTAGCTTGAAGGAGACACTGTTGACCCCCTTCTCCCAGCCTGCACTCTGCTCTTTCACCACACGGTGACATCATCTTGCATTTTATGGGTCAAACCACTTGGTGCTTATCTACTGTGACAACGTGAGCCACAGGTCAGCCGGACCAGAGGTAGGACACATGGGTGTGTGAAGTCTGGGCAGAGGACGCACCCAGAAGGACAGGACCTCCGCTGAGCAGCCTAGACTCTTGCCCTGCATACAGAGGAGTGTGGCAGGAACACTGCTTTTTGTAAACAACCACTGACCCTGACTTGCCACACACACGTTGGGGGGCCACCACCTGCACTCCTCTACTTGCTTGGTCTGGGCACAGAGGATAGAACCGGGCTTGAGATGGGAACTCACACAGGTGACATCCCTCAGTGCTTTAGCTGAAGCACTAAGATGCTTTCTGTTTGACCATTTGCCTTTTCTTGTTTGTTCATTTTTGTGGTCCAGTGTTTATCATCTAATTTGGTTTCCACCTTGAAGGAGGATGGGCTGCATGTACCAGTGCCCCAAACCTGAACTGATCGGCAGCCACTCGCACAAGAAACAACGAGCTCATGAGGTCCATGTTGCCCATGCACAGCTCCAGCCCACACATGGGGCTGGCCTTTAGAAACAGCTAAGAGAAGGGCTCTCTGTGCCCACCGTTTGTCCCAGAGAAGTCCTGCAGTGTAGGGAGAGGAGAGGACAGGCTCCAGGAGAAACAGCAAATACCACCATTTAGGGCCCTCTGCTATGCGCTCTTGTGGTATCTAAGGTCACCAAAGGCAAAGATGGAGTCACACAGAATTAGGTTAAACACACTGCTAGAATTTACAAAGACCTTAGTCTGGGCCTTGACTGTGCCACTAACGAGACCTGTAAGAGCTGGCCGATGGCAGCACCTTATTGTGGTGAGGAACGTAGGTGTGGTTCTCTGAGACAGGTCCCTAGCTGGTAGGTGACTCTAAAGCAGACTGAGAGCTCTGCAAACTAGAAAAGACGAAGCAGAGGAGACTGTGTAGACACCACACCTATCTGGTTCTTCACAGTAGAGAAGGAAGAACAGTACTGTTCTCTAGAAGCAGGACACTCTGGTGGTAGGAGCCGGAACAAAATGTCCTGGGCACTGAGGAAGGCCCCATTGGGAGCCACTGCCTCAAAAACTGATATTACCATCAAGATGTGCAGTGATGCCAGGTGATGTCAGGCAGTACCAAGATGACAACTCACTGTCCTGCTCCTCAGACTCAGGGAGGACATCATGCTCATATAAAGACAACCGCTTTTGATGGAGGGTGCTGAAGAGGAAAAACTAACCTAAGAGGCTGGGGCAACTTTTACAAAGCACTAGGTGGCTCCCAGCAGTAGCTATCCCTACCAATTCGCTGAGTTTACGTGCTCCGCTCTAAAGAGCTCTCTTGATGAAACAGCCTCATTACAATGTTCTGAGGGGCATGATATAGACTCCGGATGGCATCCGTGTGAGTGAGCAACACCCACAAGCCTGCAGAACAGGCAAACTCACATGTCCCAACATGGCCCATCACACTGTACACCTGGATGGCAGTCACGTGGCTTGCTTACACAAAAAGCCTCCTGACTTGTGAATGAGGTGGGGCTTGATTCTGCCTCCCAGCTGAACGCAGAGAATACCAGAGTCAACCTCCACAGCTCCTCCTAGGTCTTGGCTCTGGGGCGGAGGCCTCTGTGCCTTGCTGACCAAACACACTGAGCTCACAGGCAGGGGTCTGTATCCTCCTATCCAGCACAAGGATTGGCACACTGTTGTGCTTGAATAAACAAAGTCAACATCAGAGCAGGACCACACGGGAAGAACATGAGATTGAAGGATGCTGAGTGCTTAGCATGTACTTAGAAAACGAAATTTTAACAAAAGATATTCTGAATGTAACATAACTATTGATCCTATCAACCAATCCCAGATTTACTCATGGAGAGAAGGAATGGACTGGGCCCGAGAGCTTTAAATTGGCTCCTAAATGATCCTGATGATCAGTAAGTGGTCTCTGAGCCGAGCCTAAGGGGCTCTCTTCTAGCAGAAATTCAGCCTATCTCTTTAATAAATCACTCGAACCACTCACTACCAACTCCGCCTCTCTCTTTCTTTCTGTTTGAGAAAGAATCTGGTTCATAGCCTTAGTCTGCTTTAGCTTACTGTTATACAAAGCAAGATGTCCCTGGAGTGCAGCGTCTCCTGCCTCTGCCCTCGCTGCGATCACAGGAGTGCTACCATGCCTGGTCCTCCATCTTTCCAAAGCTAGTTGCTCTGGCTTCTGCTTTCTTCTGCTTCAAAGGCAGGACAGACTTATTTTAGTTTACTAAACAAATGATAGATTTCTCTCCACTGGTCCCACATGTCTGAAAGTATCTGCATCAATTTGACCTAATTTACAATTTTCATTTTTTTTTTCCCTCAAGGAAAAAAGTCCCCTAATGTTCTTTTACTAGGAAAGCCACATGAATCATACATGAGTTCTATGAGCTCACTTTAAAAATACATGTGCAGCTCAGGGGTGAGGTGAGGCACACGGCCAGCACACAGCCTTGGGTTTGGGCCCTACCCACACACGTCTGCCTATACAGTGTAATGTTCAATCTGAGACTCTAAAAGATGCAGCCTTTGGTCTCACCCCACCACCATTCTCTGGGGACCTCTCATCCTTGCCAGGGCCTGGGCACTACACAATTTGCCTTTCAGTCATCTGGCTTGCTCTACGGGGTTGCATACTTATTCATATCTATGCATATGTATGTGTGTGTGCAGGCGTGGGTACATGCATGTGCAAGTACATGTCTGTGGAAGCCTAGAGTCCTCATGAAGGCAGCTCCCCTCCTTGGAGACAGGGCCTCTCGCTGGCATGGAGCCAACCAATTAGACTAGACTGCCTAGCTCTCAAGCCCTGGGGATCTCCACCTCTGGTTCCCCAGGTCTGGAAAATAAGCCCAGGGCCACCACACCCAGTATGTTCTCTTGGGTCCTAGAGATCACTCAGGTCCTCCCGCTTATGAAGCATGCTGTTTTCCAACTAAGCCACTCCCATCCCATCCCTTCTTTAAAGGCTTCTGTGGGTGCGGATGAGCCTCAGCCCACCCCATGTGCTCCCTAGCTCCATACTATTGGCCAGAGAATTGGCCAGAGAGAGTAAAGGCTATTTAAGTATCCAGGCAAATGAACAACTCTGGACATGAAAGTTCAAAGTTGAAAACCGAGGGGCAATAGTCAGTCTAACTTTCTCCCTAGCCACTGAAATCACTTCATCCTGCTGAGGAGACAGGTATAATCCTTCACCCAGGGAGTTATCTTTCCAACAGGGCTGCTGGGCGACCTGGCCATGCTGTGAATTACCACTCAAGCAATTGTTACACCATCAAAAGGCCCTGGTGATTCTAAAGCTTGTGGAGATCTCCCCACATCACTTTCCAGGCCCTGAATGATCTGGCTGTGCGCTGCCCTACTAATTGACCCCCTTGGCAGTCCTGCTGGGGGTACCTGGATGAGGATTCATCTCAGGTCCTGGAAGAAACTTTCCTCTTTCCGCATGTAAAACTCTTCAACCGGTCTGGGGGTCTGGCAGTGTTCCTGAAGAAGACTAGGCTCTGACACAAAGCAACCTTCAAAGAAGGGAACAGAGTTTTAACCCTTATCATCCACAGCAGTTATAAACCTGTCAATAGAATTCAAGTCTTTCCTGAAATTGAATTCTGAAAGACAGAGAAAGTCCAAGGAGCTTTGTTTGGGGTCAGGAAGGATGGTGCTTCCTGCTATACCGTGGAGTCCCATGTCAAGGTGGACTCCCGGCAGAGCACAATGCCAACGCCTGCCCCTCTGTGTCAGGAAGGATCAAGGTGGATCCTAAGTAGAGAGCAATGCCAACACCTGCCCCCTGCAAGATGGAAGAGCAACCCTTCCTTTGTTTATTTCTCACTTATTCCAGACCTGACTTTCAAGTTTTGTCGACTGGGTAACTGGCATCATTTGAGACAAAAACTACACTCGGAACGTGTCCCTCTGCAGGGTGAACATGGAGTGAACTACCGAGCGCGTTCCTTCGCAGGTTAAGACCTTTACTGTGTTAAAGATTTCCTAGAAATTTGGAACTTGTAAGAAAAATTGAAGGTGAGCTGTGATGTGGGCTGAGCTGTGTCTCTTCTCAGGTCATGTCATAAACCTCTAGTATCTCAGAGTGACTGCACTGACGGTGGACCCATCACAGTAAAATGAAATCACTTGTGCAGGCCCTAGTCCAGTGTGACTGGCTCCTTAGGAGAGGAGGAGATAGAGATGGAGAATTTAAGCGAGCATGCACCCTCAGATGCGTCTTCATTACCTCCCCCCAACACACACACACACACACACACACACACACACACACACACACACACACACACACACACACACACACGGAGGGGGCAGCCATCTGCAAGCCAAGGGGAGAGGCCTCAGGAGAAGCCAACTGTGACTTTAGATTTCTAACTTTTAAAACTGTAACTATTTTAAAACTTTCAGCTTTTAAAAACTGCTTCTGAAGCTTTAACTGCTGTTAAAGCTGCCCTGCCTGTAGTACTTAGTTACAGCAGCCGAGCAAGTGAATCTGCGTATTGAACTATAAATGCCGTGCGCATTTCATGCTGCCTGGAGCAAGCCAGGGAGCTCTCCCAGAGCATCTTCAGTCACAAAGCGTGGGGTGAACTACTAAACAAAAGGACAGTGAACTTATCCAGAGGCCCAAGTGGAACACACTAAGGCGCCTCCACCACTAACAAGAAACGATCGCCTCACAGTGAGTATGAAAGAGATGTAATCTGAGGAAATCTGCAAAGTAGTCTCAGTTTTCTTGATTGACCATTAAATGTAGAATTTTTATAAATGCCCCAGGGTTAAGCATTTTAATGGCCTCTGAGAGTACATGAAACACATTACATTAGCCTGCTGCGAGAAGCCTACAAGTCACCTCCCGAGAAGCCAGCTGGCATTCTCTACACAGAAGATCCATCCTTTGCCACAGAATGCAGAGCCTCTGCAGCGGACCTGACCACCTCTCCTCAGTTCTGTGACTGTAGCAGTTTCCCTGTAGGGCCTTGTCTCCTTTGTGTGACCTCTGGCAACTTCCAGGTGCTTGTTTAGAAAGGAAGTGGCATTTCCCTAGGTGGCAAAATAGACTGCTGTCCTCAGTTCTGGGATCCAGGGGCGGTGTGGGAACTCAGGTGCATCTCTGCCTGTCCCTGGGGGATCTGACGTAGCTGGCCCCACAGTCAGCCCACTCTGCTTCCTACTGCCCTTGCTTCTGCTGCTGCTGTTCTACGGCTGGGTATCTTGTCCTGACGAAGGTGTAGGTGCGGTTGAGTCTGAGGGTCACTTAAGCTAGCGTGAGGATGTGTTCAGATCTTTGGAAACAAGTTGACTGGGAGTAGAGATTGAGAGCAGAAAGAAGGCAGGGATTTGCTCCTACCTCGAGAGGCCTGCCGTGAATGCGGCAGTCCAGCTCTGCACCCGTGGGTCGGACTCACCCGTGGGTAAGCAACGGAGGCTCACTGGGGTCTGACACACACAGAAGACTGTGATGGCTGTGGTACATACTAAGCCACTGTGTAGAAGAGCTAGTTTCCTCAGCAAGGTTCTGGCCAATGCCTGGTGGACACCAGGAGACAGCTGTATACTACGCCAACATGGTAGGGGGAGCTGGCAACATTTAGTCTGGCACCATCCATCAGGAAGCAGCGCAGCCATCAACACTTGCTCTTCAGCATAAAGGAAAGAAAGGACAGAGGAAAGTAGTGGAGATACACTAGATACGCTGTCTGAAAACTCCTAAAGTTCTAATTTGTTTTTTGAAAGGCTGGACACCCACTGCACAGCGCAGAAAGCAGGTGCAGGGTTCACAGTAGGCTGAGAGCAGGCCTGGATAGCCTCTGAGACTGACACAGCCTGACCGCAGTTTAGACTTTGCTTCTAATTGGCTTTGCTACAGGAGCTTGTTTTTTAGTTTATAAGTGGAAGAGAGCATAGCCATCATACACAGGGCCCTGAGTTCCATCTCCTGAACCTCAAAATGAAACCAAAAAGGTAGAGAAAGGACAAAATATAAATTTTCAGATCCTAAATAATGACTGAAAAGATGTATACCAAAGCATTCTCTCTGGGTGTGTACCAGCCACAGTGGTACACATGGAACCCCAGCACTCAGAACAAAGACAGACTGGGATAAATGAGACTCTGCCCCAAAGACCACAGAAAAGAAAAATATTTTCTTCTTTATAAGCTTTTTATATTCCAAAAAAATTGTGCAATGTTTTCATAGAAAAATTGTCATAAAAAACAAGGTTGAGGATATGGACAATTTCAGTCTTTGCAAGGTCAGAAGTGAGAGTTAGGGTTATACAGGGCTGAGGTGTTCTTTAAGGGGGCTGGATCTAATTCTTTTGTCTCCTTGGGTCTTGTGCCTACTTCTGCAGCTCCTGAAGCTATGCCCACTTATTTATTTCTATGATTTCCACTCACCATAGCTGTAAAGGAAAGCTGAGGCAGACCTTCCTGAGAAAGACAAGAAGCCTCTGTGGCCCGTGGGCTGGAAGCTCCAGAAGAGAACACGGTCTCTGTCAGCAGACAATTCCGCTGCAGGAGGACAGAAATTCTGAAGAAAACAAAGAGCAGAAAGCCTGTCTGCACTGTGCTGACACTCCAGGGCAGGCATGCTAGTAACTTTATATCATGACAGAACCACGAACAAGGTGTCCCATCCACTGTGAGCTCCAGCCACCACAGGGTCTCAGGCCTTGTCAGGCATTTCACTGAAGTGGAAACAAAAAGAAACTTATAAGGAGTATGAAAGGGGCTCAGAGCAGGTAGATCACCAGCAGCCACATAAATAACCAGAGAACTGGGGGAGGGGGTAAAGAAAGACACCCTGTGATCGCTCACCAGCTCAATTGCATGCACTAAATCAGGTTTGTTTCTGTCTGCTGCTGCTGTTTTTACTGAACAGTTAAGCACTCAGGGAAATGCCAGTTGGGCCTTAAAGATAAGTTATAGCTGGTAAGCCTCATTGCACTTGGCTGTTTGGACAGCAGGTTTCATCAGTTCAGGGTAGACAGCTCAGGGTAGAAAGTCTTGCTGATACTAAGCTGTCACTAATGCAACTAGACCTTGGGAAGAAAAGGTTCACCTCAGAGGCAAATCTCCACCTTTCCTATGCCTTTGCGAAGTTTGTAAGAAGCAACCTACCTACTTGCTGCCACTAAGAGAAGGGTCAGCCTGGTCTCACAGTCTGCCTGAGGCAGTCTGCTTCTGGGCTTGCTCTGCTCAGGGTTCAGGACTTCCCTCCTGGCTAGCTGATGCAAATGAGGGTCTTGTGCTAGAGTAGGGAACTGGGGAGTGGCTGAGCTTCCACTCTCCCCAGCTTTTAGCCACACCCAGAATGCCTAGAGCCTTCTACAGCCTGGCTTGGGCCCACAAAGCAAACTCCACAGAGACTGCCAGGTCCACTCCTATCTAAAACCTTGCAGGGCGGGGCTGGTTTCTGTGAGTCACCTCATTTGGAAGTCACCTTCTTAGAAACCACAGGCTCTCATAACATACCTGACTTTAAAGTGCAGCCTCACCTGACCTGTTTTGTTTAGTTTTTGTTTCTTTTCGGTTTCCAGAGGGATTGAGGCAAACAAGTAACTTGGAGCAGGCGGCATGCATTTCGGAACTGAAGGCAGTATCTTGCACTGAGCTAATGGTGGCTGGTAGTAATATTTCCCCTTGTTTGAAGGCCGTGGAGAACACCTTCCACTGCATTCCCTGGGTCACATCAGACACTCCAAGCAGAAGCTCCATAACCAGCCACAAAACCAGAAATGAGCAGGCCACAGGGCCGGGCTTTTCACTGCCTTAGGAGTCTGTCCACCTCACCAACACCTCAGACCAGCAGTCGGGCTAAGGAGGAGCTTGGATCACCTAAGAGAGTCTAGAATCATTGACCAGGGAGCTAAACAGGGAGAAGGCCCTGGGCCAGTTGCTCCCACGTGGCAGGTAAAGATTTCTCTCCCAGCTGGTGGTGCACACCTTTAATCCCAGTGCTCAGGAGACAGAGGCAGGTGGATTTCTGAGTGTGAGGCCAGCCTGGTCTATGTAGTGAGTTCCAGGACAGCGAGGGCTACATGGAGAAACCCTGTCTCAAAAATTCAAAATAAATAAATAAATATACAAACCAACAAACACAACAAAACAAAAATCCTGATTTCTCACAGCTACCCATGGCCTGAAAGAGAGGGGAAAACAGAATCCAGGTCCCCAAGACAAAGTGATGACTAAACGGGTGGAGAAGCCAGCCGGCCTGATCAGGGCCCTTACACGTACTAGGGAGGAAGATGAAAGGCAGGGTTGGAAGGAAAACAAGGTCATGTAAAAGTCTTGGTAAACCAGATCACCTGTTTGGCTATTCCAGACAAAACTGGAGCCGGCTGCTAAGCATACTGCAGGTATTAAACAGTTGCATGGAATACACCCAAAATTCCTGGCATGCTTTGGATACACAATGCAGTGACCACTGTCACATTCATCTGCACCCCACCAATACTCAAGCCAGTGGCTACAGGGAGCCAGCATTTTCCTGACGGCGTTACCTTTATAGACATATTACAAACATCGTTGTCATAGCTGAGAGGCTGGCAGCAGGCTGTACTGTGCGTGAAACAGTTAGCTCAGGTACCTTGGGTATTCCGGAACACTCGAGCCAGTCATGGACGATGCTCTCAACAGACAGGCCGAGCCTTCAGAAACAAAACAAGAACCCAATGGTTAGAATGGTTCAGAGAACACAGGACTAGGGCATGGCTAAGTGCCCTGCCAGCGGAGGCACTGTCTTGAGAGTGAGCCCTGCCCCCTGCCCCCACCAAGACAGGTGATCTCTCCAGTAAAGAGCAACACTTGTACACAAACTGAAAAGCCAAAGGCACACTACAACGGGTGCTTTTAATGCTTTGAGGTGAACTTTAGCGGGACAAGAACTGTTCCTAGGACTGACTGCTGGAGGAGCTGAGTGAGGCCTCAGCTAGTGTGGCGACACATCTGTGAACTGGACAGTAACAGCGGGCTGTAAGAACAGGGCACGCTGTGACCAGCCCACCTGTCTGTCTTCCGGACAGACCCGCGTCCATCTCCTCTCTGCACAGTACTGTGAAAGCCTGTTACACTGGCTGAAATTCTTTTGCTTTCTTGCCCTGCTGACTTTACTGGTCTGTAAAATCACTGAACTTGTGGAATATCAATGGCCGCTGGTCTTCCTTCAGTGGTTCAGTTTACAGCAAAGCCACCTCTCTCCATTGTCTTCTGACAATTCCTGCTCATGCCCAGTATCTGCTCTCTGGCCCTTAGCCAGAAAGAAGGCAGCCTGCCTCCCTGGGTAATGACAATGGGGACTGAATGACTTGGTTACAGTCCTTTTACTGTCTCCTGGAAGGATGGAAGCTCTCTAGCTGCCAGTCCTAGCACGCTCCACACCCGGTAGGAAAGTGGGTTTCTGTGGAGATGTTTTTATCTGAATGAATGAAAAACACATTTCTTGGCAGGGAGAGTGTTCTGCAGGTAAAGCCTCAGCTACTCAAGCCTGGTGGCTGGAGCTCTGTCCTAGAGCCCACACAGAAAGCTAGCTACTCAAGTCAGGTGGCTGGAGTCCGTCCTAGAGCCCACACAGAAAGCTAGATGTGACAGCATGCCATCTCTAATCCCAGCATCCCATCACGAGGAGGGAAGTAGAGACAACTGCCTCGAAATCTGTGGCCAGCCAACAGGAAACGGGAGACCCTGCCTTAGTAAGGTGGAAGTCCAGAACTGAGTCTCCAGAGTTGTCGGCAACCGTGTACAGGCATCTGAACACTCAGATGCACATAAATAAATTTAAGTCTCAAACAACCCCCATCTACAATGTCTCTATTGACAACAGAAGTTGTAAAAATATGCAGTGTAGCCCATCATGCTGAGGTACTGGAAGGCTAAGTGTAGTCTGCTATGGGCATTTGGTCAGGAATCGACTTTCAGCGCCTGGGAAAATGGCACCTTCTAGGAAGAAACCCAGGCTATGCAGGGAGAGGGTCTGAATTTCTCCATCCAGTGTCTTTCTATAGGACTACCAGGCAAAGATGGGGAGAGAACCTAAGAAGACAGAGGGACATCTTCAGGCCTTCCTGGTCCACACAGCCAGTGGAATCTGTGGACATGCTGCATCAGAGAGCTGAGTGCCACCGTCGCTGGGCCTTCATCACTGACTACTGCTCACCAGTGTCAATCACTGCACACAGCCAAGCGCCTTGGAAATTTTGGGCTTGGAGACTTGTGTGAGAAGGCAGGAGGCATCTCCTTGGAGCATCTTCAGGAGGACCACTGTCCTCCCTTGAGCTTGGGAGAAGACCTGGAGATACCCTCAGTGGACTTGGAAAAGTCTCACAGGAGAAAGTCCCAGAAGACAGGTCTGTGTTCTCTATCTGGGCTCGCATGCTGGTGTACACAGAACTGGACCCAGTGCTCAAAGCCCAGGGCTGCTCAGAATGAGAACAGGAAACAGACTCCTCCAAATGAACCGTGTCCCAGTGGCATGATCAGTGGTAGGTAAGGTGGGGACAGACTGCCTTTGTTTCAAACAAGAATTGGCTCTGAACTGAGCCATCTCACTTCATGTGTAAACAGAAATACATCTGTTCTGCCAGCCCACACATTCCAAGAGAAAATAAAAAACCAAAGCATCATTTCCTTGGATGCAGGTAGGAAGCGCCCTTCACTGGCTTCCTTTCTAGTCAGACTCCCATGGGCCACACTTCTGGTAACATCTCAGCGACCTCAGGAAAGCCAAACCAGAGGCACTTCTAAGGTTGACTGTGCTGCCCGTGGTGTCCAGGAAAGCAGGCCCACCGCACAGACGCAGCACTCAGAAGTAGCACGGATGATCAGAGCGTCTGACACAGTGGATGCATCCGAGAGCTCACGGGAACTGGGATTAAGGGTCCCGAAAAGGCAACATCTGAGAGGTGATTTAATTGCCATTTTTGAATGATTTTACAATAGATGGTGAACAGCTGTTGGGCATCACCAGAAAGGAAGAATGCCAGGACACACACATCATTTCCTTTGTAGAATTTCCACTGCGAGAACCTTCTCAGTGGCACAGAGGAGAGGCTGGGGGTGAAGACCAAGAAAATAGGAGTTGAGCATGGTTCTAAGGCTGCAGATCAGGCAAGCGTCTGGTGGAGCACCGTGCCCAGAGTCAGTGGGGAGTGAGGTGAAAACATACCAGGGATTGACTGTCTCTGAGGAACAAATGACAGATGCCTCACAGGATGGCCTCAAACTCAAGATCCTTCTTTTTCAGTCCCCTGTGTGTGTGGGGGGGGGGGGGGAAGGGGGGACACCACGCCCTTGCCAAGGATGCAGAGTGCTGGGGAAGGATACAGAGACTGAAAGATGAAGGGTGGACTCCGACTCCACCAATCTCCGCAATGTCTCACAGAAAGCATGTGACCACACTGTGCCCATCAATAGCCAACTCTGAGGGTTTGTTCACTGGCAAGTAGTGAAGCAGATACCGTTGCCAGACTCAGTATCTGCACACAAACTCTACCCTGGCACTAAGGCAGAAAACAAACAAAAACATCTCTGAGCACTGCCAAGTGAAGGCACAGAAGTAGCAGCTATCACCTATGTATTCACTAAGAGCATTACAGACAAGATTTCACCTAACCCTTAGGGAAATGGCACAGAGCCAGTGTTATTACGCCCCATGCAGAGTTGAACAAAGTCCTGAGTGGTTGGGAAGCTAGTCTAAGGCCATGCAGATGGTACTTGAAGAGCTGGGATTGACATTTACAAAGCCCTGCTTTCCTTCCCATGCTAAACTTGGGCTTCATGATGAATCACTTTCCAAAGTGGTACAGACACACCCACAGAGCAGAGCCTGTGCACCTGTGCCCAACACGGCTTTCCCTTCCCACTAACACTTCTGATGCTGGGAATGGCCTGCTTGTTGGCTCTCCAGATGTATTTCTGAAGAGATGAAGAGGCCCTTTTGGGGCAGAGATGTGAGGACAGGAGAGCTCCCCAGGCTATATTCAGGAGCAAAACCTGTTCTCCCTTGACTGAAGAAAGCTTGAGTTTTCAGATCACTTTTCTCTGGAAAGGTCCAAAGCATTTTATACTCATGATCACTTTGGACCTTACAGTAGCTGTGTGAGGTGAGTGGGGACTGTTTTGTTTGAGCAGATATTGAACCTGCAGCCGACATGAACTCTGGTCAAAGTCAGTGCTGACAGGGATTTCTAAGGCCCTCATGTTGATACAGATACCACACTGCACTAAGCCTGTCTTTAGAACTGTGAAGTGAGATGTTAGGCCATGAGAAGAAATGCATGCATTAGCACCCACCCCCTCAAAAAGCAACCAAGCAAAGCCAAGCTTGAGGTCCTATAGGAAGTCTCATCTCCAAGGAAATGGGAGTCACCATATAAAAATGCTTAATTTTCTGGGAAGAAAGAGACCATGGGTTTTCAGAGCATAGCGAATACCTTTGCTGGTTTTGAGGTTCTGACATTACTATTGAAATGGCACAGCAGTGATTAAGAGAACAGCTGCCAGTCATAGTCAGACTCCCAGTGTCTAAGTCAGAGGTGCACGATTTCCCTCGGAGTCACTTAAACAATCACAGCGGACAGGCGGGGGTATTTCCGTGTATCCAGGACCCAGGACACACAGGAAATGGCCCTTCTGCATGTCTCATTGCTACGGAAATTGATTTTATTCAGAGAGCTAACAGGACACAGACCCAGGCTGCAAGCCCTTTTTATCTGAACTAGGGTGCTCTTCCTCCCCTACGGCTGAGACAGGGCACTGGGAGCCACACTTGTGTGCCACACTTCACAGGCAGCTTGGAGCTTGAGTGGGCTATCTTAAGACCCTCTGGGCTATAAATGTGGTCATAAGTAGTTAATGCAGAAAAGATAGAACACGCTAGTCTCCCTGATGCGATACTGCATAGGGAAGTGAGCTGCGTTTGGAGCCTTGGAAGTTACCAACTGATCTTTTCAGGAATGGAAATGAGCACAGGCTCGCAGGAAAGCCGGCCGTACAACCTGGTGTGTGCTTGCTGTGGCGAGGCTGAGGCGGTGGCTATCGACTGTATCTGTGCATGGGCCTATCAGATTGCCGGTGAGTGAG
This sequence comes from Cricetomys ansorgei, assembly GCA_026225945.1. Lineage (NCBI taxonomy): Eukaryota > Metazoa > Chordata > Mammalia > Rodentia > Nesomyidae > Cricetomys > Cricetomys ansorgei. The sequence goes on from JAMJFZ010002320.1 coordinate 13,954, forward strand.
TGTGATGCTGTTATTCATCTTGGCTCCTGCCTTCAGCCTCCTGGGATTCTAAAGCTCACAAGCTGCTGCCCCCTCCACAGCCCAGCACACAGTCCCATCAGCTTTCATACGACAGATGCCAGGCACTAGACAGAGAAAAGGGCCAGGGTTTGAAATGGAAATGCCATTCCTAGAACACAACTTATGTTCTATACAGGTTTCTAAACACTGAGAAGTTATGCTTTTCAACCCCTTCTCTACACGTAGGAGCAAGCTACGTGCCAGCGTTTGCATGGTGTTGCTCATTTTCTTGATCAAAACAAAGCATTTGTGCTTAGATAGACAATGAAGACTGCTGATGAGGCGCAAGCAACTGTCCCCGCTCTGTGGGGAGGAGGAGCAGGGGGTTAGACAAACACCTGAACATGCACACAAGTACCGTAATGGACAGGCAAGAATTAGTCAGCAGCTGTGGCTGACACCAGAACCCAGGGCTAAGGCTCCAGACCAGCCATTCCCCAGCGTGGCGCAGCTTTTTGGCAGGGGAGGTGTGTGTAGGGTGGTGCATGAGTCTCTCTGGATGGCCTCCTGAGCACTTCACTTTGTCCTTACCTCCTTCCCCTCCATACTGATTCCAAGGACAAGCGACTGCCCACTGCACTTCAGAAGGTAGCTCAGTGGCCAAGGAAAGCCAGGTTCACACCTGGTTCTTCTATTCAGCTTCATAATTACTCAGCCGTTTGCAACTGAGGCACCTCTCAAATAACCCATGGCTCTGTGCACTGTTTCAAAGCCACTGCCACTGTCCTCGTTGCTGAAATAATCCCATCCTCAAGGTCTCTTGACTTGAATGCTCTAATGGGCTCTAATGGATCTCCCACCTTCTAGTCCTCCCATCCCCATTGCTCCCTGACACTGCCTCCCCAGAGACACTCCCAAGGCTGCCATAGGCTCTGCCTTCAGCTCTCGTTTCAAATTGAGGGCTGATGAGTCTGCTGTCTGTGGCCCTAGGACCCAGAGCCTCATGGGGGACCTTCGTACACTGATTCGAATGTTCTGTGCTGGTAATTCTAATGACCCATGTTTGGGGTAGTTGGCTGGGATGTCTTTGAAGGCCAGCATTAGATTTACTCTTCTCTGACTTCCAAAGTCCAGCCTACAGCCTGCTACAGGAGATGCTCCACAGAGCATCCAAGAGAACGGCACAGAGGCAGCATGACACTGAAGCACTAGCCACTCCGTGTGATTGGCAAAGCCTTGCCTGCTCAGCATGGCTCAAGTGCCTAACAGATGTGCCAAGGGATCAGTTTGCAACTGGGGCCAAAGATTAGAGGCTCCGGGGGTAGATGTGCAGTCTTTGGAGGTTACGTGAAATTAGTACAATATGCTGCATAGGTAATGGACCAAACCATCTGTCGGAATAGATCTTGAGATTAGTTAGCAGGCAAGAAGGTGTTTATGTTTGAAAATATACCTCGATATACTTGATGACATAGGTTTGCTGTAGGCAAGAGATCGCTTTAACATTTAAGGAGAGAATTCTTAATGAGACTTAAGCCTGCTAGACAGAGCATGATCCCAACTGGGAAAGGTGCCCATCAAAGGGATGCAGTGGGTGGCTGGCAGCACACAGGATGGATGCTGCTCTAATCGCCACAACTACAACAAAAGCCCCTTTGTGGACCCAGTAAATATCCACAACAATAAAATCCAGGCCCTCGGAGCTGGAGGGCTCAGGGCCTCCAAATGAACTCCATACCACATCATGAAGATTAAAAGTAAGACAGACCTCCCAAACTAAAAGTCCACTGTGCTGCCTCAGTGGAAACTGCTGGGTTTCTGCCCTAAGAACTTAATCCTAAGGGAATGCAGTCAGCACTCGGAACTCACTTGGATAACGGACAGGAGAAGCAGTACACGACATCTATGAATTAATTTCTCCCCTCTCCCTCCTTGGTTTTCCCCTCTTTTCCCCCTCTCTTTGTACTTCCTCTGCTCTAAGTCCTAAAGAAGGGCTTCTACACTTGATCAGAGAACCTGAGCTATCGTCCCGAGGGCATGCATAAAAGAAAAGACATTATCGGCACTGTAGTACAGTAGTCATGCCTAGCTTGTGTGAGGCTGTGAGCTTAGCATCCAGTGCTGAGGGAGAAATGGGCTAAACCTTTTTAGGTTTATGCAAACTATGTAAACCTAAGCTTACTCCCAAATAGTGACTAGCCATCTGATGTGATCTTTGCAGAAGATTCACTACCTGTGCTGGCTAATTTTATAACTTGACACAAGCTATAGTCATCTGAAAAGCGAAAACTTCAATTGAGAAAATGCTTCCATAAAAATCAGGCTGCAAACAAGCCTGTAAGACATTTTTCTTAATTAGTGATTGATGTGGGAGGGCCCAGCCCACTGTGGGTGGTGCCATCCCTGGGAAGGTGGACAAGCCATGGGGAGCAAGTCAGTAATGCAGCACCCCTCCATGGCCTCTGCATCAGTTCCTGCCTCCAGGTTCCTGCCCTGTTTGAGTTCCTATCCTGACTTCCTTCAATGATGAACAGTGACGTGGAAGTGTAAGCCAAATAAATAAACCCTTTCCTCCCCACGTTGCTCTGGTCATGGTGTTTCATCACAGCAATGACAACTCTAAGACACCACCACAACATGATTACTTAAAAAAAAAAAAAAAAAAACCCACAAAACCAGAAGGCTAAATCTGAAACATCTGAAGCCTTCCATACAAGGCTGTTCCTTAGCACAGCCTCCTGAAAAGCTGATTACTTTGCCCAGTCACTGAAGCTTCAGGCCATGTTTGTGAATATGCACAGAAGGGCAGGAGCCAAGGAATCTGTCAAACACTGACTCTGCATGATGCATGGATTGGCTTCATGTGTGGTCGTGTTTCTGCTTTATCTAAAGAACAATAGTATCCGTTCGGTGACATGACTTAATGGGTGAGGGTGCTTGCTGTGCAAGCCTGGTGATCTGAGTTCAAATCCCCAGAACTCACATTAAAGGCAGAAGAAGAGAATCCACTCCGCACAGTTGTCCTGTGCCCACATATGCACCTTGCTGCATGCGCCCACACACAGAAATAAATAAATCTGTCCAGTGGCACAGAGCTTGGTTAACAAGCATGAGCCCCTGTGCCAAAAGGAAAGCCCACCACAGAGCCAGGACTAACAGCAGGGCTGAAAGGTGGAGGGTGGGAGATAGGGAGCAAATCCAATATGTAGGAAAGGTCCTAATACCATGTCACCTTCTGCACCTGGCCTGGTGGCACAATGTGTCACCCTTGAGACATCTAATTTAAACTGCTTACCAGACAGGCTCATCAACACGCACATGACTGGCCTTGCATGAATCTAAGACAACATGTATGTCAAAGAATTCATGTCCACACTTAGAATTGTTTACATGCATTAAAAACACAGCTAAGCCCTCAGGTCAGAGAGAGAAAAGTAATGTCAGCCCTTCAACAAAGAAACACTTAAATTGCTCAAGAAGTCACCCTTTAATGTCTGAATGTCAGTTTTGCTATTAGAAATTACGCTTTCAGGTGTTTATGTTTAGGAATTAAGTTGAGACACGGAATTAGGAGAAGCAAGGCCAAGAAATCTGGCACCTGGAATGGAGGCTTTTGGCTTCCTGTAAAAGTCATGGAGGCCAGGTCCCTACAAATGACCACGTCCAACATGAGAGTGTCTTTCCTTTTCGGGAAGCTTGCACTGAGCATGGAGATGAGAAGGCCACATGTTGGAGCCTATCTCTGCGGGCTCAAGTGCTAAGGGAAAGGCTACTTAACTTCTGGAGCCTTAGTTTCCCCAACTCTAGGGCCAGACTGTGACTTGGGGCCTTGTGGTACAGACTGGTGACTCATGTCATTTTTCTTCAGTTGTCTTCTTGGTAAAAACATCACGTACAAACGAGAGGTGCTCCCTCAGGCTGCTGCTCAGTTGGCTGAGTGCTTGCCTAATATGCATGAGGGTTTGATCCTTGGCATCACATAAATTAGTAGTGGTGACGAACACCTGTAATCCCAGTCAGAAGTTCAAGGCCAGTCTCAGTTACACAGTGAATCAGAGGCCAGTCTGCCATACATGGGACCCTAAGTGAGAGGGTTGTTACAGAGATCGGATGCCATAGTAATCGACGTTGTTTTCTAATGCTCTCCCTGATGGTGATCATGAGAACACTGAAGTCAGGGCCGCTGGTGGTGCGCATTGATCCTGAGTGGAGTGCTGTGCATGGCAGGTGGTCATGTTTCAATGAGCAGACCAGCCATTAGCGGAGCACCTAGTTTAAACATGGATATCAGCTTTTTAACCTCGGCTAAAATTCTGTCCACAAGGGTTTAAATGACTTGCTCTAAATTTTGAAATTAGTAGGTATGATGGTTAGTTTTCACTGCCAGCTCAACACAGCACAGAGTCGCTTAGGAAGACAGTCTCAACGAGAGCGCTGGATTGGCCTGTGGGCATGTCTGTGGGAGACTGTCTCGACTGCCTCGACGGATGTGGGACAAGCCAGCTGGTTTGGGGCCCTGGAGTGTGTAGAAAAGGCTAGCTGGATATTAAGTATCAAGCTTAGCATTCTCTCTGCCCTGAACTGTGAGTCTGATTGAGTGGCTGCTTGAAACTCCTGCTGTCCTGACTTTGCCACAGTGATAGACTATCACCTGGAATCCTGAGCTAAAATAAATCCATTCTCCCAAGTCCCTTTTTGCCAACAGAGCAACAGATGTGAGACTAGGACAGGAGGCAGCAAAGCTGGCATGCTACCCCAGGCTCTTCCTGCATATCTCTGCCTCGATTAGACAGTATGCCCTTATAGAGAACCACCCAACTTTTACTTCTCCCTTGCTTTATTTATCTACTTATTTTTTAAGAAGTAGGTGATCTAGGGTAGCAGCCTGGGCCTTCTCACAGCAGGCAAGCACTCTACCACTGAGCCCTCCCCAGACCTCTCGTCCATTCTTAGCCTCGGCAGCTGAAACCCCAGATGCCCTTGGCTGGCCTAATCCACAGTGAAGGCCCCAGCCTGTGCATGCTTCCCTGACCCCCAGCCTATGTTCTGGTCTGGCTGGGGCTCCACAAGCTGCACTAAGTTCCTTTATGCAGGGAGGGCATCCCAACTGTCTTAAGTGGTAACAACATGTCAAACAACGGTGGGGTCATTTCAGCAGCATTGAAAGTGAGACGGGCTCTTAATCCCTGTCCTGGTCCTCACCTTTTGTCTTCTGGAATGCTCTCCAACAGCATTTGAAGGAAATCCTGAAATAAGAAAACAGCAAACCATTAAAGCTGCCTATCAGTAACTACTGTCAAACCGTGCCAGCAACCAAGGTCCGGCTGCTGGCTGCGCCTGGGGTCCAACCGCAACGTAGGGTGACTGTCCCTTCACTGTCCATGCCCTCCTGATCTGGCGGTGTTCCTCAGTCTACACTGAGCAGTCTCAGCTCCTGGAGGCCATGACAACCTGAGCATTGCTGCAGTGCTCTAGAGAGAGGTGAAACTCGACAGGACAAAAGCCAGCTGAAGGACAGACAGCCCCCACTGGAGCTCAGACTCCTCCTCTGCTGCCTTCGTGCAGTCATGGCACTTCTAAGGTGCTTTTGCGTGATGGTACCATGTCAGGACTTACTCCTTTCCTCAAGTCATGTTCTTTTATTGTGGAAAATATCAAATAAAAAGCAAAGCAGACTAATCAATCACACTGGTCAAACTGCCTGAGCTACGCTGCCTTGCCCTATCCATCATCCCTGCCTTCTGAACTATTAAGAAATCCCAAATATCACATAATGTTACCCATGAATGGTTCTGTAAACCTCTCTGAAATAAAAGGACTCTGTGGAGAACAACCGCAACATCATAGACTTAAAAGTTCAACTATGGACACTCGTTTGTATTTAGTTTACACCTCCGTTGCGGCCACGGGTTGTCACTATGTTGTCATATGACACAGCTGTCACCATGACAACTAGTGTTGTCAGCCATAGTGCGTTCAGTTGGACTGGGCGGACAAGCGCACTAAAGGCGACTGTTTATCTATAGGGCTTAACCGGGCTTTTCTGCTCTGCCTTTTCAGCTGCTGAGGGTGACGCCACCGGCGTCAGCTTCTCACCATCTGAACATCAGGTGAGCTGGATGACTCAACAGGAGAAAAGCAAGCACGGAGCAGAGCATTCTTGCTATTTCATGACATTCAACAAATGGGATCTATATCTGCAGGTTGTGCTTTCCCTTTTTGCTCTTTATTTAAAGCATGGATTCTTTTGCTCTGTTAACACTGTCTGATTTTCTTTTACTGTAGTAATGAACACAATCTTGTCTCTTGCTTTCCTAAGTTTGTTCAGTCACTTTTGTTTTTCAGACAGTGTCTCGCTATTAGCACAGGCTGATGCCCCAGATTTGGCCTCCTAATGGCTGGGGCTGCATACAGACCTGAGCCACAACACCTGTCTATCCTTGAAGATTTAACAAAGAGAAAGCAAACGTTTGAGACAGGCGTGATGGCAGACGCCTCTAATCCCAGTGCTTCGAGAGGCGGGGGAACAGCGTCCGCTCAGTCATGTCACTCCTTGTTTGTTTTTGTTTTTTTTTAATTACAGTACTCACTTACCAACTTCACAAAGATAAATACATTTAAAAAATTAAAGACGGTCTTTGAAGTCAAAGTCCAAGTGACCATACACTATCAGAGCAGGGGGTGGAGGAGCAGCCCAGACCTTTGCAGCACAGCAGACAGGAGGCAAGGACGAGTGACCAGCACTGCAGAGCAGTGCGCAAGGCAAGCTGTTCCTTTTCCATCGTCTCACTGAGTCCAGCCATCGAGGCACAAGCAAAGCCTGCCTGGACCTCTCTGTGGGCTTACGGGTGGGCCATCTTCCTAGAGGGGAAGGTTCCTCAACCAAAGCACTAATGGAAGACTTCTCTCCCATCACAGCCAGCTTAGTGGAGGAGGGGCTTATTGGCTCAGAATTTCTGAGACCTGCTACAGCATGGCGGCTGGAGTGGCTCCAGCAGAGGTTGCTTGTTCACACAGAGCGGAGGAGGCAGGGAGCAGCGGCTGGAGCCAGAACAGCCATAGCCCACAAGGCCTGTTCCTCCCAGGCGCCTACTTCTGCCAGCCAGGCTCTGACTCTAAGGGTTCTACAGTCTCGCAAAAATTGCCACAACTTGGAGACCAAGTGTTCACACGCATAAACTTGGGAATGGATACAGCGAAATGGTGGGAGGTGGCAGCCCGGGACTGTTTACTGCCTCACGGATGCGCCGACGTGAACACACAGAGAGCAGCGCTGCATTGAGAATGTGAGGGATGGTTCCCCGTGAGGTTCTTCTGTGTGGGCTGAGTGTTGTGCATTTATGCTTGTGGAGACCAAAACCAGCCTTGAGTGTTATTCCTCAGGTGCTTCCCCTTGCCGAGAGTGGCTCTCTCACTTGGCCTAGTGCTATCCATTAGGATAGGCTGGCTTCTTAGCGATCTCCCAGAATCGCCGTGTCCTCCCCTGGGTGCTGGGATTACAAGCGGTACCATCACGCCTGGCTTTTATGCATGGGGTCTGGGGACAAGCCTCGGTCCTCATGCTTGCGGGGCAAGCATTTTACCCCACTGAGCCTTGCTCTAGGGTCTTAAAGTCATTGTTTTTGTTATTTTTTAAATTACTGGGAGTAAGGAAACAGGTCAGTAGCATTCACCTATTATTTAAAAAAAATATTTTGCAAAATGTTGCATTAGAAATTTATTTATAATGATCTAAATAATAGATTCCTTTGTGCATCACTGTATTAGTAGATCTCTGACTTATTGACAAGATTTTGATTCTTAAAAATCTAAGAACTGTAATTATATAATTATAACTCTAATTATAACTTCTTACTAATTTTACCCCATTATGTCTGTATAGTACCTACAAACTTATCTCCTATTTTCCTAGTAATTTATGCTCAATTATGTGGGGGGAAGATGACATTAACGTAATAGCAAGGGGGAAGAATTTAATTGCTTGAGAAGCAGGAAATTCAGAGTTAACCTTAATTCTACCCTTTCACATTTTCATGTTACAACTGGCTTCACAGCTACTCCCCTTAGGATTGTGAGCACAAGGATCTGGAATTCTGGGTAGAAACAGGGAGTGAAGAAGGTCCCTATGAAAACAACCTCCCCCTCCCCCACCTCCTCCTCTTCCTCCTCCTCCTCCTTTTTCTCCTGTTCCTCCTCCTTTTCCCTCTTTATTGTCAGAAAGGTGGTGTCCTTTCTCCTAGTAGTTTGCCAAGCTTCGACTGGCAGGCAGCTCAGCAGTTGGTGGAGGCTGCCAACCAATGCCTGAGATCACATATCTATTGGACACCTCTAAGATGTCCCGAGACTTTGTGATGTGCTGGCTATGCTCAGTTTTGTGCTCTACCCCATTTGAGACACTTGTTTCTCATCTGAAGTCTCGGAAGCATCTATGACCAGAACTGACCCACTTGGTTCCTCTCAGTCCTGTTAGAGACCCAGGTCTAACCACACAGCACTAGCTTTCCTGCTTCCCCTTAGAGCTGACATCGCCCTGGGTGGACTTGAGAGTGGTCCTTCCCAATTCACGGCCTGCTGAAACAGAAGTATGCCCTCAGGAAGCCGTCTTCCCTCACCAACTCCTCCCTTCTCTTCAATCTGCTCAGGGTTCTGAGAAGGAGGCTAGACATTATAATTGGACAAGGCGGGCTCCTGACAACAGGGATCCCGGTGTGCCATTTCTTCGGTATACCTGAAACCAATGAAATCCAAAGGGGAAAACAAAGGTATTGTTTGAAAGGGCTGTGGTAAGACTTTTCCTGGAACCTGGGGGTTGAGAAGCTCCCACCAAGTCAGAAAGCCCAGTCCTTGAGACCACCCTGTAAGCTATTTTCCCAATAAACTATACACTAATCAGACCAGTCCCAGACAGCTTGCTTTAACACCAGCACTAAATTAACCATTACAAGCGTTAAAAAACAAACTCCAATTCTGTCCAGTGGTTAATCTGGCAATTATTTTTTGGACCTAGTGAAAGTAGGTGCATGTAGATTCCACCAGATCAACTGCCTCTAGCTTAAGAATGGCACCAGACCAGCAGGGTCTGGGGGGAGGGTTTAGGAATCACTGTGATCATGGCCAAGAGGGAAGGAAGGGAGACATTATGGGACTAGGAAGTGAGTCTGAGGGGAGGGTCACTGTGAACCCGGAGACAGGGCATCAGGGGGCTGGAAGGCTAAGAACACTAAACTATTGGGCAGAGAGTGGAGTTCAAAGGGGAAGGGATGAAAACGCTGAGGCAGCAGGGCAAATAAAAACAATCCACACAAATCAGGAATTATAATTTAAAAAAAAAAGCAAAAGCATGGCCAACAGCTTCCAAATAAGGACAGAGGGACAGCCACCTGGCATTGACTTCAGAGAGGAACCAGGGAGAGGGACAGATGATTCTGCCAGTTTCTAGCTGGCATTCTGCACCTCCCCCACTCTCAGGCTTACAAGTTGGGGAGCTAGTGAATTGCCCAAATCCCACAAATTCTCAAATATCTACGTATTCAGAAAGAGCTGGGTATTTACCTTTCCTCTTTCCTAGCTGGAGCGTCTGCTGGAGACAGATGCACACGGAAGAGACACTGAGGGACTATGTGTACACCGGTCATAGGAACTTTGGGAGGGGCAATTAGCAACATTTCAGGAGTGGGGGAGTCAAATTCTTCCCACAAAGGCTGTGATTAAGGCTGTGGCTCTAGCCAACCCCCTCCCCCATCCATAAGACCCACCTGCCAGACTACGGCTTTGAGGGCTTGAAAACAATCGGGAAAGGAGTCAGGATAACACTGCAGTTCAGGCGAGAGTAAATGTAAGGTTAGGGCAGTGCGGTCCCTGCTGAGAGCAAAGCCGCAGTGAGGATGGACACAGCCACGTGGAGAGGAGAGGGAGGAGCTGAAAGACTGGAATCAGTGCTGAAGAAAGCGCAGCCAAGGAGCAGAGGACAGTTGTCCACAGGTAGTTTACACACACACAGCACTAGAACAACAACAAAAAATGAGGACAAAAACTCAGCAAAATGACCAAACAAGCAAGCGGCTGAGTGCCTGTGGACCCTAGAACCAGGTGCAGCGATGCATGCCTGCAATTCCAACCCTTGAGAGGTGGCGACAGATCAGAAGGCCAAGGTTGGCGCAGCCACATCAGGAGTTTGAGGCCAGCTTGGGCTACCTGAGACTGTCTGAAAAGAAAAGAAAAAGAAAAGAAAAGAAAAGAAAAGAAAAGAAAAGAAAAGAAAAGAAAAGAAAAGAAAAGAAAAGAAAAGAAAAAAAAGAAAAAAGGCTACTTAATAATGAAGAGCTGCTTGAGAGGAAAACAGGCTACGAAGACGAGACAGATGAAGGTAATTATCTAATAATGTGTGCACAGCAGACAAAGAGGACATAACAGGGTGGATGGACCCTGAAACTCAGAATCTTACCAGGGGAAAGGTGTGACCAAAGATGCAGATAAGCCAAGCATGGTGATGCAGGCCTGTTATTTCCAGTACCGAAGAGGCTGAGGCAGGAGGATCACAGATGCAAAGCCATCCTGGGCTCCACAGCAGGATCCTTGTCCCAAAACACAAAACAAAACAAAGGCATCCTTAAGACGACTGCACGGAAGAATAGAATCAAGATACAAAGTACAGTGCTTTCCAGGGAGAAAGAGTACTCAGAATTGTGCACATCAGGGCCAAGCAAGCTTGCTGCCAAGCCTTAGAACCTGATTTTAATATCCAAAACCTGCACCCTGGAGGGAGAGGACAGACTCCCACGACAGTACCTGAACTCCACATTTGCACCAGGGCCACACACCCCCCTCCCTCCCTCCGTCCCCCTTTCTCCTTTTCCCTCTCTCCCCTTACTCTTTGTCTCTCCTAATGTTAAACAACTCTTTGAAAGAATCATTTATACATACTCATTTTAGTTAACTGACCGAGTTCAAATATAAAGATTTCTTCTGCCATCTAAGTGATGTAAATAGGGAAAAACAGCCACTTTCATAAGTTCCACAGTAGTGATTAATGCTAGAAGGCAGCTGAGCAACATCTATCAAGTTCCGAGGAATGGAAACGTGGTCCAGGAGTATTTAAACCTAGCTATTTTGTGACTTAAACACAGATGAGAGGCATGCATTCCCAAGCAGTAAGAACTTAGAAACCACACAGACTGGGAAGCTGCAACTTGAACATCAATTTGATAATGAAATTGAGCCAGCAAAGAGCTGAGTCAAAATAAAATATTCATGAAGCTAGAGGCATGGTTAAGTAGTGGCAAACAGTAAAATCCTCTATGCCAGCAGAGCAAACCTTAACAATGTACGGTAACAACTGAAAACGTGAGGACCGGGGAGGCAGCGGAAGTGAAGAGCTGCCTATTCCTTCTTCAAAACAAAACAAAACAAAACAAAACATCGCTTCTGTTTCTGGCTTTTGAGACAGATCTCATTCTGGCCTTGGGTAGCCTGGAACTTGCTTTGTAAACAGGCTGGACCAAAACTCTGGGGATCATGGCTGTACTTCCTCTTCCCCAGGGACAAGCATGATAGGAAATCACACTTGGAATCACAGTACCGTATTTGTAGTGATGCTTCCTAACAGAACAATCTAGCATAAGCTCTTGCGCTCTCTCTCTCGTTCTCTCTCTTAACTCAGAATGCTCCTTTTTTCCTTTAGTTTCCTTTTCCACTAAACGGGTAAATGAAATCTTAAAAGCACATACAAGTCAGGTATGGTGGCGAACACTTGTAATCTCAGCACTTACGAGGCAGGAGGATTAGAGAGAGTCAAAGCTAGCCTTGACTTTAGAATAATAAAACCTTGGCTCAAAAAAGCAAGCAAAGCAAAATAAGCAGCAAGAAAAAGCAGAAAGCAACAGAAGTTGGCAAGCACACAGGGAAATCAGTGAGAACGTAAAAGCATGCTACCCTGCAGAGGAGTGCGGGGTTCCTCGAAATCTGATTAAGGAATTGGTCTTATTGTGCCTGGGAAGATGTCTCAGTTGGCAAAGCAAATGTCACATGCCATGCGGACCGGAGTTCAGATCTCTGGCACCAACGATGGAAGGTTCCAGAGATACACGCTTGTTGCTGGGACAGGAATGTGAGAGGAGCTCAGTCCCACCAAGCTGGACATTGCAGTGGTGAATTTTACTCTGTGTGAATTTTACCATAAAATTTGAGCAAAATGTAAATTTTAAGAAGGCATGCAGGCTCCTAAGCTGACTCAGAAGGCCCACATGGGAGACACACACACGCACACGCGTATGTAATGTGCTGTCTGCATGTGTGGAGGCCACAGTGTCTGGTGTCCTTTATCACTATCATCCTTGTTCCTGGAGTCAGGGTTTCTCCTAAACCTGGGTCTAGCTTTCCTCTGTTGGACTCGTGGCCAGTGGGCTCCAGTGACTCCCCTGCCCCCACCCCAATGCTGTGTTACAGGTGTACGTGGGACCAAAGATTGCTCTGTGTGTGCCGGGAATAGAACTCGAGTTTTCATGCTTGGACAGCAGTGCCCTGAGGTGCTGGCCAGGGCGACTCCTAGGTTGCAGCAGATATCCAAAGAGAGGAGCCTGCTGGATGAAGGATGACTCCGGCAGAACTGGCTTTATAAGTCACTCAGTATGCAACTGTTTACATGGTGATGGACTGCTTCAGGATACAGTGGCTCCTTCTACTACCAGGAGCGCACACTCCCCAGACATACATCCACATCACTAACCTCCTTTTTCACAGTAAATGAACCGTAAATTCTCTATTTTTCAGTGCTGACATAACCGAGTCCCCACAGGCTTCAGCCCCTCCAGTTGTGTTGAGTTCACAAGGACCCCAAGAATTACCTGGGAAAGAATCAACTGGCCATGAAGCAAGTGCACAAATTTTCTTAAAAACGAGAAATAAGTTTCCTCTCCAAGTGTTCTGGCTAGGAACCGAAGAAGGAAGTAGCCCTGGGAGAAGAAAGAAGAGAGACAGACACCAAGATGGCATCAGGGGTCATCACAAAATGCTTACACTGTCTAATGCAATGCTAGTGCACCCAGAACATGCTGCCTTCTTTGGCCCGGTGCTTTTCATGTCCTGACCTCTGACCGGGGAGGTTGGGCTGGGAAGTGCAGGGACTTCAGAGTCAGCAACAGCTTTGTTAATGTTGCCACCACCTCTGCTTGGGCTCTGTCGGGAGCCTTCCCATCAGCTCCAGGGTGCCTTCTGTTCTAGTTTGGGACCTGGGCTTCCTCAGGTTGGGTCCTTCTGAGCATGCCTTGTTTAGAGGCTTCTAGTGTCTTAACCTGTGAGTAATCAGTTCAGGCCCACTGAGTCGCCATCACAGAGGAGGAGAACCTTTTTGCCTCAACCACGTTCCTCGTCTTGTTCAGCTATGTGGCCTTGGGGCTGCAGCCATCAGGCATACTTACCTTTAAGTAATGAACCTGAATGAAGCCCTTCTCTGGATTGAGTCCATGCTTGACAACGGAAGCACCCGAAGCACTCACGTGACCAGTCTCCTCTCTGTTGGGTCTAGAACAACACAGTGGCCACTTGTCTGAGTATCGCGTGTTCACACCCACTGGACCACTGCCTCCCATCTTGTATTTTCAGACTTGCTTGACTGTGCCTTCTAAAGCTCAGAAGTTCCAGGTATAATTGAAAACAGTTTATATCACAAACTCACACACTCAGCAAGAAGGACTTATACTGTCTGGCAACCTGAGGTTGGCTATTGGCAATATTTTATGGTACCTTATCCAAGATAAAAGGCTGCCAGACCCTCCAGGAATCTTAAGCTCCATTATGAATTATTTATCAGTGTAAACCCTTTCTTGGTGAGGATTCTGGGCTGGGAGATGCAGTGGCAGATATAGCTCACTTGGGAAAGTTATGAGTGTGTGTGTGTGTGTGTGTATGTGTGTCTATGTGTAAGTGTCTGTGTGTAAAATGTGTGTTACATATATGTATGTGTGTTTGTATAAGTGTGTATGTGTGTATGTGTGTATATGTAAATGTGTGTGTATGTGTGTGTGTATGTGTGTATGTGTGTGTGTATGTGTGTATGTGTGTGTGTGTATATGTGTATGTGTGTGAATGTGTATGTATATATGTGTGTATGTGTGTATGTGTATGTGTGTATGTATGTGTGTGTATGTGTGTATGTATGTATGTGTGTGTGTGTGTGTATGTGTATATATGTGTGTGTGTGTATGTGTGTGTGTATGTGTGTAGTATATGTGTATGTGTGTATGTGTGTGTGTATGTGTGTGTGTGTGTGTGTGTGTGTGTGTGTATGTGTGTATGTGTGTGTATTAATTTTAAAGAGCCCCAGTGTTCCCATCTTAGGATCTACATTTAATAACTGAGTGTCCTTTAGGACATATTTGCATGCTGAACCCATGTGAGAAGCACAAAAACAAGCACAGGAAGTGTCCTACAAGCTCTGGTTTTTAGGACAGGCGGGGACATTATTGATCACACACGCATTTCATGAATGAGGTCTGCACCCAGGGTTATGATCTCAGTTGTGGGCTTGTGGTGACATGTATGTTAAACCAGAGTCTCATTACCCAGCAGGGCACTCTCCACCATGTGCTTTAAGTGTTTTTGGAAAAAAAAAAAAAAAAAAAAGTTCCCTTTCCTAAAATGTAATAGGTCCTTTGAGGCTCTTCCCACAGCGAAGCCTCAAGAAAAGCTACGATCAAAATGAGTCACAGGAGGTATGCATGGCTCTCAGAACCTCCTGGACACATGCTGAAGAGTATGTGTTAATCCCAGGCCAGGGGAGAAGCAACAGCCACTGGCACAGAAGTAAAGACAGGGAAGCAGAGTACAAGGGCAGGGCCGTGGGATCTAAGCGAGATGGTTTATTATCAACCTTTCTTGTCTTCTTTTGTGATTGTTGAGATAGGTCTCAGTGTGTTGGCTGTGGCTGACCCAGAACCCATTTTGTTGACAGGGCCACCTCTGCCTCCCTCCCCAGGCCTGCTCAGGGAGATGCATCACCACAACCAACTTAATCTTTCTTCTTCTTATTACTCACTAGAAGGTTGCAGAAGCTCTCTAACTTTCAACTTACTATTAAAAATGGAAGTTATTCTACTTACATCTCCAAGTCCCATGAAACCCCCCAACAAGGGTCACGAATATAGTAATGACTTCTAAAATATAATTAAGTATTCTAACTGCTTCACATAAAGAATCCCTTAGGAAGTCTTAGTAGAATATCACAGAACGGAGTCCTGGCAGACACAAGGCTCTGATCTAGCAGGTGCCTGAAGCAAAGGCCATAAGAATGAGCAGCCATGCGAGCTGACTCTGGAGTTTCGATTTATCTCCCTCATCCCTGGCTGACTTACAGGAACACCCTCTTGAACCACCATCCTTTGCCGAGGAAATCCCATAACCTGCAATCTTAGGGAAGGCCAGCTTCTCAAGAAGCCATGTGAATTCATCCCAGGCTGCCCAGCCCCAGCAGTGAAAGACTATCTTCAAAGTTCTTATGCTCTTGAGCTCAGAATTGAGGCTACCGAAGGGGAGGAGACAGTGATTCGAAGCTCTGTTCAGAGGCTGGCTTCCAGCTCCAGTTTCAATGACACCTTTGATGGCTGTTTTCCCCTTTGCCTGAAAATGTCCTTCCATAAAACCCCTCTCACAGTCTCTCCTTCCTTTCTCTCCAAATGGACACTAAAGAAGATCTTTCATGTTGACAACATCCCTAGCAGGCACACACATCCTCAGAGGTTCCTGGTAGTGAGGACACAGAGCTACGAGCAGGATGCAGTGAGCTCTGCAAGACTCAGAAGGAGGCTTGGTCTAGTGAGCACTCCATCAGTGAAGACCACGAGCTGCTGTCTCTGGGCTGTACATGCTGTCAGCTGCTGTCTCTGCTGCTGTCTACATCTGCTGTCACATCTGCTGTCTCAGCTGTCTAGCTGGGGACATCTGCTGTCTCATAGCTGCTGTCTCTGGGATATCTGCTGTCTCTATAGCTGCATATCTACATCTGCTGTCTAACATCTGCTGTCATACTCTCTCTGATAGCTGTCTCTACAGCTGCTGTCTCTGGACAGCTGCTCTCTGACATCTGCTATCTCTGGGACAGCTGCTACATCTGCTCACATCTGCTGTCACATCGCTGTCTCTGGACATCTGCTATATCTGCTGTCATACTGCTGTCTCTGGACAGCTGCTGTCACATCTGCTGTCACAGCTGATAGCTGTATATCTGCTGTCAGCTGCTGTCTAGGATAGCTGCTGTCAGGATATCTGCTGTCTAGCTGCTGTCTCTGGGATAGAGGGATATCTGCTGTCTAGCTGCTGTCATAGCTGACACTGCCTCACAGCTCTGTCAAGCTGCATAGCTGCTGTCTCTGGGATAGCTGCTGATATCTGCTGTCTCATATCACATATTCACAGTGTCAGCTCCATGCAGAGACACAAGGACAGAAAAAGCAGTAACCAAATCCAGGCCTGCCCCTCACAGTCACACAGAGGGAGTTCACACCCACCAGGAGCACATACAGATGCCTCTTTCCACCTTCTGCTTCCCGGAAGTCCAGAATCGAGCAACACCGAGCTCTGGCTACAGGTGGGAGCAGCAGGTACCTTATGGGGCGAAATCTTCCTTCCAAGAAAGAAGATTTCTGAGACGATCATAGGCTGCTTCTGTGTAGCGTAATAGCACAAATCCCTGGAGGATTCTAGTGAAGATGTGTGCATTTTACCGCATGAGTTTTATTTCAGTTTAAAACGTTAAGGAGAGCTGAGCATTCATGATGAATGCCTGGAATCCCAATACCTTAGAGGCTGGGGCAAGGACAAGAGAAAGTTTGAGGCCAGCCAGGGCTATAAAGTGAGATCCTATCTCAACAAAACCCAATCATGTAAGTGAAATCCCCAAAAAGGGGGGGGGGGACCTTTAGAAAATATATGCAAATAAAACAGTACCCACTTTCCCCCTCAAATCAGGGGACGTCAGCGTAGAAAGGTGTTTGCTACTTGTGTGCTACACACACAGGGCTGGAGGGTGGGGGGTGGGGCAGCGGAGCTTTTGCTATGACCACTACTGCACTTCTACCCACTTACCCTTAGCCTCTATGTGACAGAGGGAGCTGTAGCAGCCACCTTGCAACCATGAGGCAGCGTACCTAGAGAGCAGAAGTGAATAGACCAAGGTAAACCTTCTCTATGGTATAATTCAGTCCCATGGTAGCCCAAACTGCCTGCCTTCTGGCTGCTTCTAATGGGAGAGATGTGAGCACCATGTCTGAGATCCACTTTCCTTACAGTCCATTATCTACACGAGGGTGGAGAGCTGGAGCAGCACGAGCAGCGACAGGGACCTGGGAAGGCCTGGGCCTTGCCATGCACTCCACCATGCTCTTCTGTGCTGTGTCCCCCTCCCTTGAGAGGACACCTACTAAAAGCTACAGGAAGAAAGGTCTAGGGAAGAGCTCAAAGCTGGTTGGTGGCCAGTCAGAACTCAGAAACAGGCTGTATCCCAAGCCTTCCTGGGGACAGACCCCTACCTGGCTGTTCAAAATCCTCAGGAGAAACCCATCACTTTCCTACCTGGAAGCTCAGTTTCCTCACCTGCCAAGTCTATGATGAAGTTCCCATAACTTAAACCACTGCATAAAAGCAAAGTGTTAATCAAGCTGCAGCCAGCCGACTCCAGGCTCGCTCCTTGCCTGGCACGCATGGAATGTGGCTGATCAAGTTACCAAAGTTCTCTACGCTCAAAACGCCCTTGGTTTCTGTTGTACCTGGCACCAAATGTTGCAACTGAGGTGAACATGACCTTCCTCCCTCTACCCCGACTCTAACCTGCACACTCACAGAAGCTATCTGGATATTTTCTTAGTGACGGTGGTATCTGACACATAGGGATACCATTTGGAATGAGGTGCTTTAGGGAAGGTCTGGTTCTTCTCGGCGATGACCAAGGGTAAAATTAGGGGAGCTGCCTCTGTTGGGTACTCAGGCAGTTAGGAGTCTGGTTCTACCTGCCTTGCCCAGCTCACACAGCTCATCTGCCAGCAGCATGCACTCTTGTGCTCCTGGGTGCCAGCTGCCCTGAGTGCTCACTGGTCCCTGTCTACTTGTCAAGGGCAGCCACTCCAACGAGGAGCAGAGCTTCACTTACACCCTAACAATGAGGAAGTGAAATCTGGCCTTGAGGTACCTGCTATCTGAACTCCACAGGCACACTGAAAGCCAACGAGGGAAGTGCATGCTGGTTAAGTAGTTGGCCATAAACACTGCCTCTGTCATGTGCAACCCCATGAAGCAGAGCTCCCTCATCAGCAAAAACAAGAGACGGTAGCTCTTGAGATGGCTCACTGCAAACGTGGGCTGAAGACTACAGTTCCAACACAAGTGCCATGTGGGAGGAGGAGACTGGGTTCATGCCAGAACAGAGAGGTCCTACTTCAGTGTAGGGATCTGCACTGAGATAGGGACAAGTCGGTGAAGACACCTGATGCCAGTCTCTGGCCTCCGGAGGCTTACGTGTGGACAAGTGCCTACACACCCACTAACATGCCAACATAGTACACGCCATACATACACACAGATACGTAGGCAAAGGGAACAACAGTGACTTCGGCACCTCCGTGGACTGCAGCATCCAGGAGGGCTGAGCCACAGTGTCTGCTGGCCTTTAGTGAGCGCAGTACAAAGCTACTCTTGTCATGAGGACACATTTTGGTCCATACACAGAGAATACCAGATGGTCCTACCGGGCAGCCCCGGCAGGCTCAGTGTCTCACATACAACAGAATGGCATTAGGTAAAGGTGTGCACAGCTTTTTCCCCGTTCCCTTTATCGATGCTTCACATGCTAGCTGGTGGCAAGTCCTTGTTCCTTTTGCCCATTTTATACACAAAGGTGTTTGCAGAAACCAAGCAGCCCATCCTTGGCTCCGAGTGGCCCTGTAGTCCATGGCTTCTTCTTCCCAGAGTGATGTGGGCTCCCGGGGAAGGAGGGTGGGCTGCAGTTTGCTAGAGCTTTAAGCAGCACCAGGATTCCACTTCTCCTGTTGTTTGTCTGATAAGGAGGGGTGGGGAACAGCTTGAAGACAAAAACTGCAGAGTTCAGTTCTCAGAAGGGAAAGCTTAGACTGCGTTTATGCGCAATGGGTTTTTGTTTGTATTTTTGGGGTGTGTGTGTGTGTGTGTGTGTTTTTATTTTTAAGACAAGAATCAGTGGCCTGGAGCACACCAGGTTGGCTAGACTGACTGGCTGGGGAACCCCAAGGATCCACGTTCCTCTGTGTCCCCAGCACTGAGATCGTAAGCAAGTACCACCACACTTGGATTTCCCCCTTTAATGTGAATTCCAAGGCTTCAACTCAGGGCCTCATGCGTACAAGGCAAGTACTTTTCCAACCGAACAATCTTTGTATCCTTTTCATGTTTTGGAAGAATTTTAGACTTAAGGAAGTTTCCTGTGCCCCGACTCTGCAAGCTGCCCAGTGATAGGTCTCACCTGCATGATGGCATCTGTGCAAACTCACAGGAAAGCTGGGTCGACAGTAAAAGGGTGGTGGAACTCTAAAAAAAGACAGTTGCCAGGTAGCACAGGCCTCTACTCTCAGCACTTGGGAGGCTGAGGCAGGGGGGTCTCTATGGATTGGAGGCCAGCCTGGTCCACATAATGAGTTCCAGGCCAGCCAAGGCTATAAAGAGAGAGACCCAGGCGCTAAAAAATAAAAAGGATAAATAAATAAATAAATAAATAAATATAAAATAAATAAATAGAATAAATAAATAGTTTAAAAAGCAGTGACCAGCAATCATCCCAAATCCCAAACACCACATGATTCAGAATGGCAACAAACTGAAATTCCTCTAAGAAACAATGCCCTAAACAGACCAAAAGCAAGGGGCAGATAAATATGATGGTGTGAGTAGGATCTCTCTCTGTATATGTGTTTGTGTGTGTGTGTGTGTGTGTGTGTATGTGTGTCTGTGTCTCCTCTCTCAATAAAACAAAAATTTTAAGTTTAAAAAAATTAGAGGCAGAAAACATTAAAATGGAAGACTTTTTTCACACATAATAAAAAGGTGAATGAAGCAACCCTCATCCCATTTTGTGAGAGAAGAGGAGGGCAGAGGCAGAGTGTGAAGTCCAGCAGCATACAGAGCTCTGCAGGAGGCAAGGGGAAGGCTGCTCCGGCCTGACTCAAGGAGCAGCAGCAGAGGAACATTCCCCTGTCCTCAGCCTGAGGTGTTGGAGGCAGGGGTCAGTCGGACACACACCAGGATGCTCAGCAGGATCTCAGCCCTGTTGGCAACTGCACCCTACTACGGTTTTCTACATCTCAAGCAGACCACAAACATCGAACACTAAGACCGTTGCCACAGCACAGCCGGGAAAAACAAAAACCTGAAGGCACAAAACGCCCTGTGATTGGCAAATGCTATGCTAGTAGCAGAACACACCATAGCACGCTCACAGCTTTTCAAAGGGAACTTTGAGCATTAATGATGGAAAAATAGCCAGGAGCACACTCAGAGGGAAACAGGGAAGACACACTGGGCTTTTCCACATAGGAGAGACACTTTCATACCAACAACCGCTGCAACGTTCAGAGTGTCCAACACTGGGTATGCTCCTGGAGCTCACCCAGGCCAGCGTCGCCCGGTGCCTCCCACCCTGGTATTATTTTCTATCTCTTCCTTGGACAATTGCTGGTTAACTCAACTGGTATTCAGGGTTGTTATGTAAATGAAGAATGTTCCCTGATTCCCATCAATCTTTAAAACATTTTAAGCTCTTAAAATTTACCATTTAGAAATGGTAATTTTTTTTTATTACCATTGAATGTAATTGATGAAATGTGCAGTTCATCCTGGG
Source organism: Cricetomys ansorgei (assembly GCA_026225945.1). NCBI lineage: Eukaryota > Metazoa > Chordata > Mammalia > Rodentia > Nesomyidae > Cricetomys > Cricetomys ansorgei. The sequence continues at coordinate 34,805 of JAMJFZ010002320.1, forward strand.
CATAGTAGCATGTTCTTGTAATCCCTTCCCATGAGAAGCTGAGGCAAGAGGATTGCTGCAAGGCTGGTCATCCTGGGCTACAGAATGAGGTCCAGGCCACCTGGACAGCACAGTGAAACCCTGTCTCTAAATCCAAAAGCCAGGAGCCAGAGAGTTGGCTCAGCAGTGAAGAGCGCGTGTGCACGCAGGACTGCGGTCAGATCCCAGCATCCACACAGCCTGGCCTCTCCACACACTTGTAGCTCCAGCTCTGAGGAGAGCAGACGCAGGAACATTACTGGGGCATGTTGGCTTCCAGCCTAGCTAAGAAAACATGCAATCTAGGTACATGGAGAGATTCTGCCTCAAAGAAGTATGTAGAGAGCAATAAAGGACAAACAGTAGCTTCTTGTTTCTATACCCATACATCTAACACACACACACACACACACACACACACACACATACACACACACAAAATAATATTAAAATCAAAGGCATATTGAGTAGCTTTTAGTGTATTCATAAGTTAGTGTAACCATCACCAGTACCTAGCTCCAGAACATTCTTTATCATCCCAGAAAGAAACACTGACAATTTCTTCTCAGTACCTCGACCTTTGATATCATTAGTCTATGTATCTCTATAGATTCGTCTAGACAATTCACCTATATGGGATCATAAGCACGTAGGCTTTTATGTCTGGTTTTTCCTACAGCATATTGTTCTAAAGGTTCGTGTGACATGCTCTAGCAGGTGTCAATACCTCATTCTTCCTTATTGTGGATTAATGATCCACTCATGGATCTAACACATCCTGTTTATCTAAAAGTCTCCTGACGGACACTTGGGTTGCTTCTGTTTTAGCTGCTGTTGATGAGAGTAGAGGAAAGAAAGTTTTTAGTTAGCAAGTCTGGGACTTTGAAAATGGACAGTTCTGTCTTGGCCAGAGGCCAGATTCTCATTTCCTGTTTTTATCTTTCTTTGCACAGCTGCCTGGAAGCTATGCATCATCAGCTATTTAATTGATCCTGAAGGTGTATGCCAAAACTCCAGTCCAGATACTGGGATACAGAGGCACATGGACACCTTGTGGGGGCGATGGTCCAGCCAGCTGGACTGACCAGCCAGCTCCCTTATCCTAGCCCACTACAGTGTTACTAACCCCAAGATAAGAACTCTCAGTGCAGTCAATGCAAATGTGCCCCAGCTCCACACGAGAGTACTCTGGTTGCTTGTTTTCTGTAACAAACCCGCTCCTGAGCATTCTTCTACAATAGCAGTTTATGACATGCATTCTTCCTCTTGGTCAAACAAAGGACACAGAACTTCTGCACTCAGTGGCTGTCTCCATTCCACCTTCTGAGCTCTCCTGAGAAGCTCTTCATCGCACCAGGAGACCAACTTACCTCACTTCATTGCAACCGATGCTTCTGTAAAACTGCTTACCAGAGTGTCGGGGAAGAAGAGCCTCTGGGCCTCTGGGCTTGTCTGTGGGAAGACCTGCCCACCGTGGGTGGCACCATTTCCTGGCTGGGATGCTGTACTATATAAATGGAGAAGAGGGCTAAGGATCGGTGGTCATCACTCTGGTTCCTGATTGTGGATGTAATATAACCAGCCGTCATGATGGACTGTGTGCTAGAGCTCCCAGGGAGGACAGACTCATTCTACCTTAAGTTGCTTTTGTCAAGAGTTTTACCAAAGCATCAGGAAAGGAAACCAGAACTGCTCTATAAACACCTGTGCACAAGCTTTTGTTTATAGAACTTTCATTGCTCTCAGGCTTACAGCCAAGGGTAGAACTGCAGGGCCACACAACCCTGGTTCTCCTCCTAAGAAGCTGTGCCCTCATCTTCACAGTGGGAGGTCACAATCCTCCAAATCCCTGTGAATACTTGTTATCTGTCTTCCTCCTATAAGAGTCTTGCTAAGTGTGGAAGGATGTTGCCTTGTGGTGTGGATTTGCATTTCTCTGGTGGCTTAATAATTATAGCAAGCATCTTTTGCATCAACTGAATATCCTCTGGAGAAAATATGTATTCAGACCTTCCCCATTATTCAGTTGGGTTGGTCTTATCATCATCATCATCATCATCATCATCATCATCATCATCATCATCACTGAGTTGTGTGTTTTCATCCTCTTATCGAGTATGAGGTTTGTCAAAACTGTCTGTTCCTCCTCTGCTTGGCTGTGCTGGGAACTGAGCCAGGGCCTTGTGCATACCAGACAAGCTCTCAACCACTGAGCTCCAGCCCCAGCCCTAGGTTCTTCTAACTTTCCTGATGGAGTCCTTTGAAGCATGGGTTTTTAACCTTTGTAAGTTCAATTTACCAGTTCTCTTTCTCTTTTGATTGCTTTCATTTCAGGCATCCTATCTAAGAAACTACTGCCTCATGTAGAGTAATCAATAATTATGCCTGTATTTTCCTGTTAATTTTATAGCTTCAGCACTTCCTTTTGTGCATGGTATAAATGGCAAGGTGGTTTCATTCCTCTGCATGTGACCAGCCATGCCAGGCACCAGCCACTGGTGTGCCCTTCAGAACATGTTCTGAGCACGCTTGTCAAATGCCAATCAACCATCACCTAAGGATGCCTTGCTCTACATGTCTATTCTCCCAACGGTACCATAAAGTCTGAATTATTGCGGCTTTGTAGAAAGTTTTGAAACTGAGAAGCATAAACTCTCCAACTGTACTGCCCCTTTTAAGATTATTCTGGTTCTCCAGGGTCTCTATTTCCAGAAGAGGTCTAAGGTCAGCTTGTTTATGTTTACAAGGAGACAGTTGAGGTTTTGAGAAGTCCATGCTGGGTCCACCGGTCAGGTAAGCACAGGTAGCCGGGCTGTTCTGAGTCTCTTATATGTCCATGCATTTGGGCCTTTCATTTCTCCCACAGTGCTCTACGGTTCCTGTTTCCCTTGTGCTGTGCCTCTTTTGTCAATCGTATTCCTAAATCAACTTCTTTGATGTTATCATACATTGATTTTTCTTACCTTATCGTCAGACTGCTCGATACTAACGTGTAGAAACAACTGAGTTCTGTGCCCGCTCTTACAACCTCTTCCTGTATTGAATTTGCTCTAATTCTTTTGGGGGGATTCCTTAGGATTCCCTCTGTAGAGGATGCTATTATGTAAATACTAAGTTTTACTTCTTCCCTTTAATTTCCAACAGGGAATGCCTCACCACACTTCAGTGCCCCACTGTCCTGGCTAGGACCTTGGGACATTGATGACTGACTCCAAGTCCAGTGTTCTTCTTGTCTCCTTCTACTCCCCAGGCACTGGCTTGAAAGGGGCAAAGGACGCTGTCAGGCTAGATTCTAGCGCGTGACAGCATATCTTCTGCTTCGTCTTTGCAGCAGTCTGGTAGAATACTTGCAGTTTCTGTTATTCATTTCTGGATCAACATTACTGGCCAAAATACTGACTACATGGTAGAAAACAGGGCATAGGGAGTAAGCATGTACTTTGTGAAACCAGATCAGCCCAGGAGAAAATCCTGGGTGGAAAGAGCTCTTCAGAATGGCTGAGAGCAAACAGGAGTGCAATGTGTGTCATGCCTGCTTTGATCAGCAGCCGAGTGTGCAAGATTCCCAGGATGGGCCTCCAAAGAACAAGCCAGTGCAGACGGATGCAGTGCGGTGAATGACTTCTGGGAAACGTTGCATAGGCTAACAGTGCTATACTGAATCCGTGTGATGCGGGGCAGCCGTACGCATACACACTCACAAAGCCTATTTTCTGAATAGTCACAAGAAGACACAAGCAGCGCTAATCTTACCACAAGGGGTTTGACTCCTATAAACTTCTTTAATTAAGATTTTACTTTTTGAGATTATAATACAGCTACATAATCCCCCTTCTTTCCTTCCCTCCAAGTCTCTCATGTACCCCCTTTCCTGCTCTTTCCAAACTCTTGGCCTTTCTCTTTCGTTGTTGTTATGTACCTCCCCACCCTCGTGTGTATATATTTCTAAATACACAGCATTATGAATTTGTATTCAGATGGGAGAAGAACTATACCTAACTAAGCTGTGACTCTGGATGCTTTACTTTTTGAAGGTTTCTGTAGCAAAAGAAACCCTAGTGTTAGTGCAATATTAATTGTATAATCAGTGGCCTGAAGAGCGATAGCCCTCCTTCATAAATACCTTAGTGAAGAGTAGCCAGGGAATTCCCTGTTGTGCTTGTTTGTCTTGCGTCAACTTGACACGTAAACTAGAGTTATCTGGAAGGAGGGATACTTAATTGAGAAAATGCTTCTATAAGATTCAGCTGTAAGGCATTTTCTTAATTAGTGATTGGTGGGGCGGGCCCAGTGCATTGTGGGTGGTGCCATCCCTGGGCCAGGTGGTCCTGACTGTATAAGAAAGCAGGCGGAGCAAGCCATGGAGAACAAGTCAGTAAGCAGCACCCTCTTATGGTCTCTGCATCAGCTCCTGCCTCCAGGATCCTGCCCTGTTTGAATTCCTCTCCTGACTTCCTTCAGTGATAAACAGTGTGGTGATAATGTAAACCGAATAAACCCTTTCTCCCCAACTTGCCAGTGTTTCATTGCAGCAATAGAAGCCCTAATTAAGACATCAGTCCCCCACCCCCCAAAAAAAGGAAGATACGGGATTGAGTTCAATTACTCAGGACATATATGTCACCTTTGCTGTTTAAGAGTGTGGGTGGAGAGAGTCCCTCCCACAGGAAATGGAACCTGAGTAGGCAGCTGGGAGACAGAGCTAGTGTCTGGAACAGGAAAGGGCAGAAGTGGTTCCCGGCAAGCTGAGAGCCCGAATGCTTTTCAGAGGGTACTTGGCCAGCTAGTACATGAGGTCCAAATACGGCCGACTGGATCTGATAATGGGGAGGAAGGCCTGAGACTGGAGGGCGAAGGCAGGAATCCTAAGACACAGGTACAGACACCTTCACAAAGACGCAGGCCAGAGCTTCAGTCAGAGGCTCAGGCGCCTTCATGGAGGCGCAGGCCAGAGCTGCAATCAGATGCTCAGCCAAGAGCTCCTGAAGGCCGCAGAGGCAGGACCACTGTTCTTCTCAGGAGCCTGGTAAGATGAGGAGTAGAAGCCCGGAGCCAAGCAGAGAGGAGAAGTTAGATCAGCATCAACTCTGGAAAGTATGAGGTTCCCACGAGTCTCAGACATGTAGCCAATGCCATTTTATTTCAGGTTATTAGTTTGGACACCTTTGTTCAAATTTCAGATCCCCCAATTTAATCCTGTCATTTTAATTTTTATTTTGTTCCCTTAAGACTTAGAAAATTTTGCCTTCTCATATTTTAGCGAGTTCTGCTTGCCAGGAAGCAAAAGTGTGCCTTCCAGGCTCAGGACTTTTAGACATAGGAGCAGGACCCTGTGAGTCCCCAGGGGAGGTGGCAGCAGAGACACGAGAGCCACGCCACCTTTCCTCGCCACATTTGATGACAACAACATGCCAGGTGCTACGGGCACGCATGATAGCATGTAACACACACCAACTGCAATGGTGATTCCCTGGGATTCCAGAATTCTACAGGTTCTAAACGATTTCAATGTGTTTACTGCATTTCTCCCTCACATTAACCGCTAAGGCAGAAACTGGATGGTGCCATTAACCCACTGTAAACCTGGAGACTGAAGCTTAGCAGGGTGAGCAGCCCTTAAGGCTATATAGAGCAGACAGAACTGGCATGACAAGACTCATAGCCCAGGAAATCTAACTTCTGAAAACTCTATGCCACCATACTGGGCTGACACCCAAAGACTTACAAGCTTCAGAGCAGAGCTTAGGCTCCATTCTCAGATGACACCACTCTAGCTAAGGCCAAGAATGGCAGCTGTTACCTTTCGCTCTCTTCAAAGTCCGAACAAACATCATGAAGCCTGGGAATTCAACCAGTCCCTTTAAAGGGTAAACCATTATATGAGATCAGGGGAAGCATTACATCGCATTACTGAAGCAGTCTTTGAAGCTGGGTTGGTATTTCTGTCTGCTCTGAAGAGTGATAAGTTAGAGACTCACTCATCCAGAGCCTTAGGCCAATGAAACTCAGCGCAGCCTTCAATCCTAAAATGTCCACCTAATCCCATCTGGCCTCTACGTTCTGTCTTTGATCATGTGTTATCCCAAAGGCTGGATAATTTCCCCCAAACTCCATTTTCATTATGTCATTTTGGAACTTAAGATAGCTCAGCATTATGGGGATTGTCCTAGGGAATGTCGGACTTCGGCATTTGAAGAGCGATCGCTCAGCCTGCCCTCACCAGGCCACCTTCAGCCTCCCAGATCCCTCATGAAGCTGCCCTTTCTATCTGGCAAGACCATTCCATACCCGGAACTCCCCTCCCTCCACCCCTCCCCATTCTCAATGCTTCCTGTCCTGCCATCCCAGCTTAACTTGTGAATGCTTCCTATAGCCCCTTCTAAGCCTTCCTGAAAGAGCTCTCAGTTCCTATACCTCTGAGGACATAGTCTAGAATTCATTTGTTTTCTTACTATATATTCAGCCCACCAGATAAGTTACAAAGGCCCTAGAGACAGAGATATCTACAGCATTCATTTCTTCAGCATGCTTGGAGCATCCGCTCACTCAGCTTTATGCACTTAAGTAGAGACACAAGCCAGACATAGTCCTGAGTTGCCAAAGGCTGATGGGTCATGAGAGAAAGATGGATGGAGGGCGTAGACAGCTTCTGCCTTTGAAGGTCAGAAATGATGAAACGTTGTCCATTTATATAGTTGATCTTAGGGTAGAGACTGAGATCTTTTTGGAAGGTAAGAGTATCTGTGCTGAGTCACAATGATGTGGAATTATGCAGCAAGGAAAGGGTGTTTTAAACAGAGGCAACGTGGAGAACAGCCGGGAGGTAAGGCAGGACAGCTGGCTGGACAGCTGGCAGGAGCTGAGTGTAGAACTGTGTGCTTCATGGCATTCATGTTGAAGCCCTAGCACCCAGCACCTGAGGATGGGGCTGTATTGGGAAAATAGAACCCTCAAGGTGGTCAGAGCACAGCTATCCATGAGTCCCAATCTGCCTGAGGTCCTCTTAAGGAACAGAGATTTGAACACACAGAGAAATGCCAGGGATGAATACATGCACACATCACAAGGACACACTACAGAGGTGGCCGTCTGCAAGCCAACAAGAGGGGCTCCAGAGGTGGCCATCTGCAAGCCAACAAGAGGGGCTGCAGAGGTGGCCATCTGCAAGCCAACAAGAGGGGCTGCAGAGGTGGCCATCTGCAAGTCAATGAGAGGAGCTGCAGGATAAGCAAACCTATCAGTACCTGCGGCTTAGAATTCTGGCTTCTACTGTACAAAAGCAACTTTCTGTTGTCGAGACTACTGAGCCTTGGGTGTCTCGCCCAAGTCTGAGCGGACTCACACAGAAGGTCTGAGATGCCTGAGTAGCCTATGCAGAATAAAGGACAGCAAGTGAGGAGATTGGAGACATTGAGCTGATTCCCGAAAGAGCTCTCATTCCTCTTGGTAGCTAGAGGAAGCTTTTGGAGGATTTTAAGGGAGGAGATGGCAGAATCACAAAGCATTTTGAAGAGAGTTCTCCAGTGGCATGGAGGCAGGACAGACTGGAAGCACAAAGGAAGAAGGGTTGCATGGTATGGGGAAGGCCCTGCCTTTGAACCCTGCACTACAAAGGGAGGGAGCAGCCAGGCAGAGGCAGAGTAGAGAGAGACAGGAAACGACTCATGGGCTGTTGGTTGAGTCATACAGATGAAAAAGTTCTAAACACAGATAATGGACTCAGGGAAAAGGAAAAAGTCTACTGACCAAATACTTCTGTGGTAAAATGGGCAGTTGCTAGGTGTAGGTCCCCAGAGAAGAGAGGAGGGGACAGGATGGAGCTCCCAGGATGGAAGGGGGTGAGAGGGTGGAGCGCCCAAGAGAGGAGAGAGAGTTGGGGGTGGGGGTTAGCAGGAAGAGGCAGGGCCTCCAGCATGAAAGCCAGGGGCTGGAGTTCTTGGGACTTAGCAATGGTGGCAGGCAGAGCACAGGAGTAACTGAAGGCAGGAACTGAAAGACAGAAGCTGCTGTAATCAGGGTTTAGGGGGCAAATTTTCTCTATTCTAATATTCTCTATTTTCTCTATTCCTTCGAGAGTGACAGGCAGACCCCACAGAGCTGGGTCCTCCTTCGGAGGGAGGATGGTGATCAGACGAGGAGGGAGCACTCAGAGGTGGGTGTTACATAGATAAAGGTGAGCACACTGACCACGGGAGGAGGGAGAAGAGAAAGAGGGTGTGTGTGTTGGCGACAGAGCCTGGTGCCTGTGGCGGTCTCCAAGTGGGTTCACATTGGGCAGGGGACCCCAACACGATGAATTTTTGCAGTTTGCCTGCCTGAACAGGCAAAACAGAGATTTGCCCTTGAATCACCTATAATCCCAGCACTTGGAGAGCTGAAGTCCTAGGAGGAATGTAGCAAGTCTGAGGCAGCCTGGGCTACACAGTGAGTGCCAGGCCAGCCAGGGCATGGCAGTTCACCATCAGTGACAACCTGACTTAAAACCATCCAGGGGACACACGTCTGGGCATGTCTTTGAGGGCATTTCCAGGGAGGAAAGGGACACACCTGGGTATGAGCAGCTAGGGCCCGAGGGAATAAAGAGAGGATGATGAGAGCAAGCTGAGCATCAGCCTCATCTCTCTCTCTCTGCTCCCTGATTGGCAGCCTCACCTTCCTGCTACCACAGCTGCCTCACCACCATGCCTTTCCACCGGGAGCCAACGTAAGCAAGCCCTTCCTTCTTTAAGTCTGTTTTCTTGGGTATTTTGTCATAGCAATCAATATGAAAAGCAACCAACGCACAGGCTGTAACCGAGATCTCAAGAGAAAATGGACAGTCTTAGGGTTTCTGTTGCCAAAATCAACTTGGAGAGAAATGGGTTTATTTCAGCCCCTCGTTTGTAATTCATCCTCATCCACAGAAGTGAGGCAGGAACTCCAGGCAAGAGACTGGACACAGAGGCCATGGAGGAGTGCTGCCACTGGCTTGCTCCTTGGGTTTTGCTCAGCCTGCTCTCTTATATAGCCCAGGTGCGGCACCTGAATGGTCACTATACACAGTGGCCTGGGCCTGCCCACATCAATCACTGGTTGTGAAAATGCAGCCGGATGTGGTAGTAGTGATGCCTTTAATCTCAGCACCTGGGGAGCTGTGTATTCAAGGACAGCCTAGTCTACATATCAAGTTCCAGGACAGCAGGGCCACTCAGACCCTGTCTCAAAAAACAAACAAAAAAGTAAATGCTCTATAGCCTTTCAGGCAGGCAGTCTGATAAAGTCTTGTTAACTGAGGTCCTCTGTTCCCAAATATCTCCAGCTTGTATCAAGTTGACATAAAACTAGCTGGCACACAAACCAAGCACAAATTAAACTCCTGCCTTTTGTAGTAAGCAGCGAGACTACCCAGTTTACAGTCCCCGTACAAAAGGGCTCCAGCATGTGCCTCTGAAAAATCAAGGAGTCTAGACAACTCTTACAGAGGGCGTTACCACTGCCATCCCTGTAGGGGTCCTCCAGGGAATTACTGTCCTGTCTGACAGGATAAATGGTGCTCCTTCCATCCTCCAAAATGATGACAACTTCCTTCCCCCGTCCATATCCAGGCCCTTGCTCCCCTCCTCCTTGGGGACCTTGGGGCCTCCCCTCTTCTGTGGTTGGTCAAGATGTGCTCATCCTCAGTCTGCTTCTAGAATTAGCTCATGAACACAGACAGACTGATGTGTGGGCACTTGGGAGGTCAGAGCAGATGTGAACCTAGGGCTTCTCTAGAGTCAAAGGGGGAGCAAAGCTCCTTATTCATTCTTCCTGGTGGGGCAGTGGGGCAGGAAGCCAGAGAAGAGAGAAGAGGCTGACTGGGTCAATGCTGAGAACAAAGAGAAGCCACTCACCAATGGGGGGGCTGTCCAAGCCACGCTCAAACTGCAGGAGGGAGAGGCATGAGGAAGACACATCTCCACCTGAAGCAGCAGTCAGGGGCTCTGAGAGGAACTCATCTGAGGCTAGCTAGTTGCCAACTGATATGCCCGTACACACTATGAAAAACAAAAACCTGCCATATTCCTCAGAAATTAGAAATACCAATTTTGAGAAAACTCGAGTGGTGAAAACTTCCAGGAGAATGGAAGACCACAGGAGTAGAGTTTTAATGAGCATGACCTATGGCTTTCGCTTAGAAGCTGGGACCTGAGGCACCATGAACATTTCCAGAACACTATGGCTTGCTCTTTAGCTCTGGACAGAATTAAAAGTGTGCTGCCCAGCTGTTATCAGGGGATGATGCTTCCCGGCCACTGGGCGAGGAGTGAAGGTAGGAAGGATGGATGCTCGCGTCCACTGAGCACTGTAGCTACGAGAGGCAGCAGCTACGAGAAGGAAGCCTGTTAGGCTCCTGCTTGTCAGCGTCTCCTTAATGAGACATGTTGCATGCTTTCTCATCTTGAGCATGACTTTAACAATGAATCCCAAAATAAGCTGCAGAAATAAACCACAAACAAACAAACAAACAAACAAAAACAGGTTTCTTCTGGCCTTGCAGCTCTCCCATCCCTCAGGGCCTGTGTTAACAGGAAGCACTTGAGAAGACTTGCTATCCAGCTGTACTGAGAGTCGAGGGACTGAGAGCCTTGCAGAAGTCCCAGATAGAAGGCCTCGCATCTGGCTAGGGCTGCTCTGCTGGAATGAAAAAATCAAGTCAGACTTCTGTTGGCAACTCTGTCTAGGACCAGCAGACAGGTGAGAGTAAGTCTGGGAGAGCCGTTGGAGTCTAGTTGGAGGATAGAGCCTCAGCAGCCCACAGGACGACCCTGCGTCTAGAGCTGCAGCCACCTTACAGGCACCCCCGCCAAGAAGGGATGTATGAGAAACTGTTGGAAGTTCAGGAGAAGCCAGTCGAAGACTCATTTGATGAAATCAAACAACAGTCAATGTAAGACACACAGGGTGAGATGCACGGTTCAATGCCGGGAGTACAGAAGGTGCAAACAGCCGGGCAGGGTCGGACACACGCGCAATTGCAGGACTTTAGAAGTGAGGCAGGAAGATCACAGTTCAAGGACAGCCTGGGCAACTTAATGAAACTCAAGATTCCAAATAGACGTTTTTTAATGTCGGGAGTGTAGCACAGTGTCACACACACTGTTCACACACAGTAATGACAAAATAAGATTTCAAATCTTTGGTTTGTCTCTTCCTGCTATGTAATACTCTATTATCTGTAGCCAGCAAAATGCCATTTTCCTTGATGAGGTAATTGGTACAGCTTACACCTTCAACCTGTATCATTCCAGCTTGTGAGAAGCTGTACACATTCTGTCTCCAAGGCTCATATGACTCTCGGTCTGTCTTTCAAGACGGTGGAGTCGTTTGTCAGAAAAAAAAAAAAAAGGAAAAGAGAAGAGAAGAGAGGGATACAGGAAATGGCACGATCTCTGATCCCTGTGTTGTTTTAAAGGAGTTCCTTCTCGGATCACTTGCGTATTAAGACACAATCTTAGAACAGATTTCTATGCCTTTTCTTTCTTTCTTTCTTTCTTTCTTTCTTTCTTTCTTTCTTTCTTTCTTTCTTTCTTTCTTTCTTTCTTTCTTTCTTTCTTTCTTTCATGTCAGTAGCTTTAGGTTCTATAGACCCATTTTAAGGAAAACCACAGGGGCAGGAGTAAGTTGAACCCAACCATGCAGTTCCTGATCACCGCACGTGCAGTTAATGGCTGTTCTCTGCGTCTGTCTGTCTGTCCTTCAATGTATCGTTCCTGCTCACCACACATGCAGCTAACGGCTGTTCTCTGCGTCTGTCTGTCTGTCCTTCAATACATTGTTTTCAGTCAGCCATGAGGGACTTAAATGGAGAACAGGAGGACCTCGAAGTTTGAGAAACTGGGTTTGGAGGCAGAGGGTTTACAGTTTGCTTATGGAGGGCCGCACATTGTCGCCCCAGTGATGGTTCTGCTCACGGACATTGCTCTTCATACCTCCCCTTTGCTACCCTCCCCACCTCACATAAATACACATGGAATCCCAGACCACTGCCATCTTTCACATGGTTCAGCCTAAAGGTCATGTTTCCCAATGGCATCCAGCGCCAGCTACTATCACCTTCTTTACTTTCTTCCATGACCTGGATGCCCAGTCTCTCCGACATACACAGCACATTTCCCAGGATCCTTTGCTGGATCATCTGACAACTTTTTTGCTTCTTTCTCTCCTGGGTGACCAGAACCTGCTCACATGAGCACTGCTCAAGCTGGATGCTCTCTTTCCTGTAAGCTCCTGCCTTTCCCTGACTTCCCATCTGCTCAACATTTCAAAGTCAGCATATGTAAAAACCAGAATCTTAATACTTAAAGCCTGCTCTTCCATTCAAATAACTGTCACCACCACCCACCCAAGCACACAGCTCGGAGCCCTGGCCATTCTGTGCTCTCATCTCCACGTTCCATTCAGTAAGAATCTGCCAGCTCTGCCTCCAAGATACACATCCCACATGCCACCGTCCCACAGACCTGCCCTCTGTACTGCGCCTCGGCTCTCTGTCCTCAGCCTGCAGCCCCTCATACTCAGGAAGCACCAGCCAACTCAGGATCTGCGCATGATGGAGACTAGCTAGCTTCTGAAGAGTGTGAAATAAAGCCCCTCCTGATCCACAGCTCTGCCATTTCTGTTCCCAAGGCCCCAAAGCTTCTGTGTGCCCCTCAGTCTTGCCAAGCTGGGCACATGCCTGGCTCAGGCTCGGCACCCTGCATGGGTGAAGCATGCTGTGTTGCTACTCACACCTGGACTGGGCTGGGCGTGCAGCACTGTCCCACTAAGTGGAAGCTCCTTGGGAGCAGGTGCCTTGTCCACACCACAGGAGCAGCCATGCTGGCTGGCTCTCCTGAGGTCAGCTGAGGGATACAGGCAGAATGGCCCTGGGCAGAATGGCAGGCTCCTGGCTCCTGGCTCCTGGCTCTTGATCAATATGCTTACCACTGTTCTAGCTGTCTCCCCTAAACAGTGGATGAGTTAGCCTGGGAAGCCACAGTTAGCATGATGCAGGGAGCCTGCCATGGCAAGGGCAGCCCTGCACAAAAGCACTAGCCAGCCCAGCTCCCTAGGGTCTAGCAGGCTTGATCTGTTTCTGTTCTGGTTCTCCCTCCCAGCATGCTTCAGGTCCAGTGCAGGGGAGCAGGTGGGGACACATTGTTTATTTAGAAGCAAACAAGAACAGCAGAGTGGTCAAGGCAGGCTGCCCAGGGAGTAAGGTGACCCTCGGGGTGTCATGTACAGGGGGGTAATTCCTAGATGGGCCATCCTTTCCACTGACTGCAGATTCTCCTCAAGAGGGGTTGGGTGGAAGCTTCTGTTGTCATAGCAACCTTGGAGCTCCTGGGGCCTAGGCAAGAGGCCTAGTTTGTTAGTTTATAAGTGTTTATAGCACAAGAGCACCAAAGGAGAGAGGGCAGAACTGGGAAAATGGCAAGAAGTAATCCTACAAGTGCCATGTGTACTCTGCAAACAACGCCCAGGAGCAGGCAGTGCAGAGAGCTGTGCGGCTTCCCGCTGGGCAGCAGCTGAACAAAAGGCTCCATTGACTGCACATCTGTTACTGCTAAACGCCAAGCAATCAATATTTTCTTATGGATCTCCCCCTCTTTGGCTTTAAAGGGTTACTGTCTCACGTCCGCAGCCACCACATAAAGTGACTACTAGGACTTCAAAGGAAGAATTTAGTCCCGGAAATGGTCTCATGCCTTTTTCCCCCCCTGAATAGAGATACCAGGAAAATGTCAGAAGGCAAATCAAAACCCACACTCTGAAAGGCTTAAGACGCAGCAGTCATGTCCCCAGGAAGGCAAAGAAGCCAAGGCCTATTTGAGTTAAAGGAAACAGTAGATTTAGCCAGCTGGCATGAGTGTGCCCGTGGAGGGAAGGGTGGGAGGGAGAGGAGGAGGAGGGAAGCACTGGTGCCTCACCTTAACACCTGCATCTCCTCTGGGGAGTTCCTCAGCTCATCCTGCAGGCGACGCCAGCGCAGGCAAGCCCTCAGCTCTTGCTGCTCCAAGGCCTCGTGGTGGGGCAGCTGCAAGGGACACAGACACACGTGTGGGTCAGACTTTCCTCAGCAAGGGACTCGCTTCATTTCAGTGGGGGACAACTGGGCCTGGCCTCCTTCCCCCTGCTCTCCATTGGAAGGGGGCCAGAGGATCCTCTGAGCTCTTCAGAGGAGCAGCAAGAAAACTGCAGGACACTTGTGCTGGTCCCTGGCCCTGGAAACCGCGCCAGCCCCAGGACACTCTCCTGAAAAGAGGAGGCTTTCCCACAAGTCATTCCTCCTTTGATCCCATCCAGCTTTCCTCTCCTGCCTCGTGTTTCTGCGTGGGGAGGGAAAGGCTCCTCCACTTACCTCTTATTTTTCCCAACCCTCAATTTTGTTAAGGACTGTTTATAGTGGAGCCTGCTAATGTAATCCAGATGCCTCTGTTTGCATAGATCCGGGAAAAAAGTATACTGTCTGGACTCAATTTGGAGGCAGGGGAGGCCATCGCACTGCCCCACAGAGTCCAAATTGGCTGCTGTCACAAGATGCACTCACAAGGCCAATGGCTGGGATCTCCACAAGGAAGGCTGGCAGTGGAGTACCCTGCAGGAAGGGAAACATGCGGGGTCTGCAGACATTTCTAGAAGTTATTGGTCTCTAATAACACATATTCGCCAAATATCTGTGTAAGCCCTGGGTCATTATGGAAGACTGTATGAGGAGTGGTATGTGAGGCACTAATATCAGGCTGGGGGCAATGTGCAGCTCAAGAAGGACTGAGAAGTCGCTCAGCAGGGGACGAGAAGGGCCAAAAGCCTTCCCTGGGTAGGTGGTGATGCCTGAGCCTGCAGGAGCAGAGACGTTAGGGAGTGAGAGAACATCAGGGGATTGGGGGAGAGAGTAATGTTTTCAGAAAATGGTGAGGACTATGGACAGGCTGGAAGCAGACAACCATGGCAGGAAGGCAGAGTTGCAGAGAGGCCAGAGATCAACCGACTCTTGTTACAAGGGGAATTGTGTCCCCTGCCCCCCAAGACATGCACAATAGTGAGCTCACTGTGAGTGTGCTTGGCGGTAAGACCTTCCAAGAGGTGATTATGGTTAAATGAAGCTATCAGAGGGCTGTGGTCTCTGTCCCTCTCTCAAGTGTGGAAGAACGATCCTGTGAGACTAAAGTGAGGAGACAGTCATCGGGCAGCCAGGACAAGAGGCCACCCCAGAAAGCAAACCCTGCTGGTCCCCGGATCCTGGGCTTTCTGTCAGCTTCTTGAGCTGTTATCCAAGCTAGCACTTCTGGAGTTGCATTATGGCAGCCCAAGCAGATGGACATAGACGTGGAAGGAGCAGATTCCATCCTGTCAGTGATGGTTATGCACCAGCCGGCTTGGCGACTCAAATCACTTCTCCCCATGACCACTGCTCTGAGAGGACGCAGCTCCCTCCTCCTTAGCGTGGGACTTCAAACTCCTCTCTTTCCCGTGCCTTTGGGATCAGTGCTGCAGTCCACGTGGCCACTGCATTCTGTCACCCTCTTCTCTACTGTAGCTGCTGCAGCCCAGAGAGTGGGACCAGCCTCGGTCCTCATGCCCCTCTGCTGCAGGATGGCCCTTGGAGGACAGAATCAGAGTGACAGCCATGCTCCAGAAATCTTCCCGACTCTGTGGGGGACTCTAGAAAGGCCTGACTGAGAGGCCCTGGCACTCTTGCATGTTGCAGTTACTCCGTGGACTGGGGGAGGCGACGTGAGGTCCTCCATGGGAGACTAAGGGACAGGAGTGGTCAAGAAAGCATCCTCCATGTCCCCTAAAGCCACCGCAGCAAGCACCCCCTCTGCAGGGCTGTCTGGCCCCTCCCACCTCCAGAGGTGCATCGTGCTCAGTGCTCACTTGCTCTCTGTCTTGATATTTCTCTCTCTCCTTCCACTGAGTGCTTCTCTCAGCCTCCACCCTTTGGCCCCATATGTTGAAAGGGCATGGAAGGTATGCAGGCCACTGAGAGACACAGCTCAGCCTGCTTCTGTCGCTTGGTAGGGACACGTCAGGGCAGAGGCAGGACCCAAATGCAGGCAGATCACATGGTCAAAAAGGGGTTTCTCT
Organism: Cricetomys ansorgei; assembly: GCA_026225945.1. NCBI lineage: Eukaryota > Metazoa > Chordata > Mammalia > Rodentia > Nesomyidae > Cricetomys > Cricetomys ansorgei. The sequence continues at coordinate 50,912 of JAMJFZ010002320.1, forward strand.
TTCAAAATGAAGTCTAGGTGGCTGAAATAAACACAGGAGTTGCCCATCTGCACAGCTTAGAGGGGAGCAAGTGAGGGGAGATGGAGACAGGGCATACTGATACTCACCCCTGTGGAATGCCAATGTGGGCAGGGCAGAAAAGAACAGGCATTTCACACACAGGTTCCGTGTGTCTAGACACATTATCCCACATACCTTGTGAACTTGAGTCTTCTTAGTCCCATTCCCCAAGAGGAAAACCGAGGTCTAAGGAAGCTATGTAACCTACCTGTACTTGGAAAGCTAGTGAGAAAGGAGTTGGAACTCCAAACCTGGGCCAGCTCAGAACCTAGCTTTTCTTCCCATCAGTCGGGTAGAGTCTCTGAAGCAGGGCATATAGATGGACACCTCTAGCCCCATGTGGGTGGAGGACAGGAGGACAAGTGGGATGAAGAACCAATGTATGATGACACGGTCTCAGTAGTGAGGATAAGGAAAGCACACAGGACTCCAGAGTTCAGGAAAGGTATGTTGGGGAATTTGAGGTGTGGATTGGTTTGGGCTTCAGAGATGGGACCTCAAGCTGGCCAATGAAACTCAAAGATTCACCAGGCAGAATGTTCTAGAACAAAATTGAACAGTACCAACAAACTTGGGAGTTTTAGAGAAATGCCCAGAAGTCCAGCATTGCAAGGGGGGAGACTGTGCAGAGAAGAAGCAACCCCAGGGGCAGGAAGTAGGGAGAGAGTAGGGACGTCTCTAGTTAATGCTCAGGACTGGTGGCCAAGGCCATAGTGGAGACAGTGAGACTGTTCTGTAGTTGTGATGCTGCTGCTGCGAAGGCTCAGCAAGGACGACGAGGAGGCATTCTCACGGGTGGAAGCCCCAGACCTCAGCAGAGGGAGCCACCGTCATGGCCAGCGCCATACTCGACAGTGGAACCCCGAGTGTCTGAGCTCAGGTGTTTTTATTCACTCAGAACCCCTCAGGTGCAGATCATGAGCAATCAAACATCCCCACAGAAATCCAACACCTGCGGACAACACAAAACGCCACGGCCTATGCATCCCTTTCCCTAACAGCGCACAAAACAATTATTTTAAACACAACTAAAAATAAACCTCCACAACAGAGTTTGGTCAGTGCTTTTCATCCTAGAGCTTGAACCCAAGGCCTGTGAGCTAAGCAGAGGCGGGGCCCCTTAGCAAACATCCTCAGCTCTTGAACCCAGAGGCTGAGTCTACAGCCTATAGCACAAGCAGAGGCGGGGCCACTGAGCTGTTCCCCGCAGAGGTGGGGCCCTTGATTTGTACACTCGATACTAAAACTTTTTGTGTTTGTTTTACAGCAAGGTATTACTCAAGCTGAGGCCAGCCTGGAGCTCACTACTTAGCCCAGGGAGGCCTCAGAGCTGTGGCAATCCTCTTGTTCAAGCTCCCACATGCTAAGAATACAAGTGTGAGGTTTATAACATCTTTTCTGAATTAGCGTGCGTCACGTAAGAGTCCAGAAACACTGAGTTCCCCAGAACACTTGTCCCAGCCACGTGGACCTCCCTTTGAACACGAGGACCGACTGCGGTGGAATAAGAGACGCCAGTCTGCCACATCCTCCGATCCACAGCACCAAACGTCCTTCCTCCTGAGACATCACTCCAGACTTCCATTCTTTTTAGGGAAAGAGGTTGAGGCAGGGTCTTGATATCCAGCCCTGGCTGACCTGGACCGTACATAAACTGGACTGGCCTCAGACTATTGTCCATCTTCCTGCGGCAGCCTCACGAGAGCTGGGATTCCAGGTAGGAGCCACGCCCCCAGTGCTGGATAATATTTGAAACTGATTACTTAAAAAGCTCACAGCTAGGGAGGAGTACAGACACAAGTTCAAGTCCAGCCTGGTCTACCAGTGAGTTCAGCCAGATGGAGCTACATAAAAGACCCGGCCTCAAGACAAAACGAAACATCCACAGCTAGTGCTCCCACAGCGGTAACACATGGGGACTACACAGTGCGGGAGTCTGCTCTTTTCTTCACGCCTCTGCTCAAATATGTCCTCGACAGCGGTCTTTTCTGAGCCACTGGCCCAAACAGCTACCCTCCATTCTGTGCAGGGCTCGCCTCTCCTCACAGTACTCACCACGCTGCGGATTCTTTTATCTGTTCACTCCATCTCTGGATTGTGTACATGAAGGGAACAGTCTTTGTACAGTAATTTATCTAGCAAACACAGTGCCTAGTGCATGCAGCATGTAATCATTGAACGAATGAATGGAAACAGAACGACTCTGGGGAGGGAAATTGTTTGAACCCACCTGCTGTGCTTCAGCCCAAAATATGTCTTCCAAGTGAGTGGCGAAGCCTTCACTGAGCCACTCCTCTGTCCAGTCTCGGGCTCCGATGGCTAGGCCAAACCAGGCGTGAGCAATTTCATGGCAGAGACGGGTCCCACAGAGGTGGCTTGGGCCTGTTAAGGTGCTCTGAGAGAGGAAGATGATGTGTGGGCTGCAGATAATGGGAGAAAAAACATGTGGAGTCCTGTTAGCACCTGTCCTCGTGGCTACTCAGAGCAGCGGCTTTCTCAGCCCACAGAGTCTGTTATTACTGTGTGCGTGCCAGATCATGATGGATAGATGTGGCTGCAATGCTTTTAGACCTAAATCGAGTGGCAGTTTACGTTTCTGGCAGCCATTCAGCTTGCTGTTTCTGCCAGCAGCTGTCTTCGTCATTGAGCTGCTATTACCTGTAATAAGTAACCTGCACCTAGCTTTATACTGAAAAAATTACAAGGCAATGGAAACATTTACTATGAAATCTGGACTGTAAAAGAAGAACAGGTGTGAGAATGTGAAGTCCATGCTGTCAACAGAGTGATCAAAGAAGACTGTTCAGCCAAAGATCCCAGCAGCTCACAGGCAAATCATGAAGTCATGCAGAAGGCCAGGAAAAGCCTAAAAGAATAGAATCCAAAATCTTCCGTTTCACACTGGAGCTGACTGTGGAATTAACAACCAAACAGATGATCCGGGTGCCCCAAATTGCCAGAGAAGGGCCCTATGCCTACAAAATAAAGATTCTCCATGCAAGTTGCAGGCCCTTATAGACTCATGTGACCAGAGGAGCATGGGAGTGGCGTGGGGCACTAGCCCTCCCAGGAGAGCAAGTGGCTCCAGGGCTGGCACCAGAAGGGGGAGAGTCATCTAATCTCATTTTCCACAGCCTTTTCTATAACTCCAAATGCCATGATTAAAACTGCACAGATGAGGTGGGAGGAAGCAAGTGTCAGAAAGGAGAGACAAACAGAATCTTTGCATTAATCTAGAACTTGTTTCTGTTCTTCCTAACGAAGAATTTGTTCTTTAAAAACAAACCTATCAATTAAAGCAAGTAAGTTGTGATACCTTCCAAAGTACGAAACTGTACACACCAGTTCCTTCTTTCAAAAGCCATTTGTTTGCCATCATGTCAGCTCTGCACAAGCCAAGACGGCGGAGTGCAGATTTTTGGTCCGCCCCCACAGCCACCATTAGAGAAAACCCCACCTATATTTCCCTTGCACAATATCACCCATTCAGCTCAGAGAGCTAAACTGCAATCACGGGAGTCAGGACTGCCAAAATAGACAGCTTTCATGTGAAGTAATAACAGGGCAGGCACGCAAATGAGAAAGCATCTGCCAGGCTTTCCGGAAAGCCCACAGAAACTCCACATATGAAAAGCAGAGCTGAGACACCGAGGACAAAGGCGTGCAGTGCAACAGGCACCAAGAGTTGAGCAGATTACCAGCTCAGACAAAAATGTAAGAGGGAAGGCAGGGAAGGAACCTCCAGGCACGGGACCCAGCCTCCCCGTTACCTTACCAAGAGAGACAAACGGCACAACCTGGCATTCTCAGATGAATGGCCCCTGGTTCTGCCAAGTGTGATGCTACACAAAAGCCACAGAACTGTACAAGTAAACAACATTCCAGACATACTGCTGGCAGCTGGGCATCCTTTAGCTAAAACAAAACAGAGAACTTCAGACTGTACGAGCAGGCTCAGGGATGAGCATGCCTGGACAGAGTCCAGTGCCCAGAGTGACAGCCATGGCCAGAGACTTGAGTGGACCCTCGCTCAAGCCAAGGAGGTTCAAAGGGGGATGAGTGACTCATGAGAGGGCTGGGGTGGACTGCCTGCCTGGGGTGTACTGCCACTGCTGTGTTGAGGCCGTGTGAATGACTGGTCCCGAAGAGTAGGATTCATGAGAGTGGCCCGTGGGGTGTGACCGTCATCTTCCATCCTCAGCCTTTCCACCAAACTTTCCTCCCTAACCTTCTGGACTTGGGAACACCTCCGAGGCCCGGGTGCCTCTGTGATGGGCTTGGGACAGAGCCAGAGCAATCCAACCTAAGTTCTCACTTCCTACCCTCAATCCTCTCTTCTCAGCCAGCAGTAAGCAATTTCCTATTGTCCTCTGAGGAAGAAGGAAGTATAACATCTTCCAGCAGATTGGTGGAGTCAGGAAGGGTGTCCGCTTGTTACAATGACCTTATAGTCACCTGAGGCCTCTCCTGGAAATCAGTGGTCACGTGGGTCCTGACCCGCAAGCTTCCAGCGGCCACTTACGTCCTGCTTGAGTTCCACCTACTAGGCTCTCTTCCTAAGCAGGAGAAGAGTTCTTCCTCAAAATTAAAAACACAGGGTGAGGTTTGGAGAAACTTTCTCAAGGGTGTTAAACAAAATGAGACATAAAGATGACTACAACATTCCTTCAGGGACAAAGAAGTTCCTCCCCTCTTCCTGATTCTAAATGTCAGAACTTATCGAGGTAAGTAGACTTTCTAAACCACTGCTTTCCTCGGTAACTAGTAAAGAAAATGACACAGTTCACTTCCGGGGTCTGCAGTCAACATCCCCCATCAGCAGGTCCCTCAGCAGGTGGCACCTCACAAGAGAGGAGCTTTCGGAGTTTCTAGGCCTCCGTGACCCCGGTGAATAAGGCCCACTCCTGGCACTGTAAAGTCCTGCTTTCTCGGACACAATCAGCTGGCTAAGGCCTCGTTTCTGACAAAGCCCCTGGAAAACAGCCTTGCTTTCTCATGTCCTAGAAAGGGTCAACTGTCTCTACAAACGCTAGGTTGCTGATTCCCCTAAGGATACAGGAAAGGCAAACACACTGCTCGTGTCTTCACACTAAAAACAAATGTAGTTTTTTTTTTTTTGTTATTGTTCTGTTTTTTTTAAATCATAAGTCACTGAATTTATTGTTTTCCCAAATGAGAGTTAGGCAGCATTGACATTTTAAATCTCAAAGTAACAGCCCCTCTCTTGAGTTTTCCCCCACGTTCTCTGCTGTTTGGGTTTAAGGAGGCACACAACAGGCAGACTTGCGATGTTCAGAGCCTCAACAGATTTTTGTCACCCTTCCCAGGAGACAGGTAGAGGCCAAGTGCACTAAACGCCTGATGCTTGCTCCACCTGAAAACGGTCTCTAGACTTTCCTTAATGTGACCTACGCAGCCAGATTAGAATGTTGTGTCCATTGATTTAAAGCATGCCTCCAGCAGAGGAGGAAGCAGGGCCTTTGTGACTCCCAGAAGCCACTCCCATCCTGTGGGAGGAATTCAATTTGGAGAGGAAATGGAGAATTTCATCAGATCTTAAGTAGAAGCTGGTGTTTGATTTATTTCTGCTTTTTTCCAGGGAGGCCTGACCGGCACACCCATCTTGCTACTAGGCAGAGAGAGAATACTTCCCAGCTCAGGCCAGAAACAGCAAGCCTCGGTAGCAGGTCACAGTGAGCAGAGTGGGCAGAAAGGGGGTGGGAGCTGCCACTTCCCACCCCAGGCTGCAGCAGATCCTGAGTGGAGAGGCTGGAGGACTGGGGCGGGGTCAGGCACCTCTGCAGAGGAGTTGTGTAGACGTATTTACCAAGTGTGAACTTCTTGTGGACTTAACATTTTTCTAAATTTCAACAAATGGAGCCCACCATCCATATGTCTTGAGAGGAAGCAAGAACTTGGAAGGAGGCAAGGAGCTCTCCTCTTACCAGTGTCCACCTGGATAGTTCCAAGGATCTTAGAGTGAAGCGAATAAAAGCAACCTTTGGTGTTTAATGGCACTCTGACACGGTTTGGACAACTGAAATGCACAGGCATAGGAGACTGGGGGTCATCTCACGAGAAGCCAACACCAACCCCTCAGGTTCATACTTGCTTCCTCTTTCCTCCATAAGCTGCCAAGTAATGACTGTGGATACTAGCCAGTGGAGTTACTGCCCCAGGAGTCACAGCCTTCAGTCCCTCTTTGTTGGCTGCCTTCTAGTGTAAGGAATGGACCGGTAACTTCTAAGACCACAAGCGATAGTCTAGAAGGGCTGGCAGAATCTTCTCCTGTGACTAGTCAACAGGGAATGGCCACTGTCCATCTTCCTCCTCTGAGACCCACTGAGGTGGATGGTCCCTAAAAGGCGTGTGTGTAGATGATCAATTTTGGATTAAGAGACTGGCAGGCGCCTGAAGAGGACATATTTTTGAACAGGTACAGGGCAAGTTGCAACATCCAACCAGGGTTTCAGGGGACCTGAGTCTAGCAGAAAAGGCTGCTGGTCACTCCCACACACTAACTTTCATGTGTGTGCGTTTACACGCCAAGGTGTATGTGTAGAGGTCAGAGGACAACTTATCAGTTTACAGAGTCAGGGCCTCTTCTTCTACCATGTGGGGCTGGGAGATTAAACCCAGGTTGTTAGGTTGGCAGCAAGTGCCTTTACCTGCCACACCTCACCAACCCAGTACACTTTCTTTGAAATGAGTACTACTATCTAATTATTCATTTATCTGGATGAGTTTGGGCATAAACTGCTAACGTGACAATGGCAGAGTAACTGAGGACCACCCCAGGGCGGCAAGCTTTACATTTTACCAACATCTTGTTCCTGTGTGTGTGTGGCTGTGTGTGTGCACTGCACATGTGTGTGTGCCTCTGTATGCATGTATGTATGTGTGTGTACATGTGTGTGCACTGCACATGTGTGCCTCTGTATGCATGTGTGTATGTGTGTGTGCGCACATGTGTGTGCATGTATGTGTGCCCTGCACACGCGTATGTGCTTGTGTGTGCATGTGTGTGTGTGAGTGTGTGTATGCGCACCTGTGTTTGTGTGTGCTTATGTACGTGTGGGTGTTCCTCAGGGGCTGTCCACCCTGTTTTCAGAGACAGAGTCTCTCACTGGCCTGAGGCTCATTAACTGATGCTCTGGACTCCAGGGATCACCTGTTTGACTCCCCCGCACTGAGATTACCCACATGGCTTTCTTGTGGTGACTAACCCAAGCTCTCCTCCATGAGCATCTGTGTCCTCAATCCAGCACCCCTCCTGCCCTCCTTTGATGAGGACGCACTGTTGGCACATCTATTTTGCACTGAGGACTGCTCACTTGCTCTGCCCCAACCTTAGAAAGATGTTCACATCTCATTTTACAGATGGTGAAAGTAAGGTACAGAGTACCTCTCTCTGTGTTGCCAGAAAGGTCCCTAGTCCACAGCCAGCAGGCAGTGAGGCTGAACCCAAACAGCCTTGGCTCAGCCTCACTCTGGTCCAGTCTGCCCAGACTCCCTGGGCTCAGCCACGGCTGCTGGGCTCCTGTGTAGCCCAAGCCCCTGGTGTGGTGACCTCAGACTTCCCAGTGCTCTGTCAGCAGAGTCATAGAAATGAAGCCACCATCCATCCATGTGTTAAGGTCTCTGTTCCCCATGGCTACATCATGGCCAGAACTGGCCTAAGATAACGGGCCTTTGGATCAGCAATGCTTTAGCCTCTTCCTAGTAAGAAGGAAAGAAAGAGCAGAATAGAGGAGAGAAACTACTCCACAACGGATGCTCATCGTAGCCGGCTCCTTTTAGAAACAGAGTCAGGCTCCAAAGGCCCTGGAAGGGCCACACACCTATTTTATCTAAAGACCTCATTATTGGGAGTGGAATGGAACAGTCAGTCATAAACTACATGTGCTTTAGAAGGCAGGATAGCAAAATGAGGGTACTGGGTAAATGGAGGACCAGGGATAAGGAGGTAGAGGAGGAAGAAACAAACGGGGGTGGTGGGTAGTAGAGGGATGAGGAAGTAGATATGGGAAAAAGTAATTAAAAGGAAAAAAAAATAGGGGTGTGGGGGAGGAGGAGGAGATGGAGATGAACAGGGTAGGCAGCTAGGGCAGAAAACGAGGGCAAGCCCACTGAGATGATGGAGGCAGCAGGAGCCTGGAGACATGGCTGAGCCAAACTGGGAAGCAGACACCTGAGAGGAGGGCATGGTGCACTTCAAACACAGTGGCCAGCCCGGCACAGTTGATGGTGGCCGGCGTATCCCAGTGAGCGTCTCTGTTGCTGTGATAAAACACTGATCAGAACTGACTTGCTAAGGAGGGTTTATTTCTGCTTATGTTTCTATGTCAGAGTCTATCACTGAGGAAAGGGGAGATTTCATTTCTGGCCCAACCCCCACCCTCAACACTACACACAGAGCCTCTTGAGTGAGCCTCCCAGGCAGAGTTGAGACTCGGCCAGGGCTACACCTTGCTGAGACTGCCCTTCCTTGAAAAGTGGAAAAGGGTTGGAAATGAGTCTTTGTTCTTCTAAAGTTCACTGCATATGAGTATTTTGTGTTTTAATGCTAAGGAATCAAGGCAAAAATCAGTATTTGATTGAATTTCCCACCTCCATTTGGATTCTTCATTCTCTGCATTTCTTCTTCTCTTTCTTTCTCTTTCTGTCTTTTTCTCTCTCTCTTTCTTTCTCTCTCTCTCTCTCTTTCTTTCTTTTTCAAGACAGGGTTTCTCTGTTTTAACTCTGGCTGTGCTGGCCTCCAAGTCACTGAGATCCACCTGCCTCTGCCTCCCAAGTGCTGGGATTAAAGGCATGAGCCTTCTCTGCATCTTAAAGGACATGAACTAAGATGTCAAATAAATACCTTTTTCTTTCTTTCTTGAGTTATCAACATGAGGGCAACTTTGACAAGTACTTTTCAATTAGCACCCTCTGCATAACACAGATACAAAGCATGATTCTCTCTACTCCCTCACCTCTCAACCAGAGCGATGATGTCTGTTCCCACAGAGCTAATAAAATGAGCCTCCACCATGACACAGGACATGTCTTCATTTAATACGATGATGCTTTTTGCTGTGCTCCAAAATGGCAACATAATAGGCTGAGAACTGTCATATGGTACACACTTTGTGCATGAATTTGTCGTTTGTGGTTACATGGAAGCCTGGAAACTGCTTCATGAAGAGACAAGTCTGGACACCTGCAACCACCTCCAACAGCAACAGTTTGATCATGATTTCCTTTGAAATGCACTCCATGGAGCCACAAACCAAGCCTTCCCATGATCCTCATCTAGAAACAGAGGCTAGGGGGATTTCCCCCAATAGTAGACATATAGCCAGAAAGTAGTAGGTGCAAACTCAAGACACAGTAGCCTCTGAGACTCTGAGAACCCCAAATTCAGCGTGAAATGTACCTAGGTGCCCTGTAGAAGCTGGCACAGGCACACCTGAAGCAGAAAGGCCAATCTGTACAGCACCTGAATACAACAGAGGCACAGAAGACTGAGAGTTCTGGAAGCAAGAGGCTGAGTAAAAAGGAAGTTCAAGTTTCTCTTTGCCAGAGAGTCATACTGTCAGCAGGAAGCAGGAAGCTTCTGGGGAGAAGGCATGACAGCCAGCTCTGTAATTCTGCAGAAATGAAACTCATGAAAAGACACCGTTGACAGTTGGGTGTTGGTAGCAGTGATGGCGGAGATGGCAGTGGTGATGTTGATAATGGTGGAGACAATGGTGGTCATCGCTGGGTCATGGTGCTTGTATAAGAATGTTCCACTTGATTTAGACATTGCAGAGCACACGTGTGTAGAACCGTATAGTCTCCACCTGATACACACAGTTTTTTTCTGTATCAATTAAAAATAAAGTTAAAGAAGAAATAAAGGAGAACTACCCCTCACACTCACCTCTTCATTGGAGAGAGGCCCACGTCTCTCGGAGGTCACTCCTCTGGCGCTAGTTTAAGTTTGCTGCCTCATTTGGACTGGCTTCTTTTATTTTTATTTTTATGTACATTGGTGTTTTGCCTGCATGCATGTCTGATTAAGAGTGTTAGCTACCCCGGGACAGGAGTAACAGACAGTTGTGAGCTGCCATGTGGTTGCTGGGAATTCAACCTGGGTCCTCTGGAAGAGCAACCAGTGTTCTTAACCGCTGAGCCATCTCTCCAGCCCTTGGGCTGGCTTCTTATTTAGTTTTTATGAAAAGTTCTAGCACCTTAGTTTATGAACCATGAAAAGACTTAGCAAATGTCTGCTTCATGGAGAGGGCAAAGACACACATTTCAGCCTAGACTGGATCAGTCACTACAAGTTCCAAATTACTGAGGGTTGAATTAATTAGGCTTATTGTGTTTCTGAGATCCAAACACAGCTTCAGTGATTACCAGCCACTAATGGCTTATAATGAAGGCAAAGCTTGTTAGCTAAGCAAACAACTGACATGTTTGTTTAAAGTGTAAACAGAAAAAAAAAATCATGAATTAAATGAATGAATTCACTGATTGTTCTCTGTTGCTTGTAAAAAGCTATTGAGCTGCCACAGTGCACATCACCACCTCTGTTAAAAGGATTAGCCTGCTGGAGCTATCCTTATCTGCTCCGAAATCTCAGTGTGCAGAGCGAATGGCTCTTGATTTTGGAAAGGGTCATCTGCACCATGGAGGTGCTTAGGGATGAGGGATTGCCGGGCTATTGGGCATTTGTAAATAAGTCATCTTTAAGAACAGTAGCCAAGCCTCCTGACTTCATATGGCAACTCAAAAGACAGACAAACACAGCTCAAGGAGACCGAGGGACAAGATGCCCGATGCTCTCCAGGGTGGTCCTGGAAAGCGATGGGCAGATGGTCATTCTCAAAGCATTCAATGTAACATCATGCCCTTTAAAAGGCAATAAACCTTCCCAGAACCAAAATAAACACAAGTTTCGCCTCAGAGTCTCCTGCTTCTAGCTGACCTTTTCCCTTAAGAGCTCCACATTTCTTTCCCATTCTCCGGACCCAGGAGCACATTGTGTGAAGTACCAGCTGGAGATCATTTCTCTGAATGGCCCATGATTCTCTTCCTCTGGGCATGCTCACGAAGGTCAACATATGGGCAATGGTCATAGGATACCTTCCTTCTAAACAATCCCTGCTCCCATGCAGTGGCTGTACCCAGATCCATTTGTATTCCTCAGTAAGCAACAGAAGACACTCTGAGACTGCCATATAGCATGGCTTGTCTCCTGCATGGGACTGAGGCTCCGGTTCAGTGACTCACCAGTCAGCCAGAGCTCTAGGTCATTATATTTCCTCCCTTCCATCTTCACACTCGGCATCTCATGGTCACAAGCTGAGAACCACAGCTCCAGCCATCATTTTCAGGTTCAACATGGAAGAAATGAATAGGTTCTCTGCCAGCAACATTGGTCTTTTCTTCAAGAAACCAAACATTCCCTGGGAAGCCCAGAGCCTGCTTCTGGTAACAAAGGCTGGCTCTTTTTGGTTACCTAGTTGTGAGGCAGCATGGTAAAAACTGTCTTTGACATTTGATTCTAAATGGCAGGTAAATTGGCAAGGTAAATGGAATCCTACAGGGTTGGCTAGAGTAGCTTAGTGTAGCCCTCCTCTCATAAACAGCAATCCATTATTTAAAGTGAGTAATGAAGTTAGCTCTTACAAAACACTAAGGGTGGCTTAGCCACAGCCCAGGCCTTCTAGGTCAGTGCACTCAACTCAGGACAGTTTCAGATACACACATATACACATACACACATTCACACACATAAACACACACACACATACACACACATAAACACACACACACATACACACACACACATACACACACATACACACACACACACACATAAACACACATACACACACACATAAACATAAACACATATACACATATACACATACATACACACACATACACACATACACATACACACACATACACATACACACACATATACACATACACACATTCACACACATAAACACACACACACATACACACACACATACACACACATACACACACACATACACACACACACATAAACATAAACACACATACACACACATACACACATACACATACACACACATACACATACACACACATACACACACACACACATACACACATACACACATACACATACACATACACACACATACACACACACATACACACATACACATACACACACATACACATACACACACATACACACACATACACACACACATACACATAAACACACATACATATAAACACATACACATACACACACATACACATAGACACACATACACATACACACACATACACATACACACACACATACACACACACACATACACACACACATACACATACACACACATACACACACACACATACACATAAACACACATACATATAAACACATACAAACACACACATACACACACATACACACATATACACATACACACATACATACATATACACATGCACACATACACACACATACATATACACATGCACACATACACACATATACACACGCATACACACACAGACACACACACACACATATACACATGTACACACACATACACACACACACACACACACACACACACACACACACACACACACATTTGCCCACAGGTACACTCTGAATCTCTTGGGTTGATTTTGCTTTGCCACAGAACAACACTTGTTTTGCAAGTGAAGGGCATCTCGTGCCCTTCAGATACTTGTGAAACAGTGCTGATGCTCTTATAAGGCCCAGTTTGTTTCCTTTCAGAGACAAAAACATGCAGCAATAACTCAGCCTTTTCCATTCTGGCCAGCTGCAAAACTACATTATAATTGAAATGACATCACTCAGCTGCGACACAGAGCCAGTGGCTGCTCCGATAAACCTGAGTGAGGTAATGGCAGCATGGATGGAAACACCATGAAGGCAGTCAACCTCATGCTTCTTATTAGCAATGTCTTTTCTGCCATGATGCTTTAAAACTGAACTGGTGACATCTTCGTTGTCTCCCCCAACACCTCTTATCTCTGAAACTAGCCACACTGGCCAGGGACGCTCTGCTTCCAAATGGAGAAGAAAGATGGAACAATGGAAAGCTCATTCTAAGTCGTTTGTTTAAGGGGTGGGGGGCTAGCAGCCAGGGCCTAAGCAGCAGCTACAGGGCATGGTGAACCATCCATCCTACCGGAGTCAGATATTTCTAGCGTGACAACACAGGAGTCATCACAATTAGACATGCCCAACAGTGACAGTAATAGTGGTATCGAAAACAACATGCGGTTCTGAAGGCTACTGGTGCTGTGACACAATGCTCATCAAAAAACCCAGCTCATCAGCCTCCTTAAGCACACATCCTGGTCCCCTGTATCTGTGCACATGGATGCCCGAGAATTTGGCTGAACCCAGCGATCGTCTTTAGAGGCACATGGGTGCTGGGGATCCAATGTGAGCTAGTGGCAAGCACTTTCAGACGGAGTCCTCTCTGTAGGAGTGATTTCACACGGCTCATCCTAACAGACTCTTCTCTGCATGCACGCCCATGCTCTTCCAGCAACACCTCACAGGTGCTACTACACGTCAACATCTAAAAGCACAGAGATCAGGGCCCAGGCAACGATGCTTTTCTGTCCTCAGAGAGCCACACTGAGTCCAGTGCCTCTCTGTCCTCTGCCTGGCCAATGGAAAGCTGGTGCTTCAGGGTTAAGCACGTGTTTTAGTCAAAGACAAAACAGTATCACCAGAGTAGTGTTCTGTCAAGAAGAAAACCATCAACCCAGGGCAGTGGCAGAAACTCTAGGCCTATGGTACCTAGCAGGAGGATGGTCTTGGGCTGACAGGCAGGGGACAGCAGGGCATAGGTGAGTCAGCATGAGTGCAGGGAAAATATGGGATCTTCTGAGCTCACTGGAAGGGGCTTTCTGAAGCCCAACTACCTCCCATCTCACAAGAGAGACAAAGGCCCCGGGAGCAGCCTCTTTCCTACAACAGGGTGGGAGCTGCCGGTGTCTATGTCACAGTTAAGTCCTGTCAGCCCTAAGTCTGAAAAACATTTACTTAACTCCATTTTACAAAATCTGGTCACATCAGAGTCAACCGACAGCTCTTTCCTGGAATCAGTTGGTGACTTGCTCCAGCTAGAAGTTTATGGAGATGTGGGGCAGAGAGCGTGGGTCTGACACCTCTGTAACCATAGATGATTCCGGAGGTAATGCCACACCGGCCACAGGAGGCCTTGTCACTTGGCACTGAGGCTTGGTCAGACTCGGGTTTTTTTTCCTGCTGATAAGGTTGCTCTTAAGGGAAATTTCAATCACATCTCTTTATTTAGTTTTTATTCCTGGTCACTGGCTTAACACGAAAGGAAGATAGCAAACAGGAAGAGAGTGAAGCCCGCTGCTGTTTATGCTGCCGCCGCCTCAGATCTGCGAGAATAACAGGTCACACAACTGTTTCCCTCTCCTGTTTTTCATTCATTTACTCTAAGGCTCTGAAAAGCCACCTTTAGGCTAAAACACCTGTGGAAAAAAGTCTGGTATGGAGAGACCCTGGGTAATGCCGGAGCAGTAACACGAGTAACCTTAACTACCGCCTGTTTGCTTCTGTGAACACTGTAACGTACGAGATAAAATATTAATAGCCATTACCTCAGTTTTTCTGAGAACAGGCCTGAGTCACAGCTCTGTGTGGTGTGATTTCCACTCACGTGCCTCACCAAGTGAGTGCTATTCATGTTACGAGGCCCTGGAAGCCCCAGAGCAGGCAAGACCAGACCCATGTGTTTTTAGACCATAATGTCATGGAATGAGTTGCTTATTTTGGCAACTTAGACCATTTCTCCAAATTTACCGCCTACTCTGCATTAAAGACTAATCCTCTAAAAAACGTACTAGGAGAGATGGCAAAAGTGTTTTATATGGAGAAAGGAAAATGTTAGAGCAAGATTAATATCTCCACCTAATAGCAGCTAGCTTTGCGACCACTTGGCTGAGCGCGGGCATTTGAAAGCACACAAAGAGCAGAGAATCTGTGTAAATGAATGTATTTCCAATGCTTCTAGCATGTGTGCTACGACAAGATTTTTAAACTTCGTGTGGCCAATGAGCTCAGCTGTTGAGGACTCCTGGCAGGTCTGCTTGCCCTGCCTGTCTCTGTTAGCCTCTGTCTTCTCAGAGAGCTCTGACATCTCCACAGCCTCAACCCCACTGGACTGTCTTACATGTGAGGATTTTACAGCTGAGCTAAAGGAAAGAATGAAAGTCAAGTGTCCACTGCAGAGTCTGGACACATGGTGCCTTTCTCTTCCACCTCTTAATTCTTCTTAGGTTGATAACTGCTTTCAAGTCAGTGTTTACCACTGGCCTTCAAATGCCCTGGGAGACACTGTGAAGTGAATATTCCACATTTACTGGCCAGGGGCCTAGAGGGGAGAGATCAACTTCACCTGGCAGGAAGAGATTCTGGAGTAGTTAGTCAAAGGCTGAACCACATCTCTCTCTGCCACAGGTTAGCACCAGAGCCCCGGATGAAACAGCTTCTTTCAGTGGCCAGCCACACTAAGGTGTGTCTTTTAAATCCATGTAATAAAATTTAGTGTGGTTGGAGAGATGGTGGCAGACTATAACCCACCCACAGGCAAATGACGTCAAAAAATCTAGAAGGGAACACTGGGCTTCTCTGTTCTCCAGAAATTTCTGCTGTGTTAAGCAACCCGAGAAGGAAGCAGACTTTCCACTAAGAAATCGCTGCTTTGGCAGTCGTCAGAGACAGCCTGGTGTCCTATACTTCTGCTAGCAGAAAAGTGCAGAAAATTATTTCCACAAATTGAGATGGAAGAAACTCAAAGTTCAAAGAATCTCAGAGCTAAATTGGAACTTAGGGGTCAGAAACTGAGGTTCAGAGCAGACTGAAACAAACCCTTGTCCCTAGCTTTCTCAGGCACCCTCCTGTCTCCACAAAGATAATTGCTTGTCTCTTGCCTGGTGACTCAGAGGAGACAGTGTTCAGCTCCTGGTCTGCAGAGGGAGAGGTGGCATCCACAGAACAGTCATTTCGCTGGTGAGGTAGCTCAGACAAGCTGGTATGTGTGTGTCTCTGTATGTGTGTGCATACATGTGTGCATGTCTGTGTGTGCATGTGTGTGTGTCTGCATACATGTGCAAGCTATGCAGAATTGAATATTCCAAGTCTCTTCCACAAAAAACAACCTGAACATATTAATAGCTTGTTCTTGCTGGCATCTGAGGCTGAACAAAACTGTCTCCACCTGTGCCAACTACTAGATTTGTCAGTTCTTTGGTGTTCTCTGTCAAAGGCATGCACACACACACACACACAATCACTCACACACACTCTCTCTCTCTCTCTCACACACACACACACACACACACACACACACTCATACATGCACAGCCCTTATTCTGAGGGGGTAATGGTCCTGTGATGTCATTTACAAAGCTACCTGTATTTTCCTTAGGAAATTAACTTTTCAAGCTCAGAAGGGTGACCCTTCAATGAATAAAGCCAACAGTGACACTCTTTCACTTTATAAAGGCCCTTCACATCCTTCTTTTCTCTCTGTGTAATCCAACTTTCAATAGCTTTGTCAGGGCTGTAGCTGTTTTCCCTTCAGGTGAGAAAACAGAAGTTTGGAAAGAGGAAACAACCAGTCTCAGACCAGCAAGCTAGCAGCTGGCAGAGGTCGTTTCTTCCTCTGGTACTGTGGGTAGCCTCAGAGAGGAGCCCATCTCTCTGCCTTTGTTCACAAAGTAATTGCATTCTGGAATGTGTATTCTAGGTCCAGGACAGAGTTGGACAATTAGGGCAGGGGGTGGACAGTGATGATGAACCATTCATTCTTTCTAGAAATATTTACTGGTGGCCTCCTAGATGTCAGATCTGGGCTAGGGATGTGGGGTCTATAGCAAAGAGAAGGAACATGGATTCTGGTCTGGAGATCACAGTCTAGGAGGGGAGATGCTCGATAGCAAAGGTCCTCACTTATTAAGTAACCCATTTTTTAAATCTCAGTTCCTAGATTTTCACAGTGCAATGTCCAGGCTGCCTTTGGCTCCGTCTCCCTCAGCAGTGTTCTCTTCTGTTTCCTTCTGTCCTCAGCAGCACCTGCACCCGCCTTCCCCTCCCTCAAAAACGACAAGGATGAGGGATAGCTCTTCACAGCGTCTGATTGCTTTAGTCTAAGGGTTGGCAGTTGTTAGTGATGGGTGTTATGATCTGATTGCTGATAGATCCCATTACCTGCATGTGTGTGCCTGTGTGCGTATGTTTTCCAGAGTATGTTTTATGATACATGTTTTAATACAGCTGGGATGAAGGTGTGAAGTGAGCAGCTTTCTGCGAAGGGCCACGCAGAGGGAAAAGACGTGTGGTTAGTAGTCTGTCCCTCCACATCTAACTACAGAAGTGACAGGGACAGGAATTTTCACCATTTTGACTAAATCCACACTTTCACGTTTTCTCTTTCGCATGTGACTCCTAGCTCTTGGCCCACAGGCGGGCCGCTCGACCTCCCCTCCTTGAGGTCTGGGAGTCTGAGGCAGTCATCGAGGCAATTCCCACACCACTGAGCCAACAGGGCTTGAAAATCCCTGTCTTATATCATAAGTACACACAGCACAAAGAAACCAAGTCTAAACTTCCTAAAAAATCCCTTACGGCTCGCCATTCGCAGAGCAGGCGACAGGCAGAATGAAAGGGGAAACAGAAACTGAACAGGAGTGTGCGCAGCAGCAGAGGGGATTTTCTTTTCATGGTTTGCTCTATTCTGCAGTGACACAAGTTACCCCTTGTGACATGTCCATCAAGAAGATAACTGCTGTGCTTTTCTGCAACAGACAAAGATGCTTTTTATCAATTCCCAGAAGTCTGCAGGACACACCATTCATGCTGTCAACTCCCCCCCAACCCTTTCAGCAGATAATGAAACCCATCAGGGACAAATGTCAACATACTAATTCGTTAAATGCAAAACAAAAGCAACATTTGGGCAAAGCACTTCCCTTCATGTTCTATCAGCACTCCAATTCATGCTGAGTTTACAGCGACCCACAGATCATGCAATATTAAACATTATTACGGTGAGTCAATGGGAGACCGTATCTCCCCAATGCTACAGTACCTGGGCAGCTGACACACATGCTGATCCTAGCATCCAACTCTGACCAGAGTCCTAACAATTCTACAAAGATTCCCATTCCTATTCTCATAACAGAACTCAGACGGAGTGCAGATGAATAAGAAAATAGACCAGAAGCACACAACTGAAATCCCTAAAGAGGACCGTAGAGCTCACTCCAGTAAGCCCAGAGCACACTGCTTAGTGCGTGTGTGTACATTTGTTTGGGGCATGCTAAAAACAAAACAACAGCAACAAAAAAAACAAGCAGACACACACACACACACCAAACAAACAAATAAACAAAAAACAACCACATTTCACCACTGAGCTAAACCCCCTAACTACAAAACACAATCTGGTGTCCGGGGATCATATCTCATGTAGGCCAGGCTGGCCTCAAATGCACTGTGTATCTGAGGCTGACCTTTAATTCTTGATCCTCTTACCTCTACCTCTTGAGTGCTAGAAGGTGTATGCCACTATGACAGGTTGAAATATAATTCTTAAAGATATGAAATACACAAACAACAGCACCTTCCTATTTAGTTACTTTTGTTTGTTTGAAGCAAGGTCTCATGTGGCTCAGACTGGTCTCAAACTTCTTGTGTAGTGGAAGAGGACCATAACTCCGCATCTTCCTGCCTCTACCTCCCAAGTGCTGTGAGCGACTCCATACAGGTGCGCTTTTAACAAAGGCTGAAGAAAAGGACAGATAGCAGTAGCAGGCACAGAGAGGTACAGAAAAGGACAGCATCTATACAATCTGCCTGTGATGTGTTGGACCAGGGAGATGTTCACGCGTGAAGGCTCTCACAGCAAGCCTGTGACCCAAATCGCATGTCCGAGCCATGTAAAGATGGAAGGAGAGAGCTAACTCTACAAAGCTCTCCTCTGACCTCCATACATACTTCCCTCCCCAGGAATACTAGTCATAACATTTTTAACTAAAAAGAAAGCTGCTTCAAATGAAGTCCAGTACCCTAGAGAACACATATAACTACTGAAGAACTAGCAGGTCTAGCATAGGCTGATTCTAACTGTAAAACCTCAGCAAGGGTCTTAACCTCTCGGGGCCTCTGTCTCCTTCTCTGACATGAAAATCACGAGCACTTTGCTGGGAGCATCTCCAGGGCCATACACAGTTCTTCCACACACCCCCTGAATCCATGTGTGCCTTGCTAAGTTGAGACAAAGACAATGCAAACAGGTGTAAGGTCCAGATATTTTCAGGGCTTATCTACTTGGATTGCAATGTATCTTCATCTGAGCCAATTGGCATAAATAGGTGGTGGGAGTTCATGTGGGCCATACGTCCTTCAGACTCCATTCTT
>JAMJFZ010002321.1:0-60718 GCA_026225945.1 Cricetomys ansorgei
TTAACAACCTTCACCCTTGTACATTTTGTGTTTTGTCTTCCATGAAAATAGATGAGTAAGAATTATGGAACCTAGACGTGCATTTTTTCCTTGTTAAATAACTTTTATTATTTATATTTGAGGGCTACACCATTACATTATGGGATACACATAGAGAATAAAATGGTTATGATGATGAAGCAGATGAATCAACTGATCATGCATGTTTAATTAGTTTCTTGGTGACACTAACAGCATACATTTATTTAACAAACCCCATGACACAACTAAGTGCTATTGGCTTTAGTCTTCATGCTGTTTGTCAGCTAGCCAAACTTGTTCGTTGTGTGTCTGTTATTTCTGTATTTTTAACAGACCTTTTCCTTTTCCTTGCTGTACCTGTTTCATCCTCCTCTCAGCATATTTTAACCTCAGTATACTGTCTTCTATGCCTCATGTTCTTCTATTCTACGTCCTTTTCCTATTCCACATGTTCAAATCATGTGGTACTTTTCTACCTTGTCTGGGGGGGGGGTAGGATAGGAGAGGAGAGAGAGAGAGAGAGAGAGAGAGAGAGGCAACAAAAATGTTAGCAGGAGAAAAGGGGCTTCTGGATCACTCATAAGAATGTAGGCTGATACAATTATGACGGGAGACAGGTGCATGTCTAAAGAAATTAAAACAGAACCATCACACTACCAACACCCCCCCACCCTGGGTTTAGACTCGAAGGAGATGAAGATACACCTGGTTAAAGATATCTGTGCTCCTGTGTTCACTACAAGCTTTGTTATTCATAGTAGCCAAGTTATTTAAACAGGCTAGGTTGACCATCAATGGACACACATGCATATATTTGCACATGTATGTATGATATATATATATATGTGTGTGTGTGTGTGTGTGCGCGCGCGCACACACACATGTAATGGACCATAATTCAGCCTTTAAAAAGAGAATGGTCCTGGCATTTGTCACATAACAGATGGACCTGGAGGACAGTATGTTAAGTGAAATAAACCAGACGCAGCATCTCACATTTGAATGTCTCAAAACAGGTAGGTTTTTCACCACTTGGGGTGGCTCAAAGAGATCTCTTAAGCAGAAGGCTTAGGGATGAATAAGTTGGCTTCTTAAAGAGTCCCTTCTTGCTCAGAGATGCATATTCTGTGACGGAGACAGTTGTGATGTGATCCTGGCCATGTGCCCTAACAGAGTATCTAAAAGCACTTCTCTGAAGAAAGCTCTAAGTGATGGCAGTCATATTCTAGAGGGAAGGAAAAGCAGAGTGGGTGGAGCCACACAGGATGGCCGTGAAAGAGGTATCATAGACGAGAACTGCACCCACTGCCAACAGGAAAGTCATTATGACAGGGACAGGCAGGTGGGTGCCAGGCACAGGTAGGCCTTAGGCCAAGACTCCCCAGGCTCCTCTGTAACACCAAGCCGCCTTCTGAGAGGAGACAGCCAAACAAGGATTAATCAGGAGAATGGGTGAGGAAGAAGGTTCTGGAAGAAAACCAGGTGAAAGGAAGACAAGAGAGTCTGTTTCCTTGGCTCCAAAACAAGGAGGGGAGACTGGCTTTGTAGGGGGCGAACACAGTGAAGAACTCACCTCCTATAATAACAAACTGGGGCTCAGGATGAAGGGGTAGGAGCTTGAGCAATCAACACTGGCAGCAGGAAGAGGAAGCTGTTCCTAGTCCTCTGTAGCCCCAGCTATGGTCACTGACACACAAAAAGAAATAAGATAACCTGTCCCTGTGCCAGGGTTTCTAGGGAGTGGTAGGACTGCAGATAGTTTGCTCAGTCTTCCTTCTGGAACACAGGAACCTGTGAAAGTCTCTCGTACTGCTCAGAGACTGAGCGAGATGCCCCTCTTCATGTTGACCTCCTACCCTTTCACCTTGCCGTCATATCCCAGGGCTGCCCAAGAGTCTGACTCAAAGAAGGAACTGGGCGCCCACAGTAAGCTTCCTTCTTGGAGTGACCATCAGCTCCCAGGGATGGTTCAGAAGCAAGGAGATGGAGCAGGAAGTTGGGGAGAGCTGGATACACCCCCTTGAATTTGTACATGTGCCTTGATCTCTCTGGGGCCATCTTTTCATGTGTAGAGTGGAGGAAAAGACCAGGCTGTTCCCTGAAGGTTTTGATGCTTTTAGGATCCTACAGCTCAAGGGTCCCTCTAACTTCACACATGACAGTTTCCAAGCTGAGAAAGAAGGGGCTTTTGAAAACTTGCTAAGGGAGCCAGGCCTTTACTCATATCCTGTTTTCTAGCTTCAACGTCAATGAATGTACCTTCTTAATATCTATATTCTTAGTCCCAAATGGGAAGAATGGTTGAAAGTTTTTTTGTGAGCAAGATGATGCTTAAGAAGCAAGATTATCACTCTCCAAGGTGCGGATAACTAGGGATAAAGTTCTCTGAAAGGGGCCCAGAAGGAAACCTTCCATGGCCTAACTTCCCTCACACAAGCATGATGCTTCAGGGGCAGTTCTGTTGTGTAAAAAAGCACCTGTCTAAGGAAGACTCAAGCCTTTGGGAGTAGGTAGGTACGTTGTACGAGAAGTAAAGAAACCTTTGGGAAGAGGTAGGTATCCTGTACAATGATGAGCTACTCAAAGTGTTTAGTAACTACATTTAAAAATTTTATTTGTCAGGCCTGTGAAGTGGTTCAGTGACTGGAGTTGTCCTATGACACACACACACACACACACACACACACAGAAAAAAAACCTCAAAAAATTGTATTTGCCCTTAAGAATTTTGCTAGTATGATTAATACATTGAATAAATATAATGGTATCCATGGTCTCATCAAAACACAAATTCTAAAACTTTACTTATTGTGTGTGTATGTGCGTGAGAGTGCGTGCATAGAGGGTCAGAGGACAACTTGTAGGACTTGAGTTTTTTCTTCTACTATGTGGGTTCTGGGGTGTTGGGGATCAAACTCAGATCTTCAGGCTTGGCAAGCAAGTGCATTTACCCACGGAGACTCTCAGCAGCAGCAGTAGAACCACTTCAGGATAGGTGGCTCCTAGCCACCTCATATTTCGCTTTTCCTCATATTGCTGTTCTGTGAGTACATTGCTATTCTATAAAGTGGTCTGTGAAACCAGGTCTTGTGGCACAGGCCTTTGGTCCCAGATACTCTGGAGACTGAGGCCCAATGTTCAGAAGTTCTAGACTACCCTAGATAACTTAGTGGGTCCTTGCCTAAGCTGGAGATAATGATCAGTGGTAAGAGAAGTTGTTCTTGATCTAATCCCCACCAAAAGACACAGAGACACAGACATATAGACACACACACACACACACACACACACCACACACACACACAAAATTAAACTAAAATTAAATAATAAAGTAGTTTGTGTTTTAATAAAAGACAGAGAAACAGATAATCCAGGAATGCCAGTAGTCACTTTGAGAGCATCTCCTGAGGTTCACTGACCTGCTCTGTGAATCTCACCCATCCCTTCAGACCCTGAATGCTGACTTCTGCAGAGCCACCTGGTACTCACCACCTGTGAACGCAACAGATCAACCTGTATTCTGGTTGTGATTTTACTTTAAGATTTTTAAATTAAAAAAAATATGCAAATAACATTTTAAAACAATGATTTCTTATTCCTAAAAAATAGCATAGAGACTACAGATGAAGATTAGAATCTATAATCCAAATGTGTAGACAATTCTGGTTACCACCCCATAAATCTTGACTATGTCTGTTCAGTAGGCTGAAACTCATGAAAACTTTCACTTGAATGATAGCTGTTTTACAGTCAGAGGTCCCTGAAATCTAGAGTACACAGTTCTGATGCGGGGCTCTTGAAATATCCAGGTTGTCAGTTAGTTACTTTCCAGTGCAGCAGTGAGGTGGGTTTTTTTTGCCCCCCCCTCCCCACCAAGCTTGATTGTAAGTGCTGTCAGATAGGAACAGTGATCTTCCTGGCAATTTTGCAGATTCCTGGAACAGTGTGTGGACTACATCTGTCCTTGATACATTAGTGTACATCTTCCATGCCTCCAGGAAAGACCCATTCTTGTATGTGATGGAGTTCAGTAAAGGAACTGCTGAAATGACTGCTCCATTAGAGGGAAGGTTTGAGAGAGAGAGAGAGAGAGAGAGGAGAAGAAGAAGAAGAAGGAGGAGGAGGAGGAGGAGGAGGAGGAGGAGGAGGAGAGAAGAGAAGAAGAAGAAGAAGAAGAAAAGAGGAGAGGAGAGGGGAGAGAGGAGAGGAGAGGAGAGGGGAGGAGAGGAGAGAATATCCAGGAGGCATCTGCAAGAATCCAGAGCAGAGAGAGAAAGCAGACTGGACACAGACCAGGGCTATCTGCGAGACAAGTGAGATGATAGGAGAGAACAGTGCAGATAGCAAAAAAGCAAGAGCATGAATAATGGAGAACAGTAGGCTATAAGGAGGCTGGGTAGCTGCAGGGTGGGGGGTGAGGTGGAGCAGACCTGGGGTCTGGGATAGAGGCAGAGGTGTGAAGGGCGGGGATGCTAGTGTGTGTGTGTGTGTGTGTGTGTGTGTGTGTGTGTATCACTTATGAGTAGGACTGAGGGAGTCTGGAGGCCAGCATGGGCTCTGATAGGCAACCACAGGTATATATCAATGGGGAGGCATATGTCCCTTCTGGCAGAAGCCATAGAGATGACTCCTTTTGGGGGAACAGGAATCTGCTTCACAAATTCCTGAGGAAGGCTGGCTTTCATCTAACTGCCAGAACTCCATCTATAGTCCAGCTTGAGCTCATTTCTACACATATACTGTCTAAGACCTAGCAATTTCTTGTTTATACCACACCCTTCTCAAAAACCCACCAGGGGTCTTCATCACCACCGAATTACATTCAGAGTCCTCCATGAGTTACGTAAGGCCACTGCATGGTAGCCCAAACATCCTTTATAGCCCCCTTATCCATGAAGGATATGTTTCAAGACCCCTAGAAGAGTCTGCCAATCCCCAAGGTGGACTGTGCTTTCCCTATACGTGAGTGCTCTAGACAGAATTTACTTTGTAAATTAGGTACAGTCAGGATTTAACAGCACCTGATAGTAAAATAGAGTAGTCATAGCAGCACACCGCACTGCAGATTTTGTGACTGCCTCTCTTTCTCTCTAAATATCATAGTAGACTTCACTTGACCTTTGTTGAAGATGTGAGACTCCAGTATGGTGGGGTGAAGCAAGGGGGTGACTTGGTAGGCACTGTAAGGCAGTGTTAGTTACATGTGTACTATCACACCACAACAGTCAATCGGATGACTGAGCCTGCTTCTATGAGACCGTGGGCAGGTACCATCAATGGCCTGGAGATGCTAGACAGTGAGACAGCTCATATCCCAGAAGAAAGTGGGACAGTGTGGGGGTGTCATCATGCTTTTCTGATTCCTGTGTAGTTTAAAACTCAGTAATTCTTTATCTCCGTACACACACACACACACACACACACACGCACGCACACACACACACATCAGTAGAGCACTAAACTAGAAATTTTAAGCGAATTAAGCAAATATTAAGCGAAAACATCTCAGGCTCTTGTTAGCAACTTAAGTGAAAAACCATTTTGTGTAACTCAAAAGCCATTAGATGTGATTTGAAATAATATGATGCCTGAGCTTGCCACCAGGCAAATCTGATAAGAGCTGGGCCTCAAAAGCAAGCCTCCGACATGCCACTGGACAGCTCAGATATAAAGCCTAGCCCAGGGCAGACCTGGAAATGCTAATGAGCCAACCCCAAGGTGGCATTGATGTGCTAGTGAACCAGCCCCAAGCTTGTGAGCTCTGGTAGTACAAAGCTATCACTCAATGAAATCATGCAAAATTGGAACTTAGGGAATGGTCTCCAGGATCTCACTGCCATGCTCCCAAGACACGGCTTCTCTAGCCTCTGTGTTCATACTCATCTGCAAGAGGACTTGAGACTCCACGCATGTCCCTGGCCTCAGTGACCACTGAAACAATAGTGCTGCTGCTGGGCCAGACAGGCCCTCCTGTCAGCGCTTCCCATTGGCCTACCTTCTCAAGGATGTCCTGAACCCTCATCAGCACCACCTTCCCAGCCTGCCTCAGCTGAAGGACTTGGCAGACCTGGGTCGAGCCTGCAAGCTTCCGAAGCGTCCTCACTACAGGAGATTCCCCAGGGGAACTCTGCAGTAGCTAGGCATTTCTGCCTAAACAACTGTTCTTCTGCTTGATGAGATGTCCGTTTAACCATTATGTCACATAACATTATAGGGAATGTTTGTGTGAATAAAGCGAGCGTATTTAAAAGGCAAATCTTGAAATCTTGTGTGGATGTCCAAATTACTGAGTACCTTACAGCCCAGAGGCCTTGCTCCCCATAACCCTCCTCATATTAAGCTCTGGGAATCAGAATCCATAAGCTTGAGGCTCAGGAAGACCCACGGGGAGTCTTACAATCACCCAGAGCAGCTCAGTGGCCTCTGCATTTGGCCTGGTCACTTCTGAGCAGCATCACCCTGCTAATTGCTGTATTTAACATCCTGGAAGAATGAGGCTGACTCAAATGGCCCCCGAGTAGTCATTCTTCTTGTTCAGTTAAGGCAGCTGTCAGGCTTAGGAGGAAGCAGCTGTGTCTATCTTAGTGAAAATCCTCATAACCTCTTGGCTACTGGTAACGGCAAAGCAGTTCCCTGTCCAACCAGGAAGCAAGGGTAGAAAAATCAGGCCCTCTGGGTCACTCTGTCTTATCTCCGCATTCCTAACGCCTTTCTTTACAGCTCTTTTGACCATCAAGTCTTAATCAAGGTGATAAAACAACAGAAGCATGCAAAGAGGAAGCAGGTGGAGTGGGGAGACTTTAACTAGGGGTCTGGGGATGGCATGTGACCTTGCAGTCTCCATTTCCTCCTTGGAAATAAGAAATGTCCATTAGGTAGACTCTAAGTTCTGGGAAGAAACTTCAGCCACCCTGGAAACAAGAAAGCAATGAATCTAAGAACCAAGAGCTATGTTAAATCTTACGGACGGGGACACACACACACACACACACACATACACACACACACACCCCTCAGACAGGGTCTCACGTACTCCAGGCTGGCCTTGAACTTGCTTTGAATCTGAGGATGACCTTAAACTTCAGATCCATCCTGCCTCTACCTCTGATTGCTGGGGTTATGGGTATGCACCCCTTGTGCTCAAGCCTTGAGCTTCTGCATGACAGGTAAATATTCTATCAACTGAGCTATATTCCCAGTCTGGACAGATATCTTGCTTCCATCTTTGCTTTGACTGCTTGGAAGCTTACAGCCACAATCCTTAGTTGATCTCTAGGTGGTGGGAGGGGTCGTATTGGGGGTGGCTATGGGGGTGGCTTATAGTATGTTGCAAGTCTATGCTGTTTCCCTGGCATTCATGCCCTTGTCTGTCACGATTTTTCTGTTTATATGAACTTCTTAACCACACCATTGTTGTAATAATACCGTAGTCATGGACATGATGCAGTTTTAGCAAAAGTCTATTTGTTATGGGGGAGGGTGAGAGACACTGAGTCTGGGATAGAGCAAGACCTTGCAGAGGGAAGATGTTGTGGAGGGAGAGAGAAGGAGAGGGAGAGGAAGAAAAGGTGGGAGGGGGGAGAGAGAGAGAGAGAGGGAGAGAGGAGAGAGGAACAGGACAGGACAGCAGGAAAGAGAAGAGAGATGGAAAATGAAAACAGAGAGACTGACTGAGAGAGCGAGAGGAGAG
The DNA here is from genome assembly GCA_026225945.1 of Cricetomys ansorgei. Lineage (NCBI taxonomy): Eukaryota > Metazoa > Chordata > Mammalia > Rodentia > Nesomyidae > Cricetomys > Cricetomys ansorgei. Next base: position 7,712 of record JAMJFZ010002321.1, read on the forward strand.
AGAGAGCGAGCGAGCAGGTGTGTGTGTGTGTGGGAGCAGGATCAAGAGGGACCAAGAAGAGAGAGAACCAAGGCTGAGCGTGATTATATGGGAATTGTCATGAGTGGGTCCCCTGCCGATGATGCAAGGTGGCTGGGGCAGGGATGGGTCTGGGAGGCAGGTTAAGAGGTGGTTCCACAACAATTGTGTGCTACTGCATTGCATGTGGTTTTAAGAATAGCAGCAGATGTTTTGGAGTAAGCAGGAAGATGAGAAAGAATCAAAATACCATATCAATCAAGGAAGGGCAGCGAGCAGCACCAGGACAGATAGGACCTGGACCTGATAGTCATGGCCCAGGTCCTGAGCCCACCCCACTGTCCACACTCGTTGATCACCATCTTGGGAAGGTCATTTTCCCTCTAAGAGCCTCACTTTCTTCATCTGTAAGATGCCTGTACTATTGTACCCCAACTCTTGCCTACCTGGGCATGTTGGAACTGTGCTGTGAGGTGCAGAGTGTGGGGTGCAGGAAGGTGATGGTGTTTGCAAGCTCTCTCCAGCTGTTGTTCGAGGTCATGCGAAGTGCACAGAGCTGGGGACAGAGGGCATGGGACTTCTGAGCAGGACCCTGGATGGGGGCATGCAGACTTAGGCTGCAGCAGCTTGTGTGAGAGATGGAGGAAGCTGGAGGAGAGAGAGGCAGGCTGCCACGTGTGCAGTAGCTCGAGAGGAAGCCATCAGCTTTCTGTGTGGGTCCGGGACCAGACAGGAGAACTTTTAGTGGTTTCTTCTGGTTGATCGAGAAAGGCCCCTGAAGCCCTGGCCTGTGGGACACAGGACAGAACTGGGCATTAGCAGAGCCCAGTTTAACCAGAGCCCCTTGGCAGAATCCAGGCCGCTCGCCTTGGCAGTGGCTCCGGAAGCTGTGGAGAGCACCCTGTGAAAGAGTGCTTCCTCCCACCACTGCTCTGACCCCGGTTGCTTCTTCTGGAGACCTGACACTGTTCTGTCAGAACCACCAGCCAGTTGGCCTTCAAGGCAGTAGAAAACACCGTGCTTGTCTAACCTCATCAACTAAGATAGGCTTGTGTTAGTCATGCATCTGCTGCTGTCATCTACGACATGCACCCTATTGCATGGAACACACAAAAACGTACACACACACACACACACATACACACACACCACACAAAAGTGTCCCTTACACTCACAGCCATACAGCTGCATATACATATGCCTCTCTTAGATTCCCCTGACACCTGAGTGCACTGTGTGTCCCCAGATGCACATGCACACAGTCACACACATGTGTACACACTCACACATGTGTACACACACACACATACACACACACATACACACACACACACTAGCTATCTGTCTTGGGCCTGTGATGAGGAAGGAGGAAATAAAATCTAAGTGCTATCCCCTGCTCAAGGAACTCACTTGAGTGTCAGCTAGCTCAGTGGAGGCCATCCATTGCGGTTTGCCCCTTCACTGGTCACACATAAGGATCCCATTATGGCTCTGCTGCCCTTTAGCTTGGTGACACCAATGGCACTTTTATTTTCTTTGCTTTGGCTTGCTATTGTGTACCTGTCATTTGCCCCAAACACATCTAAAGCTCCCTCTTTGTTTCTAAGTTCCTTGGAGTGACAGTGTTTGTTGTGGTTTTCAATGCCATCTGCCAAGCCTGCTGACAAAGGCTCACTGGGGACATGGTAGTAGCTGTTGAGCAAATAAATGGTTCTGAGACACTGCCTTATGAACCAACAATCTGGGGCGGAGACGAGAGGCCTGGCAGTGGCTTCTGGTCCCAAGGGACATACCTGGGGTCATTTGGAAATATGGTGGACTCCTTGGCAAAGTGAATAGCAGATAATGGGCCAATATATATATATTTTTCCAGATAGCGTTTTCACGTAGCCTAAGATATCTTTGAACTTGTTGTGTAGTCAAGAATGACCTTGAATTTATTTATGACCCTCCTGCTTCAAGTGTTGGGATTTAGACATGTGCCTCCACATCTGGCTTATGACATTCTGGGGTTGGAACCCAGGATTTCATACGTGCTAGGTGAACACTCTACCAGCTACAGTCCCAGTTTGATCCCTCTCTTTGTAAGGCTCTCCTTTGAAGAAAGATAGTAGTAGTAGTAGGGTCTCCTACTGCTCCAGGCTGACCGGACACATGGTCTCTGCTTGGGGCAGCCATGGAGTTCAGTCTTTATGCAGATATACTGAGGTGACCATTGATGGATTTAGGAAGACTTGGAGGGGGATACATGGAAGTACAGAAACAGAACGGGCTGATCAGGAGGGGCTAACTCTGGGCTCAGCCATGGATGGCCCTTTGGAGCTAGAGACACCTGGAATGGCCTTTGTTACTCACCTCTGACACGTTCACAGATGACAATGTGCCTATGCTAGGCCAGAACCTGCTACTTCTCACGAGGCCAGGTCTTAACTCAACTTGTATTACTCTTGTCTTTTTTTTTGTTTAAATATTCATTGGTTTATGACATGGAGGGGACAAAAACTGACTTTTAAAAAAGTCTCTCTGCTTAGCAAATAAAAATTAGCATGCCTATGTTGGTCTCAGAAATGAAATGTATTTGAAAATTTTCAGGTTTGTAGAATCTAGTTTAGAAGAAGAAAGGCCCCTGAAGCAATGGGCAAAACTGGAAGGCCTCAACTCTCTCACTTCCTGTGCCCCCTGATTTTCCATTTCTTGAACTTTGACCCCTCAGTTATACTGCCACACCCCAGCCTTGCCACTTTAGAGACTGTAGCCCACTGGACCCATGCCAATCTTGGCCCAGGCCCCTGCCTTCTCTTCCTTGCCTTCACTGTGTAACTGGAGAAGTCTCCCATACCTCATTTTATTTCTCATATGCCCCTGCACCCCTCTTCTCACCAGGTCCCCTTTCTCCCACCCCACATGTGTTATCTTCCACTATAGTTCCCAACATTTTGTCTTCAGCTTCCAGACACAAGCCCTGGAATCACCAGATGCTGATTTCTCTACTCTCCCAGAAACCATCATAGCCCAGTACTTATGGGTCCCCTTCGTGTAGCCCAATCCTAGCCTCCACTGGCTGCTTGTTAGTGCTTCAGGCTACCTTTGACACTGGCCCTCCTCTCCCAGTCAGATCTACAGGATAGTTTTCACAGAGTAGAGGTAGCCTGTAGGTTGCAAGGGACTTGAGAGATTTGGGCCCATGGTGTATTGACTGTCATTGAAACTGGAGACCAGATGGCCCATCAGGAGGAAGAAGAGGAGAGGGGTGGGACACCGCCCAGGGAGCACTTGCACTCTAAATTCCCACCTTCCTCTGGGTTCTCTGTCATCTAGGTGGCACCTTTACTTGGCATCAGTAACTCAAAGCCCAGCTGGGGGTCATTTTGGGCTCCTGTGTTTCCCTGCTGCTTATTTCCACAACATTACTGTTATCTTTGGACTTTCCTGTGGTCACTGACTCTGCCTGGTCCACGGAGTTCAGGGCCATGCCTCATTTGTTCCTATGTCACCAGATGTAAAGCAAGTCTGGCACACTGACGAGGTTCCTCGTGTACTTTTCAGGGTAGATATTCTCTATGTTGAGTAAGTTCTGAACCCAAGGACAGTCTGCTGACACATGTTACCAGATCCTACATGGTAGTCTTGGGTTTCGTACTACAAGCTCTTAGCAGATATACATAGAACCCACACTTTGAGAGCCAGGGTTCAGTGCAGAAATGCGCAGGGTAGGATGGTTCTTTCAGAGGGAAATGGCCTTCCTTCTTTTAGGGCCCAAGACCCCATTTACCTTTTGGGGTAGCCTAGTTCACCAGACTTGCAGTTAATCTTGATCAGTTTCAACTCAACATGGCCTTACTATGTGCCTCCTGATGCACACCACCCGACCCCCACCCTGCAAGAGTTTCGAAGCTATGCTTTAGACTCTAGGGTAGATCTGACTCGGGGTACACTTGATCACATTCTGCCCTGCCAGTGATTTCTGACTTAGACTTGTGGGTACTGGTGGCATCTTTGTTTCCTGTCATCTCTCCCTCACGTTCACAGATACAGGTGAAGGCTGAAGGGAAGAGGAAACTCTCCGGCTGGACATCCTTTCTGGCAGGCACTGTCCCAACATCAGCCCCTCTGAGCCAAAAGCCTTCTGATGGAGGAAATGAGCCCACCTCTTACTTCTGCCCAAAGGCCAATGAATGCCACTCTCTGACCCAAATGGAATTCAGTAGGAACTCTTAGATGAGCTGAACAGACTGTGGCCATGTTCACGCATGCTCTGGCTTGGAGGTGGCCCAGTCAATCCTTCTATGTTTCCAGCATACTTGGCATCATATGTCCATGATTTGGAAGGGCAGTTGTGACGCCAAGCACTTAGAGGTGCCCAGAACAGTTCTTTGTGCAAATCCTGCCTGAGGAGGTCCGTGACAGTCTCCTTTATCTGGATAAGAGTTGCCCTTGGAGGACATTCAGCTTCCTTGTTCTTATTCTTTTCTCCCAAACAAACTCTTGGGATATAATTTAATCTCGCACACAGACTCACTCTAAAGCCAAAATACACTCCCATCGTCAATGACCGATTTGGTTTCCTGGTGTACCAGTAGTGTCTGAGCAGTGTAATTAGTACAGCTGGACTTCCGACAGTCCGATTGTCCTGTGGGAGTATGATTTCAAAGTCCGTTGTGATGGATGGTGCCATCCATGTGAGGATCTCCCTGAAACAGCTGTCGCTTCTGTCTGAAGACCTGGGTGGCACAGAAGTCAACTCTGGAACGGAACTTGCCTATGGACGAAATTAGAGGCAGGCTCTCTCGGCCCCTGAAGGTGACTTCACAGCATCAGTACAGAGACTATGGGTTACGAGTGCAAGACGAAGGAACCAAGGTGTCCTCTGGTCTTACAAAGCAAGACCCTACTCACCAGGCCAGAAAACAAGCAATTCGGCTGAGCTGGCTGCTTCCCACCAGCACTTTCCACCACAGATAGTATCTTGGGAATGTCAAGCAGCCTTCTCAGAGTGTGGGGGTCTATCAGAATCCTGGGATGCAGACTGAAGTGTCCCGAAGAGTACAGGGGCATTTACATCACAAACCCGAGGAGGGGGATTGAGTGTGAGATAAGCAGAAACCAGGGGCAAGTTCTGTGGCTTCACCAAGCCCTGAGCATCATACAGTGTGATCGCCAAGGACAAGAAAATCGAAGCTGGGTGAGGTGGTTGGAAGCGGTTCAGCTTGAGATCATGCGTTTCTCGGCTCCTGGCTATGGCGTTGGTGTGAGACTCAGACAGTGCGAACAAGTACAGGTGCATGCACCAGGTGGACAGTCGCTCATGCCTTCCACTCTTTAGTCAGCAAGTGAGGGAATTCTCAGTCCTCTCAGCCTCGGTGATGTCCATGAGAGCCAACCAAGAGGACAGCCTGCCAGAACAAACCATCCCAAACGCATGCCTTCCCTTTGGCACCGTGTCTCTTATTTGCCCAGCAGCCCACATCCTGCTTCCCATAAGTTCCTTCAGACTCTCCAAGAGGAAGATCAAGGCCGTGTTCAGGGAGCCATTGGGAGTCTTCGATGATCACCTAGAAGGAAGTTTTATCACCGAAGTCAGGCCCTCTGCATTGGGCAATAGCCAGATGGTTCATGCCACCATCAATCAAACACACCTAACCTTGTTCCCACGGATTAGCCAGACTGTTAACAAAGTTCCTCACTTCCTTCATATTGATTTATAGCGGCAATAGAAATAGAAGGGCACACCTCCTTCCACCGAGGAACTTATAAATGTCAAGGAATTTCTACTCAAATCGAGAGGAACCAGCATAATGGGGATCTCCACGGTCATCCTCGAAATATGTCTTTTATGGGGTCAAGTTCTTTCTTCAGGTATTTTGTCTCATTATTTATATTCCTGAATTGTGCTCCTGCAGACCTAGGTCCTGGTTAGATGAATCTGTTCATTGCTGTGTGACTGTCCATCTCAAGAAGATTCTTTGCTGATAATTGTAAATTCTAGCCAGCATGTAGAAGGGATGCTTCTCTCTTTGCTGTTTTTGCCTGGGAGATACAAAAGGGCAGCCATTCTGTTCATGTTCTCAGGGAATGTTCAATGAAGGGGATGATTGTGTGTGGAGAAGTCCCCAGGGTCAGGAAAGGCTTAAGAGCATTAGGAAGAGGTCTTAAACCTTGCTAAATACGCAGGCTGTGTGCTGTGAAAAGAAACAGACAGGATCCTTTACTGGTGTTCTGCACGTGCCTTCTTTCTTGTACACCTGGCTCTGTGACTGATATCTGCTGAGCAGAGCTGGGAGAAGTGACCGACACACTTGCAGCTCAGTGGCTCCAACAGGGTTTCATGTTCTCAGTGTCAAAGGATGAACAAGCAAGAGTTACCTGGCCAGTCCTTGGCATGGCTGAATCTGTGTCATCCCACAGGGGACATCTACCTGCCCCCCCTTCCTCTGTGTGTGTGTTTCTCTGTTCTGTCTCTGTCTCTCTGCCTCTCTCTGTCTCTGTCTGTCTCTCTCTGTCTCTGTCCCTCTCTCTCTGTTTCTCTATCTCAGTCTCTCTCTGTGTCTTTGTCCCCTTTCTTTCTTTCTTTCTTTCTTTCTTTCTTTCTTTCTTTCTTTCTTTCTTTCTTTCTTTTTTTCTTTCTCTCTCTCTTTCTTCCTTTCTTTCTCTGTCTCTCTTTCTCTGTCTGTCCCCTCTCTCTCTTTCTCTGTCTCAGTCTGTCTGTCTCTATCCCTCCCTCTCTCTGTTTCTCTGTCTCTCTCTTGTCCCCCTTCCTGGATATCTTATTTCTTCCCCTCCCTCTATATTTCTTCCTTTCTTCCCTCTTCTCGCTCCTTTCTTCTCTTGTTTCTTCCCACCTCCTCTCTTCATTTCTTCTTCACACATCCTGCCCCCCTCACCCTTTGGTGTCACTTTTGGCTAGATTTCATGCTTTTTTCTAGATATCAGGATGGTTTTCAGAATGCTCACTCTCCCCAGGCTGGGTGAGGGTCTGCTGAAGATGAAGACTCATTTGGTTGGTGGCTTTTATGAGGACATCACCAAGACCAAATCCTCAAGCTTTTACTGCAGACTAAGGGGTGGAAGACCCCACCTTAGTGGAAGACCGAGGCAGACTGTCTTCTTGGAGAGTGTGAGGCAGGGCTGGGCTTCAGGGTGACAGATCTGCTCTATCCCTACACAGTGATCTGGAATCACCACAGTGCTGGAGATAACCAATTGTCTTCTCCTTATCCACAAAGAAACAAAGGCAGGAGCACTATGTGGCTAAGGGAGTTTGTCATTTCAACACGATGCTACACGTGTGCTCATGTACACCTATGTATGTGTACATGCATGCTTGCTTGCCTGTGTGTTTATGTATGCAGTACACAGGGAGCTCATCCTCTTCCACATGAGTTTCTTCTCTAATCCAAGCCTGGTAACACCCCAAAGTTAGGCATCATTACCTCCATAGTTCAGATGGGGGACACGAAGGCTCAGGAGATCTGGCAGCGGGTCCAGGATTAAACCTGGAGTAAGACCTGTTGGCACTGACATAGCATCTATGGGGGGTTAAGCCATGGCCTCCCAGTTCAGGGAGCAGAAGGACCTGAATCTGCTGCATAGGTGATCCCAGTGCTGACTTTGTACAAAGTCAGGATGTACAGGTCGTGCTGGGCAGGAGGGAGGCTGAGGGACGACTGCTAGTCAGAGGCAGAGCCAAGAACGCTGTCCAGACAGCATTGGTGCCACAGCCTCTCTCCCGCAGTAAACCTCAGTTTAATCATTTGCAAATGAGGCGATGTTCTCGGTTCTACAGAGGGCTGTGAGGGAATGAGGTCACCCAGGTAGGACGGGCGTATAGCCTCAGGATGGTCCATGTCCTAGTCTAGGCATTTGCTTAACGTTTTATCTAAATGTGACTTCCTTAGAGAAGTGTGGATCTCTGGCGATGTCCCGGAAGCAGGGACTCCAGAGCAATTCAGATAAAGCCAGTCAGGAGTCAGTAGGAGTGCATCGCATTGGGTTGTGACAAATGCACTGTGAGATGCAGGATGTTTTAGAGTTGGGGGGGCAGGGAGAGTGAGGGAACTCTGTAGGATTTTCGCTACTTTCTTTTAAATTTAAAATGAGCTTAAAAGACAAAAACAAAAACCTTTTAGCTGCACTTCCCTTGTTCTCATTTCCTTACAGTCAATGTTTTACAGAATGAGGGAGTTGCTTATGAACACATTCTAGGCTGATTTTGTACTTTGATCAGTACTAGTACTGATCTTTGTACTTAGCCTTCCCACGGTGTAACTGGAGTTATGTCCTACTTCCTTGGAAAGACAGGAGGATCTGACCGAGGGCTTCTGGGTATTGTGAGTGCTGCTGGGATTGGGGCGGCATCTCTGAGTCGATGGTCCCGAGGATGTCACAGTTATCCTTTTTCAATCTCATCATTGCTGTGCAAACACACCACTGGGTATTAAAGAACTTCACTGCTGAATGCTACCAATCATGGAGGGCCTGAGGCCTCACCATGGTGTTGACGCCAAGCCTGCAGGCTGGCACCTCACAGTCCCATGCTGTCTCCTGTGGTTTTGGGTCTCTGCCCCTGCTTGGTAACATCTCCATGTACTTCAGTTCCCACACATTCTTTGCTGTTCTCTGCATTGCTAATCTTACTGAGATATGTCTATCTGTAGAGTCCAGGCTGCTGACCTTGAACCCCCTAATTCTCCAGCCTCAGCCTCCCAAGTGCTGGCATTACAACTGTGAGCCACCGTGCCCAGCAGAATTCCTGGCTTTATTGCTTCTATTATCCAGCATATTGCAGTTCATGCTCAACATACAGAACAGCCGTGCTTGCTACATTCCACAGTCCAACGGCGCCACCTGTAGCCACAGTCAGGTCACTCTCGCTGCTCTGGTTATCTGGAGCCAGTCTGTTTTTACCAGCCTCCACCTGATTTATTCTAACTGCTCTTTCTAAGACCAGGGACACTGTCCCCTTTTAGAAGCCAGGCCTCCCGACTTGTATTCAACATACTTACACATACACAATACACACACTCACACACACACAGAGATAAAACCATATAAACACAGATGCCTGCATGATCACAGACAACATACATAGAAATTATAGAGATACAGACATGGACACAGAAACACACACACACACACACACACATGCTTACCTGTGAAATGCACATCAAGACAGATATGTACAAATTCTTACACACAAAACAAATACACACACACACACACACACACAGACACATAGAGATAGATATGGACATGGGCATACAGACACACACATACACTGCATGTCATCCTGTGGCCATTCATATTCTCCCACAACACCTTAACTGGAGCTCCCTGTCTAAGACTGTCTATTGATGTCTTCAAGGACCTAACTATGCTGGAAGTCTCTGGAGAGCAGGAAACACACCTTCCTAACTTAGTGCCCAGCTCAGTACATGTACCAAGACCTAACAAGGGTGCCTGGCTCACAAGAACGCATTGTGACAAGCAGGCCATAGGATGTGACTGTGAGCAGCCCAACCTCATAACTCCTGACAAACCCGAGCAGTACTGCTGTTTCCATAAAATATCTATATGCATATGCTAAACCAGGAACAATATTAATCACATCCTCACCATTACTGAGCAGTTATATCTTGGTTTTCACAGGACATTGGTTCCAAGACATTCCTTATTAATGCCCAAACCCTCAGATATTAAAGCCTCTTATATAAACTGGCGTGTGACCCTCCCCGCTCCCCACATACTCTCCTGTGTCCTTCTGTCATCCCCAGATATAGCTCCTAATAGAATATCAAGTCATACCTCATCACTCATGGGAAGGCAAGAGGGAAAGTTTTTGCACACTTAGTAAGATGTAGTTTTTCCCCTCATATTTTTGATCTACTGCCTGTATAATTTGTGAAGGAACCCACGGATACAGGGGACTGACTGGACTATTTCTAAGACTGTTTTGCTCTTTTTACCAATGAAAATGGAACCTCAGTGTTTGATTCTTGGCTTCGGGAGAGCTCATGTAGCAGAGCTGTAAAACGTATCTGTTCAGGGGTTGGTGAACTTGGTTTCAGGTGTTCGTAGTTGATCTCTGCATAAGAGCCAGTGCTATTGCACCCGAGGTAGGCTTTTGCCAGGATTCCTGTGGGTGAAACACACAATCTGAATATGCTTTTATTCCTTTACAGTTTCTGGAAGAAGTAATCCCACAACTGGTAAGTACTTTGTAAATATGGATCTATGTCAGTTTATAATTTCCCCTATGTTGTAATAAACACAGCCTCGCTAAATGTTAACGAATGATATGAGACTGCACTAAGTCATCTGTTTCCCATCTAGACATGTAATGACAACAGACACTTCTGCCAGCTAAAGCACAAAGGGTCACGTGGTAACACAGTTGCAGTCTTCAATTTTACGTTGTCCTCGCCTCAAATTTCAGTGTATGTCAGAATCAAATAGAGTATCTGAATGGAGGTTGGGATTCACTTCCTTCTCTCAAGAGATTCTGACTTAGAGACCTAAAGTGGGCTCAGGGATCTGTGCTTTGGCAGATGAAATATTAGGATAACCTGTCTTCCTCCACTCCGGTTCCTGAGTGCTGGGATTCCAGCAGTGTGTCACCATGCTCAGCTCTTGTTTATCATATCTGACATGATATGCATGTCACCTCCAACTTACCTGCTTTTATCCCTTTTTGCAAAAAAAAAAAAAATAATAATTTTGATCAAGACCTTGGGCAGTGCACATAGCCAAAACTGAACCACAGATACCCCCTCCCCCCAGCAGGAGTGTACAGTGCAGTTGATTTGGTAACCTGTATAAAACCATTTCCAAACAGAGGATTCTTTTCTAAACTGAGTTTGGTCTTTCTTAGGTTGGTGGAACGAAGACCCGACAATTAACGGTAAGGTTCTCCCCTTTGCTCTTGGTCTCTGGCTGCAGGCTACTGATTGGGATGAGGTTCTAGTTTGCTTCCTGTTGCTGTGATCAAACACTGACCATAAGTGACTCAGAGGAGGAAGGGTTTATTTGGTTTACAGGTTACGGGTCCATCATCGAATGAAGCAAGGGCAGGAGCTCGAGGCAGGAACTGGAGGCAGGAACTGAAGTAGAGACCCTGGAGGAACGCTGCTTACTGGCTTGCTTTCTGGCTCGTGTTTAGCTAGCTTTTTTATACAGCACAGGCTCACCTGCCTAGGGCTACCTTCCCCCCTCGACTAAGACAATCCCACAGAGACATGGCCATAGGCAAATCTGATCTGGGCAAACCCCCAACGGAGGCTCCTTCAAATTGACAGTGGGTGCTAACTAGGACAGAGGGCAGAACTGCTGCTGCTGCTGGCTGGTGGCATCCGACTGCGGCTCTGGGCACAGAACCCAGGGATGGAGCAGAAACGAGAGATGTGGCTGTCAGGCTGCTGGACTCCACTAATCCCTGTCTTTCATCTTCCTTCTCTCTGCCCTCAGTCTCTAGACGGATGAAATTAACATTAGCCTAGTGTCAGAAGAGCTGGTTGAAAACAGCGTTTCTTCCTTTGTACAATAAGGACCATTCTTTCACAGGTTAAAAAAAAAAAAAGCAAAGATAAATTACTTGTTATGTACACCGATCCAAATAGTTTTCATGTATGAAATGAGTGCATCAATATTTAAAATAGAGGCTGGAGAGATGCTCACTAGTTAAGAGCACATACTGCCCTTGCAGAAGACCTCAGGTTTGGCAGCTTATAATGTATAATCCCAACTCCAGCAGCTCTGATACCCTCTTCTGGCCCCCATGGGCACCTGTACTGATGTGCACATACCCCCACACAGACATACACATAATTAAAAATTTAAAAAAAATTTAAAAATTAAAAATACTGCACATAATCAAGGCTCAGCTAATACAGGAAATGTGTGCTATTATCACGAAAGCTTCCTAACGTTTTGAGGTAAGAATCATTAATGGGAAAACTAAAACACAGTTAGATAATTTGTCAATACTTTCATGCATAAGATTCCATGGCTGTAAAAGGGAAGGTGGGAATTTGAACCCAGTACTATCTATATAAGATCATCTTTCCTGACTCTGCTGAGAATATGCAGACTTTTGTGTCTGGGTTTGATAGGTCAGACCATATAGGACAACTGACTGTGCACTGTGCCCAACATGCTGAAGCCAATCCCTCCTCTCTCAGTTCATTCCTTGAAAGATGCAGAAACGTCCTGGCAGGGACTTCAGGGGAATATTCTCTTTCACCAGGAAAGGCCAAGCGGAGGCTGGCAGATCTCTAGGGGGACATCCACAGAGTGACCGGCAGAGGGCAGCAAGATGGGCTCATTCAGACCCGAGTGCACTCAGAGGATATCTTGTAATGCTTAGGTGGCCTTTGCCCATTCCCACCCCACCCCTCTGAAGACCTCAACAGCAGCAACTACCTACTCCCCTTATCTTGAATCCATCCCAATTTACCTCCCTCTGACCATAGAGTTCTCAGAGTCACAAAGTAGCCACAGCAAAGCCACACCCAGGATCCAGCTCCTGGAGACAGGATGCTGAGCCTGTTCCTGGGGGACATGCCACCATACATATACCTGCTGACTGTTTCCATGTGCAGTCAGCACAGATTTTCACTGTGAGTGACTCAGGGGTTGCCACACCATGCAGAAGCACGCTTCCCACTCACTCCCCAGTGGGAGAACAGGCTGGAGGGTGCTCAGAGGGAGGACTCTGTTAGATGAATACCATTGCACCCTTTATCCTGATGAGGATAAAGAAGACGCTGAAACGTTGTGCGTCTAAGAGGGCAGGGTTTCACCATCTAGCTCTGTCTGAACTGGACCTGGTTCTGCCTCCCAAGTACTGGGATTAAAGGTGTGTGCCACCACACCTGGCCAATGATGAAGCACTTTGGGCAGGGAAGTAACGAAAATATATAGGTACTCTGTCAAGATGAAACTCAAGGACAAGCCAGTGGATGTAGATGAGTCTTCAGGACAGCAGTGGGCATGAAGAATGCCCTTCAGAGAGGCAAGCATTAGATAAGAGCTGGGCAGAGACAGAGGCAGTTGAATAGAGGGGTCCCAGAGCAGGGCAGGTTCAAGAGGGTAGAAGTATAACCTAGTGAGACAGCCTTGGTGAGAGCCGGGTGGTGGGGTGGAGATAAAGAGCCATCAGACCCGATGTCCGTATTGCTAGCACACTTGATGTGCCGCACGGTGGCATCATGGAACTCAACAGGGTGAAAGAGACTGAAATTGAGGTGGTAGGCATGGATATCCTGGAGGCAGATGGAAGGTGAAGGTGAGTTTAGAGTTCTGCACTGGGACTGTCAGGGCTGAGTCAAAACTGAAGAGGTGACTCGGAGAGTCCCTTACCTGGGAAGTTTCCAGAGGATGTGGAGTAGAGGAGAGTGGGAAGACTATGGAGAACGTAATATTTAAGGTCCTGAGGTGGGGAATGACAAGACAACACTAGGGGTCAGAGGAAGAAGGAGACACCAGGCAGTGGTGGCATAGGGCACGCAAGCCTCGGAGCCCAGCAGGCCAAGAGAGCAGTTCCCGCTGTGCCAATGCAGGTTTGCCTCTGAGGTTGGTGAATGGCGGTGACCGGTGTCAGGGCCGGGTGGAGGTCCTGTACCAAGGCTACTGGGGCACCGTGTGCGACGACAGCTGGGACGCCCAGGATGCAGATGTCGTCTGTCGGCAGCTCGGCTGTGGCCATTCTGTATCAGCACCTGGAGGGGCCCACTTTGGTCAGGGCTCAGGGAACATTCTCTTGGGAGCTGTGTACTGTTCAGGCTGGGAGCCCTACCTATCGAGCTGTCAGCATGACGGGTGGTACAGCCACGACTGTGGCCACAGGGAGGACGCCGGAGTTGTGTGCTCAGGTAGTGCTGCTGTTGCCTCTAGCTGTGGTGTGTACACTCTGAGGCAACATCACGCTTGTGTGTGTATGTGTGCATGGACATACACAACTGCTTACTTGCCTGCTTACTTGCTCTCTTGTGAATTGTGCCTTCTTGGATGTTAGAGGCTGGATGTCTCAGTTTCCCTTCGTAGATGAAGACACTGAGACTCGGAGTGTCCCAAGCTGGGAAGTGGTGAAGACAGGTGTTAGCGTCTGTCTCCTCAGAACTCACCGACACTGTCGCTCAGTCGACTGGCTCTGACAAGTGGCGACAAGATCATCCTTGACAGATTGCTGGTCTTTACTACCTAAATGTATACACCAAATTCAAATCAAAGAGTGGCAATGTGTTCTCTCTATTGGGGATTAAATGACAAGCAGAAAACACACCGTTATGGAGATGCCAAATTCTCCCTGATCCAACCAAGCAAATCCCAAGACATGATTTCTCATTGCTTATGATGCTGTTACCAATTTGAATACCAAGGCATCCTTTAATCTACAAAGAATCCACCCAGGAAACCATACCATTGTGTGACCTGAGAGGACTTGCTAGTTTAACCATAACTAGGCAGTTTCTGTGGCCTGGACTGTGTACATGCCATGACAAACATAGTGTGACTATGGTGATCCTAACCCCACCCAAGATGGCACCTGAAGGAGTATGATTCACCAGGCAGCCATTTTGTGAATGGGCTTATTCTGCCATTCTGAAATAATCTTTGGAAGTCATCTCTCTTTCTCGTTGGGGCTACTTTCCCAGGAATATTTTAGTGATAGCAACTGTTTATAATGAAAGATTGTATTTGAACTGCAGACATAGCCAAATGACTTCTGAATTCAAATGTCACCTGGCTGTTTTCAATCTTGCGCCTAGCTTAGATTTGTTAGTGAACTGGGTGGTGGTTGGGATGGAGTAGAAGCCAAGGAGATGGAGGTGGGTGGAGGGACAAAATATGATCAATGGGACATATCAGCAGCAAAGGAACAGAAAGACCAGTGCTCGGTTCCACAAGGAAAAGTTATAGCACTTTAGCGATGGAAGGCCTCTAGCACACGAGATTCCAGCTGTAGCTTCAGAGACTCCTCAGGTGAAGGCCAACCACCCAATGACGTCTTCCTTTCTCATTCTGCAGATGTTTTCTACATAACAGAAGAAGCCACAACCATGTCCACAGAAGGTAACTTGCATTATGTGGTATCTCTGTGACCTTATTTTCCTCAGAACCCACAACTTACCTATGATCCAGAAGATGAGTAGAAGGCAGGGGATGTGTGGTCCTAAGCTCCCAGAGGAAATTTCTCAATAATGCTTCAAGCTTACATGGGCAGGTGTGCCATGAATTATGTCCCTGAGATGGTGGAGGTATCAGCCTGAAGAGGCATCTGCAAGCGGCTCCAAGGGGGTCTTGTTTTTAGGGGTCTGTTGACCATTTTCAGTGCCTGAAGGCCCCCATGTTTCATACTGCACCTTGGCCAGCCTAGGGAGACTGGAGAGGAAGGCAAAAATCTGCTTAGCCAACTTCCTTGTAATTACCTTTCCCCTGAGGTCATACAAAGCTACGATAGAAGTCATGATCCTCCATCATGGGACATCACAGATGCTGTTCTACCTCTCAGAATATCTCCAGTGACAGATGTCGGTGGCACATCAGTACAGTTTAGACTCTGGCAGCCTCTGTGTTGGCTACCCAACAGGGCACTCGTAGGTAGCAGAAAAACTTACTGGGCTTGATAGGCACCATGATGCAACTGTACAAGTCAGACTGAGGGGGAGAGGACCAGACAATTAGCCATTGATAAAGACCTGTCCACAAGGGAGAATTTTCCTAGAGCTGTTTGTATCAGAACCTACTATGTGGGGAGACGTCACATTCTGCCATATCCAGAGACTTTATGAGGTTACTCAGATAGACGCTGTTGGTCTGGCTGCAGCGGGTTGGGAATAGCTCTCCGGTTATCTCTAGTCCAAGCCACAGCATCATTTCAACTCTTGAAGATGCCTTGACCAAGAGACAGGGCTCTTTTTAAGCAATTTAAACATATATGTTTGAAGCTCATATATTATTTACAGGAGCAGATTAGAAGCATTTCCACTCAATTAAAAAACAATGAGAGAGGGGTGGACACACACACACACACACACACACACACACACACACACACACACACACCTCTAGCACTTAGTAGGCTGAGTTAAGAGGATCCTGAATTTCATTAAGCATAGGGCACATACAGAGATATTGAATTAAAAAATCCACATACAAAAATATTGAAAACAGGCACTCCAAACCTCTGATACTGAATCTGGTATTAGGCCTACCAGCCAGTGAAATCAGATAAGAGCAATTAATTAGGCTTGTAAGTATGATAAGTATTATTTTGTACTGACTCCCTAGAACCTAGCATGATTCACATGTAGGCAAGTTAGAATTAGGGTCAGTAAGTTACTAACATTTTCTACAAAAATAGCTCTTTAGAATTGAAGAGCTCAAAACTACATAGATTTCTTACCTATCTCAGGTCACATAGCATTACAAATTAGAGACCCTAATCACATCCCTCGGTAGATTTGACTGTAATTGCATGTCTTGGTTTTGTCAGTAGAGATGTAACTTCACATTTTCTATTTTTCTCTCTTATCTTCTATATCTGGACGAGCAGAGACAACCACTCCAGGGCCTTATCCCACACCAGAAGGTAAAAAAAATTGTATAAATCTAACTGTAGAAGATATAGTACCAATTTTATGCAAGGCACAGACTTCCTCTTGACACTGAAGGGGTTAGGGTGGTGGGTTGGTGTTGGGAACAGGAAGAGAAGGTGGGGACACCTTCTGATCCAGAAAGTTTTTTGGCACTGAGACCCCCTATCATTGGTCACTTCTCCTTGAGTGCGGAAGAGCCACACAGAAAATAGGTTGAAAAAACTATGCTACCTAACTGTAGTGTTACGTCAGAAGAAGCTGGGTGGTGAGAAGGGTCAGGATAAGACAACCTTCCAGAGAGGCTTGCATGTCGAAATGATGATATAGCATGGGATCTCATTCTGAATCACTTCAAGAGGATTGATTGCCTTGAGTACAAAGCAAGGGGCTGAGCCCAGTGCAAATGCCCTGCAGACATTCTGCTTGCTTAAAGACATTGGGTACCTGAACCCTGACTTCAGAGAGGAGTTTGCTTCAGTATTCTTGGTGGCCAGCAGGGTCAGAGCCTGGAGTTCTCTAGTGTGACATGTTTGCAGACAGAAAGTGAGCACATGGAGGCAGTCATCTAACACAGCTAGTGGGGAAAATCATAGTTCCTGTCCATGTGCAATCGTTTTGTTTTGGACCTGCAATACAGTTCTGACGGAAACTCTCAAGCTTGTCTGTGTAAGCAGCTGGTGAGAGCCCTTGCCAGGCACCCAAGAGCTCTTCTTCTGCCAGGGAGCTCATCATTCTGACCCTATGGTCTGTCCTAGAGCATCCTGCTCTACTTCCTCTTAACTGCTGCCAGGTGTGGATCAGGGTGGAGATGACTGTGTACATGTGCAGTCTGGGGTCAGGGGATGGAAGGGCTCTACTTCCTCTCTGCCCTTGAAGCACCCCTGACTCTGCTGTGTATGTCATCATCCAGAAGGGGCTCATGCAGTGCATGGTCCTCAGAGGCCTTAGTTACGAGATGAGTAGGTATCTGTCCAGGTTCTAGTGCACACTGAACCCATGTCAAGCAGCAGAGTTTGCAGGGGCAAGAACCTCCTATGTCAAACACACCTTTAATGTCTATCAGGGAAACAGTGAGCATTTCAGTGGGGGTTCAAAGGAGACGTGAGAGGAGTCTAGGTCTTTTCAAGCCAGTGTACCCAAGAAGCAGCAATGGTCAGAGTTCACACCCCATATTGCTTTAAAGCTCTTGAAGGAGCTCCCCAAGAAGCACCTTCATCTACACAGAAACAACATGAGAAATGAGAAACCACCATGTCTTTCCAGGAACAGATCCTGGTTTGGCTTTGAGGCTGGTGAATGGAGGAGACAGGTGTCAGGGTCGCCTGGAGATCCTCTACCAGGGTTCCTGGGGCACCGTGTGTGACGACAGCTGGGACACCAATGATGCCAACGTGGTGTGCAGGCAGCTGGGCTGTGGCTGGGCCGTGTCTGCCCCGGGAAGTGCCCGGTTTGGACAGGGCTCAGGGAACATCGTCCTGGATGATGTGGCCTGTACAGGACATGAGTCCTACCTGTGGAGCTGCTCCCACCGAGGCTGGCTTTCTCATAACTGTGGACACCACGAGGACGCTGGAGTCATCTGCTCAGGTATGAATACTCATTGCCTTTTAGAATCTGAGAACTCAAGATATATAGATTTCCCTCTTGTCTTAAGGCCCGCAGCATTCCCCAGTGCAAACCCTGATCTTATCCCTCAGCAGATTTAACTGTACTCGCATGTCTTGGTTTTTGTCCACGGAGACTTAACTCCATCTTTTCCATTTTTCTCTCTCATCTTCTATCTATGGACGCACAGCGGCGACAAGCACTCTGGAACCTACATCTGCACCAAGAGGTAACAAAAAATTGTGTAAATCTCTCTCTGTAAGTCACAGTGCCAGTTTTATCCATGGTGCTGACTTTGTGGGAAGGGGATAGATAGGGTGTAGTGGGTGTGTTGAACACATGGAGGAAGAGAGAACGCCTTATGATCCCAAAGACTTTCAAGGCAAGAGGGAAAGTTTTTGCACACTTAGTAAGATGTAGTTTTTCCCCTCATATTTTTGATCTACTGCCTGTATAATTTGTGAAGGAACCCACGGATACAGGGGACTGACTGGACTATTTCTAAGACTGTTTTGCTCTTTTTACCAATGAAAATGGAACCTCAGTGTTTGATTCTTGGCTTTGGGGGAGCTCACGTAGCAGAGGTGTAAAACGTATCTGTTCAGGGGTTGGTGAACTTGGTTTCAGGTGTTCGTAGTTGATCTCTGCATAAGAGCCAGTGCTATTGCACCCGAGGTAGGCTTTTGCCAGGATTCCTGTGGGTGAAACACACAATCTGAATATGCTTTTATTCCTTTACAGTTTCTGGAAGAAGTAATCCCACAACTGGTAAGTACTTTGTAAATATGGATCTATGTCAGTTTATAATTTCCCCCATGTTGTAATAAACACAGCCTCGCTAAATGTTAACGAATGATATGAGACTGCACTAAGTCGTCTGTTTCCCATCTAGACATGTAATGACAACAGACACTTCTGCCAGCTAAAGCACAAAGGGTCACGTGGTAACACAGTTGCAGTCTTCAATTTTACGTTGTCCTCGCCTCAAATTTCAGTGTATGTCAGAATCAAATAGAGTATCTGAATGGAGGTTGGGATTCACTTCCTTCTCTCAAGAGATTCTGACTTAGAGACCTAAAGTGGGCTCAGGGATCTGTGCTTTGGCAGATGAAATATTAGGATAACCTGTCTTCCTCCACTCCGGTTCCTGAGTGCTGGGATTCCAGCAGTGTGTCACCATGCTCAGCTCTTGTTTATCATATCTGACATGATATGCATGTCACCTCCAACTTACCTGCTTTTATCCCTTTTTGCAAAAAAAAAAAAATAATAATTTTGATCAAGACCTTGGGCAGTGCACATAGCCAAAACTGAACCACAGATACCCCCTCCCCCCAGCAGGAGTGTACAGTGCAGTTGATTTGGTAACCTGTATAAAACCATTTCCAAACAGAGGATCCTTTTCTAAACTGAGTTTGGTCTTTCTTAAGGTTGGTGGAACGAAGACCCGACAATTAACGGTAAGGTTCTCCCCTTTGCTCTTGGTCTCTGGCTGCAGGCTACTGATTGGGATGAGGTTCTAGTTTGCTTCCTGTTGCTGTGATCAAACACTGACCATAAGTGACTCAGAGGAGGAAGGGTTTATTTGGTTTACAGGTTACGGGTCCATCATCGAGTGAAGCAAGAGCAGGAGCTCGAGGCAGGAACTGGAGGCAGGAACTGAAGTAGAGACCCTGGAGGAACGCTGCTTACTGGCTTGCTTTCTGGCTCATGGTTAGCTAGCTTTTTTATACAGCACAGGCTCACCTGCCTAGGGCTACCTTCCCCCCTCGACTAAGACAATCCCACAGAGACATGGCCATAGGCAAATCTGATCTGGGCAAACCCCCAACGGAGGCTCCTTCAAATTGACAGTGGGTGCTAACTAGGACAGAGGGCAGAACTGCTGCTGCTGCTGGCTGGTGGCATCCGACTGCGGCTCTGGGCACAGAACCCAGGGATGGAGCAGAAACGAGAGATGTGGCTGTCAGGCTGCTGGACTCCACTAATCCCTGTCCTTCATCTTCCTTCTCTCTGCCCTCAGTCTCTAGACGGATGAAATTAACATTAGCCTAGTGTCAGAAGAGCTGGTTGAAAACAGCGTTTCTTCCTTTGTACAATAAGGACCATTCTTTCACAGGTTAAAAAAAAAAAAAGCAAAGATAAATAACTTGTTACGTACACCGATCCAAATAGTTTTCATGTATGAAATGAATATATCAATATTTAAAATAGAGGCTGGAGAGATGCTCACTAGTTAAGAGCACACACTGCCCTTGCAGAAGACCTCAGTTCAGTTTTAAGCTCCCAGGTTTGGCAGCTTATAACGTATAATCCCAACTCCAGCAGCTCTGATACCTTCTTCTGGCCCCCATGGGCACCTGTACTGATGTGCACATACCCCCACACAGACATACACATAATTAAAAATTTAAAAAAAATTTAAAAATTAAAAAATACCGCACATAATCAAGGCTCAGCTAATACAGGAAACATGTGCTATTATCACGAAAGCTTCCTAACGTTTTGAGGTAAGAATCATTAATGGGAAAACTAAAACACGGTTAGATAATTTGTCAATACTTTCATGTATAAGATTCCATGGCTGTAAAAGGGAAGGTGGGAATTTGAACCCAGTACTGTCTATATAAGATCATCTTTCCTGACTCTGCTGAGAGTATGCAGACTTTTGTGTCTGGGTTTGATAGGTCAGACCATATAGGACAACTGACTGTGCACTGTGCCCAACATGCTGAAGCCAATCCCTCCTCTCTCAGTTCATTCCTTGAAAGATGCAGAAACTTCTTGGCAGGGACTTCAGGGGAATATTCTCTTTCACCAGGAAAGACCAAGCGGAGGCTGGCAGATCTCTAGGGGGACATCCACAGAGTGACCGGCAGAGGGCAGCAAGATGGGCTCATTCAGACCCGAGTGCACTCAGAGGATATCTTGTAATGCTTAGGTGGCCTTTGCCCATCCCCACCACACCCTTCTGAAGACCTCAACAGCAGCAACTACCTACTCCCCTTATCTTGAATCCATCCCAATTTACCTCCCTCTGACCATAGAGTTCTCAGAGTCACAAAGTAGCCACAGCAAAGCCACACCCAGGATCCAGCTCCTGGAGACAGGATGCTGAGCCTGTTCCTGGGGGACATGCCACCATACATATACCTGCTGACTGTTTCCTTGTGCAGTCAGCACAGATTTTCACTGTGAGTGACTCAGGGGTTGCCACACCA
Source organism: Cricetomys ansorgei (assembly GCA_026225945.1). Lineage (NCBI taxonomy): Eukaryota > Metazoa > Chordata > Mammalia > Rodentia > Nesomyidae > Cricetomys > Cricetomys ansorgei. The sequence continues at coordinate 29,148 of JAMJFZ010002321.1, forward strand.
TGCAGAAGCACGCTTCCCACTCACTCCCCAGTGGGAGAACAGGCTGGAGGGTGCTCAGAGGGAGGACTCTGTTAGATGAATACCATTGCACCCTTTATCCTGATGAGGATAAAGAAGATGCTGAAACGTTGTGCGTCTAAGAGGGCAGGGTTTCACCATCTAGCTCTGTCTGAACTGGACCTGGTTCTGCCTCCCAAGTACTGGGATTAAAGGTGTGTGCCACCACACCTGGCCAATGATGAAGCACTTTGGGCAGGGAAGTAACGAAAATATATAGGTACTCTGTCAAGATGAAACTCAAGGACAAGCCAGTGGATGTAGATGAGTCTTCAGGACAGCAGTGGGCATGAAGAATGCCCTTCAGAGAGGCAAGCATTAGATAAGAGCTGGGCAGAGACAGAGGCAGTTGAATAGAGGGGTCCCAGAGCAGGGCAGGTTCAAGAGGGTAGAAGTATAACCTAGTGAGACAGCCTTGGTGAGAGCCGGGTGGTGGGGTGGAGATAAAGAGCCATCAGACCCGATGTCCGTATTGCTAGCACACTTGATGTGCCGCACGGTGGCATCATGGAACTCAACAGGGTGAAAGAGACTGAAATTGAGGTGGTAGGCATGGATATCCTGGAGGCTGATGGAAGGTGAGTTTAGAGTTCTGCACTGGGACTGTCAGGGCTGAGTCAAAACTGAAGAGGTGACTCGGAGAGTCCCTTACCTGGGAAGTTTCCAGAGGATGTGGAGTAGAGGAGAGTGGGAAGACTATGGAGAACGTAATATTTAAGGTCCTGAGGTGGGGAATGACAAGACAACACTAGGGGTCAGAGGAAGAAGGAGACACCAGGCAGTGGTGGCATAGGGCACGCAAGCCTCGGAGCCCAGCAGGCCAAGAGAGCAGTTCCCGCTGTGCCAATGCAGGTTTGCCTCTGAGGTTGGTGAATGGCGGTGACCGGTGTCAGGGCCGGGTGGAGGTCCTGTACCAAGGCTACTGGGGCACCGTGTGCGACGACAGCTGGGACGCCCAGGATGCAGATGTCGTCTGTCGGCAGCTCGGCTGTGGCCATTCTGTATCAGCACCTGGAGGGGCCCACTTTGGTCAGGGCTCAGGGAACATTCTCTTGGGAGCTGTGTACTGTTCAGGCTGGGAGCCCTACCTATCGAGCTGTCAGCATGACGGGTGGTACAGCCACGACTGTGGCCACAGGGAGGACGCCGGAGTTGTGTGCTCAGGTAGTGCTGCTGTTGCCTCTAGCTGTGGTGTGTACACTCTGAGGCAACATCACGCTTGTGTGTGTATGTGTGCATGGACATACACAACTGCTTACTTGCCTGCTTACTTGCTCTCTTGTGAATTGTGCCTTCTTGGATGTTAGAGGCTGGATGTCTCAGTTTCCCTTCGTAGATGAAGACACTGAGACTCGGAGTGTCCCAAGCTGGGAAGTGGTGAAGACAGGTGTTAGCGTCTGTCTCCTCAGAACTCACCGACACTGTCGCTCAGTCGACTGGCTCTGACAAGTGGCGACAAGATCATCCTTGACAGATTGCTGGTCTTTACTACCTAAATGTATACACCAAATTCAAATCAAAGAGTGGCAATGTGTTCTCTCTATTGGGGATTAAATGACAAGCAGAAAACACACCGTTATGGAGATGCCAAATTCTCCCTGATCCAACCAAGCAAATCCCAAGACATGATTTCTCATTGCTTATGATGCTGTTACCAATTTGAATACCAAGGCATCCTTTAATCTACAAAGAATCCACCCAGGAAACCATACCATTGTGTGACCTGAGAGGACTTGCTAGTTTAACCATAACTAGGCAGTTTCTGTGGCCTGGACTGTGTACATGCCATGACAAACATAGTGTGACTATGGTGATCCTAACCCCACCCAAGATGGCACCTGAAGGAGTATGATTCACCAGGCAGCCATTTTGTGAATGGGCTTATTCTGCCATTCTGAAATAATCTTTGGAAGTCATCTCTCTTTCTCGTTGGGGCTACTTTCCCAGGAATATTTTAGTGATAGCAACTGTTTATAATGAAAGATTGTATTTGAACTGCAGACATAGCCAAATGACTTCTGAATTCAAATGTCACCTGGCTGTTTTCAATCTTGCGCCTAGCTTAGATTTGTTAGTGAACTGGGTGGTGGTTGGGATGGAGTAGAAGCCAAGGAGATGGAGGTGGGTGGAGGGACAAAATATGATCAATGGGACATATCAGCAGCAAAGGAACAGAAAGACCAGTGCTCGGTTCCACAAGGAAAAGTTATAGCACTTTAGCGATGGAAGGCCTCTAGCACACGAGATTCCAGCTGTAGCTTCAGAGACTCCTCAGGTGAAGGCCAACCACCCAATGACGTCTTCCTTTCTCATTCTGCAGATGTTTTCTACATAACAGAAGAAGCCACAACCATGTCCACAGAAGGTAACTTGCATTATGTGGTATCTCTGTGACCTTATTTTCCTCAGAACCCACAACTTACCTATGATCCAGAAGATGAGTAGAAGGCAGGGGATGTGTGGTCCTAAGCTCCCAGAGGAAATTTCTCAATAATGCTTCAAGCTTACATGGGCAGGTGTGCCATGAATTATGTCCCTGAGATGGTGGAGGTATCAGCCTGAAGAGGCATCTGCAAGCGGCTCCAAGGGGGTCTTGTTTTTAGGGGTCTGTTGACCATTTTCAGTGCCTGAAGGCCCCCATGTTTCATACTGCACCTTGGCCAGCCTAGGGAGACTGGAGAGGAAGGCAAAAATCTGCTTAGCCAACTTCCTTGTAATTACCTTTCCCCTGAGGTCATACAAAGCTACGATAGAAGTCATGATCCTCCATCATGGGACATCACAGATGCTGTTCTACCTCTCAGAATATCTCCAGTGACAGATGTCGGTGGCACATCAGTACAGTTTAGACTCTGGCAGCCTCTGTGTTGGCTACCCAACAGGGCACTCGTAGGTAGCAGAAAAACTTACTGGGCTTGATAGGCACCATGATGCAACTGTACAAGTCAGACTGAGGGGGAGAGGACCAGACAATTAGCCATTGATAAAGACCTGTCCACAAGGGAGAATTTTCCTAGAGCTGTTTGTATCAGAACCTACTATGTGGGGAGACGTCACATTCTGCCATATCCAGAGACTTTATGAGGTTACTCAGATAGACGCTGTTGGTCTGGCTGCAGCGGGTTGGGAATAGCTCTCCGGTTATCTCTAGTCCAAGCCACAGCATCATTTCAACTCTTGAAGATGCCTTGACCAAGAGACAGGGCTCTTTTTAAGCAATTTAAACATATATGTTTGAAGCTCATATATTATTTACAGGAGCAGATTAGAAGCATTTCCACTCAATTAAAAAACAATGAGAGAGGGGTGGACACACACACACACACACACACACACACACACACACACACACACACACCTCTAGCACTTAGTAGGCTGAGTTAAGAGGATCCTGAATTTCATTAAGCATAGGGCACATACAGAGATATTGAATTAAAAAATCCACATACAAAAATATTGAAAACAGGCACTCCAAACCTCTGATACTGAATCTGGTATTAGGCCTACCAGCCAGTGAAATCAGATAAGAGCAATTAATTAGGCTTGTAAGTATGATAAGTATTATTTTGTACTGACTCCCTAGAACCTAGCATGATTCACATGTAGGCAAGTTAGAATTAGGGTCAGTAAGTTACTAACATTTTCTACAAAAATAGCTCTTTAGAATTGAAGAGCTCAAAACTACATAGATTTCTTACCTATCTCAGGTCACATAGCATTACAAATTAGAGACCCTAATCACATCCCTCGGTAGATTTGACTGTAATTGCATGTCTTGGTTTTGTCAGTAGAGATGTAACTTCACATTTTCTATTTTTCTCTCTTATCTTCTATATCTGGACGAGCAGAGACAACCACTCCAGGGCCTTATCCCACACCAGAAGGTAAAAAAAATTGTATAAATCTAACTGTAGAAGATATAGTACCAATTTTATGCAAGGCACAGACTTCCTCTTGACACTGAAGGGGTTAGGGTGGTGGGTTGGTGTTGGGAACAGGAAGAGAAGGTGGGGACACCTTCTGATCCAGAAAGTTTTTTGGCACTGAGACCCCCTATCATTGGTCACTTCTCCTTGAGTGCGGAAGAGCCACACAGAAAATAGGTTGAAAAAACTATGCTACCTAACTGTAGTGTTACGTCAGAAGAAGCTGGGTGGTGAGAAGGGTCAGGATAAGACAACCTTCCAGAGAGGCTTGCATGTCGAAATGATGATATAGCATGGGATCTCATTCTGAATCACTTCAAGAGGATTGATTGCCTTGAGTACAAAGCAAGGGGCTGAGCCCAGTGCAAATGCCCTGCAGACATTCTGCTTGCTTAAAGACATTGGGTACCTGAACCCTGACTTCAGAGAGGAGTTTGCTTCAGTATTCTTGGTGGCCAGCAGGGTCAGAGCCTGGAGTTCTCTAGTGTGACATGTTTGCAGACAGAAAGTGAGCACATGGAGGCAGTCATCTAACACAGCTAGTGGGGAAAATCATAGTTCCTGTCCATGTGCAATCGTTTTGTTTTGGACCTGCAATACAGTTCTGACGGAAACTCTCAAGCTTGTCTGTGTAAGCAGCTGGTGAGAGCCCTTGCCAGGCACCCAAGAGCTCTTCTTCTGCCAGGGAGCTCATCATTCTGACCCTATGGTCTGTCCTAGAGCATCCTGCTCTACTTCCTCTTAACTGCTGCCAGGTGTGGATCAGGGTGGAGATGACTGTGTACATGTGCAGTCTGGGGTCAGGGGATGGAAGGGCTCTACTTCCTCTCTGCCCTTGAAGCACCCCTGACTCTGCTGTGTATGTCATCATCCAGAAGGGGCTCATGCAGTGCATGGTCCTCAGAGGCCTTAGTTACGAGATGAGTAGGTATCTGTCCAGGTTCTAGTGCACACTGAACCCATGTCAAGCAGCAGAGTTTGCAGGGGCAAGAACCTCCTATGTCAAACACACCTTTAATGTCTATCAGGGAAACAGTGAGCATTTCAGTGGGGGTTCAAAGGAGACGTGAGAGGAGTCTAGGTCTTTTCAAGCCAGTGTACCCAAGAAGCAGCAATGGTCAGAGTTCACACCCCATATTGCTTTAAAGCTCTTGAAGGAGCTCCCCAAGAAGCACCTTCATCTACACAGAAACAACATGAGAAATGAGAAACCACCATGTCTTTCCAGGAACAGATCCTGGTTTGGCTTTGAGGCTGGTGAATGGAGGAGACAGGTGTCAGGGTCGCCTGGAGATCCTCTACCAGGGTTCCTGGGGCACCGTGTGTGACGACAGCTGGGACACCAATGATGCCAACGTGGTGTGCAGGCAGCTGGGCTGTGGCTGGGCCGTGTCTGCCCCGGGAAGTGCCCGGTTTGGACAGGGCTCAGGGAACATCGTCCTGGATGATGTGGCCTGTACAGGACATGAGTCCTACCTGTGGAGCTGCTCCCACCGAGGCTGGCTTTCTCATAACTGTGGACACCACGAGGACGCTGGAGTCATCTGCTCAGGTGGGACCCCATTATATCTGGGTCTACATGTCGGTTGGACTTCAGCAAGATGTCTGGCTCTGACCTTGGAATTATTTTTTGGAATTATTATTTATTTATAGAGGGAGAGAAATTTTCAAAGCCATTCATTACCCTACAGCTCTTCCTGCTTATCAGAAAGTAGCCCTGAAGCTTCACTGGGGGAGCTGAGCTGGAGATTAGCATTAGACCGTGTAGGCAAAGAACTAGCTGGTTCAGTGAATGCCCTGGTACATGGTGCACCCCAGTGCTGTGGGGGTGACTGGGTTGTGTAGTAACTGAGTTACAGTATAAAATTCAGCATCTGTCACCCTGAGCGCAAAGGGAAGAGCGCTTCCTGAGGAGGAATAAGCACTCTCTCAGATCCCCAGTGGTCTTCTTCATGCAGAACCTTAAGATAGTGGGGTCAGTGAAGGCTTCCCTCTCCTTAATGCTGTAGTCATTTGTGGCCTTTCCCAGAGAGGAGAGATTCAAGTGTTAAAGGCTCATTCATGATCATGGTGATGGTAAGGATGAAAGCTTGAGGTGTTAACATGACAGGAAGGTGCTAAGTTGTGTGTTGCTGTGGAGGGCAGGGGGTACTGACATGTTGAGCAGGGAATATCTCCCAGCATCCATTTGGGGCCTCATGATTATTTCAACCTTATGGTGGAGCTTGGGTCTCCATCAGCTCATTGCTTTTTATTAAGGTCAGCTCTTGCCTGTTCTCTTGGATCCCGGGTGTTAGAAAAGGCTTTAGTGTCCTGTCCTGGTGCTGGGAGCTTGTAATTCAGACCACCACAGGGTGAATTTTAGGTACTGGGGCACAGTTGTCAATAGTGGGGCACAGGGCAGAACTCCTAGAGGACTGGGAAATTTGAGGGCCTGCCTTGCAGAGTGCAGCCTTGGCTGCATACACCCGCTGTATCTTAAATACACTGAATCTCAACTCACTGTGCTTCCAGCTGGGCCCCTGGGTTCTCTGTGTCTAATCCTCCTTCTTGTTTTTCACAGCTTCCGAGTACACAGAACCACCCACCCCAACTATCGCAGGTGAGTCCCAGAGCTCTGACACAAAGTGTTCCTGCTCTTCCGTCTGCTCCCTAGAACTTGCTTCTTCCCACGACACACACAGCATGTGTTCGTATGCTACACAGTGGAAGGAAGATTCTTAACTGGACTTCAGTTTCAGTGATCCCATCCTCTGCACAGCCCATCTGAATGTGCATCAAACAGCTGAAAAAGAGTCCAGTTGCTCATGTTTCTAGTTTGAGAGAAAAAAAAGAAGCCAAATGTTCAACAAGATTTTGCCCTTTCCTGTCCACACTGAATTGCCACCCTCTGACTTTCTGAGAGGGAACGTCAGCGCTCACCAGAGCCTTCGTTCCTATTGGCCATTAGTGTTCTAAGTTTTCAGAGCCTGAGGCTGGGCCCGGTGGCTGCAGCAGGATAATGAATGTTCTCCAATTTCTACTGTCAGGTTACCGGCTGCTCTGATCTAAACCCAGCGCTCCTCAAGCACATGGTTCCTAGTATCAGAATGTAGGCAGTGGTGTCAGATGCACCAGCCTGTCCATGTATCACCAGCACGTGCTCTGAGGTTTCCTACCGAGCATCTCTCTCAGACATCGACATAGAGGCCAGTCTCATTTTCAACAGGGCCTCTGTGTAGATGTTCAGGGAGCAGGTGACCAGCTCAGGGGGAATTGTCATCCACGCCTGGTCCACAGACATGCCATCTTGTTTTTTTTCTCCCCTTTAGCTCTAATTTTAGCCTTCTTCTTACCGTTCTAGATTGGCGTGATACCGCTCTTTTCTATGCTAAGCATTTTGTGCTAAGTCAAAGAATCAGCCTTTAGCAACACTAACCAACAGGTTGCATGCATGGCCTTTGCATGAAGTCTCTTACCACCTCATTCAATGTGAAGAGTTTCCTTCATGTACCAGCCAATTGTCCTCTAAGGGAGAGCTAGGAGTCTGGATGCAAGTGACAAGAAAATAACTCAAAGTCCCCTTTTCTGCTTTAAAAAATACTTAGATTGTGAGCCAGTGTTATCCTCTGCTTGTCTTAGTGCGATAAAGTCACAGCTATGAACTCATTCTGCTAAACCTCATTTTTCCTGGTATAATCATGGGCTATGGAGGCCCTTTCCTAAAAGATAAGTGACATGGGACAGCAGGGACTGTTCTTGTCATGTTCCTGATGTATAGACCATATGGTTCTTTTGCCAACTTTTAAGTAATTGTCATTCAGGACAAAATTACCATTGTTCTGGGGCCCTGGACCACTCATTGTCACTGTGACCAACACAAGAGAACACTGTCAAGGCCCCCACAGGCTCTCAAGGCACTGCATCTCATTTTCTCAGCAACAGCATGTCTGTGTTCAGTGTTTTCCTTACCCCAGCTCAGGTTCCTTGACCAAACCTTGAAGCACAGGCCTACCTTCTAATCCAGCTTTGATTTCCTCTCTAGATTGGTGGCCTACAACTCCAACTCCTTATTATGGTAAGTTGGGGAAAAGGCAAAAATGTAGGTTTCAGTTGGTGAGAGACAGGAATTCTGGGATCTTCTAGAAGCCTGTGCATAGCTCAGAGTTCACCAAAAAGTACTGAGTTAGCTTCTGATGAGCAGACACAACCCTTCTGCCTGACTCAGAGGGATAACAAAGTTGCTGTATTTAGTCAATTTTGCTGAATTAGGTTTTCCTAGTGAAATTATTTGCTATGGAGGCCTTTTCTTAGACTGTTTGTCTAGAAAGTGTTAGTTTTTGCAAGAGTTATGTGATATGCGACAGCAGAGACTTTTCCTGTCATAAGCCTAAGGTCTAGATGGCAAGATTCTTTTACAAAGTGATTGTAATTCACGACAAAGTTATTGCTGCCCTGGGGGCCTGGGCAACCTCGCCATCTCTATGACACATGCAATAGTGCATGGTCATGACCACCACTTGCTCTCAAGGAACTGATCTCTTTATCTCAGCCACAGCCCTTCTGTGTCCAAAGTCTTCCTTACCCCAGCTGGGTCTCTTGATCAAACCTTGATGCACAGCCCTTCCTAATATCCAGCTTTGCTTTTCTCTCCAGATTGGTTTACTACAACAGATACTTCCCAAGGTAAGTTGGGGATGAGGCCAAAGCAAAGCTTTCAGCACTTCAACCAGGAAGTTGGCGAGAGGCAGGAATTCTGGGATCTTCTTGAAGTCTGTGGTGGAACACAGCTGAGACTCAAGGAGAAAGAGATGAATTAGGAAGGTGGTATCTCTCTCCTGTGCATGTCCCCAGTGTGCTACTCCGTCCACAAAACCTATTTCCTATTCATCCCATTACAGAATCTACGATATATAGAGTCAATAATATAAATAATAGATTTGGTAAGAGCTCTCAGGCTTCAAACAGGGGATTAGACTCATGAGTGACACTCCAGGTCATCAATATGAGACCATTGGTGGACACTTCCTGTTCCATTAATAAGATCAGGGATTTACAAGAAGGCTGGGGCCCTGGACCGTGAGTCAAAACAGTCAGAAGTCGGTGTAGATACCACAGTGCTTTCTTCAGATTTTTTTCTGTCCTACAGACAGGTCCAACCCCACACCACAAAACACACACAAACCTGAAATAAGCCCCAGCAGATGCCTCAGTTATGTCTGAATATTCCTTCGTGTTCGGGGTCCAGAATCTCTGCACAACCTGTCCAAGGGATCTGGTACCCACCATCATTGGCCAGACAGGGAGTCAAAGAGACTCCAGGAAAGCTTTCCACCATGAATACAATGGACACAGCTCCGTGGCTCTGATGGCTCTTCCTCTACACCCAAAACCAACCTATACCCTCCCTCACAGAGACACCCACCTATGAGGGTGTCCTCCATGCCATCATGGAGGGGCCAGGGTTATGCCACTTCTTGTTGGGTTCCTTACTTGGATATCACTTCAAACATTCCTCCTTCAGGAAGGCAGCTGTGTGGTGTGTTCTGGGGTTCACCAGCATTTCCATTCTTTCCTGACAGGAATCTATACCTGTGGAGGTGTCCTGAACCAGTTCTCTGGGTACTTTTCCAGTCCATTCTACCCTGGGAACTATCCTAATAATGCCAGATGTGTGTGGAACATTGAAGTCCCAAATAACTACCGTGTGACAGTGGTCTTCAGAGATGTACAGTAAGTGTGTGGGTACAGAAAAGATGTTAGAGAGAGAATGTCAGGGTGATTTTTGAAATTCAGGGCATGAGAGTCAAGGTGACATTGAAAATAAATGTTCCATTTTGTCTTGTCATAAGAGTAGCTCACAGAGAGTTGTTTATAGGTTCAAGAGCAAGGGAATTTGAAAATATTTTGGATGGAAGTCTCTGAAGGTTGTCATGAATTTGCTGCATGATCATTGTATATCAGTTTCCTAAGAATCAGTGAAAAGGAGGGGTTAGAATGCCTATTTTCTGTAACTTGCTGGTCAATCAGTCACCAGAGAATGTGAAAATACTTGAAACGCTGCACAGTGGGAGAGGTGGTTTGTGGATTTGGTAGTGACAGTCTTGGGGTACACTAGGACAGCACTGCTAATGATTGCACCTATTCTATGGAAAGCTTTCCTCACAGCTCTCTTCCTTTCTATGAGGCATCAGGGGCAGGTGGGAGTGTGTTTCTGTTACAGTTATTAGGGTCCCACTCTTGCTGACTGAACCATCTTCCCAGGTCCTCTCTTAGTGTGTGTGCAGTGGCCTTGGAAGTCTCTGCTGTAGCACCACATCTATACCCTGTGTCAGTGTCTTTGTAGGCCATTGCAAAGATTGCACTTGATATTCGTAAGATCTTATGCACACAGGCCTCAGCACCCTGTGAGGACAGAATGCTGGTTCTACTCACCATCCCTCTGACACTTATCAGACCGATGGAAACTTTTTATGGAGCCCCCTTTTTCAATATGCACTGCTCTTTCAGGGCCACAGTGCAGCCCTTCGCAGTGGACAGTGCTCATCTGTGCAGAAGAGAATCCTGAGGGTCAGAGAGGTGCAGTGACTTGTCTGGTGGTTCTTGTTTGTTTGCTTTGCTTTGTTAGATTCATTTGTTTTATGTGTGTGAGTGTTTTGTCTGTCTGGATAACTGTGTACGTTATGAATGCCTGGTGCCCACAGAGGTCAGAAAAGGGCATCTTATCCCCTGAGTATGGAGTGATAGATGATTGTGAGCTGCCAGGTAGGTGCTAGGATTTGAGCCTGGGTTCACTGGAAGAGCAGCCGGTGCACGCAGCCACTGAGCCATATCTACAGTGTGTGCCTCATTTTTACTTCTTTCATTTTCTTTTTATTTATCAGAGATGTTTGTTTCATCCTGAAGATAATCAAGACTTTTTGGGGAGCCAAACAAAATGTTCTCTAGGGACCTTCCTTTGTTTCTATTAAAGGGTTTCATGGAGAGGTGTTGTAGATTTCAAATCTGTGACACCAAAGGCAGAATGTAGACCAGCCATTGATAGTCCTGGGAAGACAGACAAATTCTCCTTAAGGATTCAGGAAGCCATGTGTTCTTTGACTCTTATAATTTATCAGAGTTGTTGGGAAAGAATCCTTGAGGTCTGAGCTCCTCATCAGATTCCAGACACAGACATGCTAACTGTCCTGTCTCCTCAGGCTTGAAGGAGGCTGCAACTATGACTACATCCAGGTGTTCGATGGCCCCCGGTACAACTCTCCTCTCATTGCTCGTGTTTGTGACGGAGGCAATGGATCTTTCACCTCTACACGGAGCTCCATGTCCATAGTCTTCATCACTGATGGCAGTGTCACCAGGAGAGGGTTCCAGGCTGAGTACTACTCTACCTATCTGCGTGAGTCCTCTTGTGAGAACAAGTGTCCATCTGTGATTGGGGATGTCACTAGGAGCCTCTGATTCTCACCCTTTCTGAGTTTGTGGCATGAGCAGTAGAGTGGCCCCACCGGGTACCCAGTGCTTGATTTCCTGTTGAGAGGGGTTGCAGATAGGATGGTGAGTCTTGGGGTTCAGGCTGCCCCAAAGTGAGTTGAGGGCCAGCAGTCACAAAGGGGAGGCACATTGGGTCACTGCCGTCATCACGGAATACAAAGACCTAAGGTGATTCTTCACCAGACAGTGAGAAGTCAGTTCTGGGAGTGGTGGCTGACACCAGGCTTGAAGCGTTGGTACCCTTCTAAGCGTGGGACACTGGCCATGTCCTGAGATTTAGTCCATCTGGCTTCTGTCTCGAAAAGGAAGGAATAGGACATGTCAAGGTGGACAGAACCTTCTCTCAGAGGTCATGAGGCCCCAGTCAGAGATACTGTGCAGCATTTAGTGGTGGGTATAATGGTGAAGGGTTCAGGAACAATGTCTAAGTCTCTCATGAAGTGAGGAGCAGAGGTACGAACATTGTCCTTAACTCAAGGATCCTACTTTATGACATCGCTGTGATTTGACCATAGGGTTGCTTTACTTCATGGGAAAATGAGCAGTTGACACCATATTTTGCCTGTTTAAAACCTTGTCTCCATTTCCCCATCCCAGAATTCTGAGTTCACCTCTCCCATTGTGTGTGTCTCTGTACAGTTCTTTCAGATACTGGTGTAGTGTTTGTGGTTATGACTAACTTCCTCTCAATATCTGCCTCATAGCCATTGTGAGTGGGGCTGTCCTGTGAGGCCTGAGTGGTCAATGTAAGAACCGGCCCTGGATTCTCTGGAGAGCCTCAATCCACCAGACTACGGCTCTTGACACATCTAGACACACATCTCACCTTTAAGTGGGAATAGAGAGTGGGCAGTCAGTGACAGCCATGGGTAGCATCTTCCTGTTGGAGTTGATGAATATCAATCCCCACTCTGAGGCACCAGATGACACAACGCAGAGCCATGATTGCTCATTATCCTGCACATAGGACACAGGCTGGGCACCTTCTCTTCAAGACAGTCTGACATGGCTTGTTTTTCTTGCAGCTACTCCATCGCCTTTCACGACCACTCCTGGTGAGTCCAGATATTCCTCAATGCCTGTGTTTCCCCTGCCCTTTTTCTGCTCACAATCACAGCCAACAGCTACACAACGGGTGGGACCCTTCAGTATTCTGTCTCCCCCAGAACCTTCAGTGTTCTCCATAAAGAACACAAGTAGCTTCTGATATGCCAACATTACCCTCTGCCTGTTTCCGGGGAATAACAAATTTGCAGTACTCAGTCGGTTGAAATCACTGGCTATGGAGGTTTTCCAAAGGGCATTTGTCTAGAAAGCATTACATTTTTGCAAGAGCGATGCGATACTAGGCAGCAGAGACTTTTCCTGTCATATGTCATATGGTATATGTCATGATTCTGTTAAGCAGCCACTGATATTCAAGACAAAGTTATTGTTGCCCTGGGAACCTGCCACCTCACCATCACTATGACAAAGACAGTACTGTGTGGTCAGCACCACCTCATGCTTTCAAGGAATGGAATCTCTTTTTCTCAGCCACAGCGCTTCTGTGTGCAGTGTTTTCCTTACCCCAGTCGGAGCCCTTGACCAAACCTTGAAGAACATGCCTTCCCCATAATCCACCTTTACTTTCCTCTCCAAGTTGGTGGAATACAACTGATGCTTCTTATTGTTAAGTTTGAGATGAGGCCAAAGCATAGCTGTCAGCACTTCCACCAGGAGCTTGGTGAGAGGCAGGAATCCTGGGATCTCCTTGAGGTCTATGTTGGAACCTGCTCGAGGGACAAGGAGAAAGAAAATAATTACAAAGATGATATTTCCTTTCTGTACATGTCCCCAGTGTGCCACTCTGTCCACAAATCCAATATCCCATTGACTCCATCACAGAATCAACAATTGAAAAATGAGTCAATAATTTGGTAAGAGTTATGAGGCTCCAAAAATGGGGTTAGACTCATGAGTAGCCATCTGTATCATCAATATGGGCCTATTGGTGGGACTACCTGTCCCATAGCTAAGACCATAGAGTTTCAAGAGACTGGGGCCCTGGACTCTGTCAGAGAGCAGAAGTCGGTGTAGATCCCACAGAGCTTTCTTCAGCTTTTCTCTGTTCTGCAGAGGATTCCAACCCCACACTGGCAAACACACACAACCTAAACTAAGCCCTGGGATAGGATAGGCATTAATGATGCATGAAGATCTCTCTGTGTCTATCGTCCAGAATCTCGGCACAACCTATCCTAGGTATCTGGTACCCACCACTATCGGTCAGACTGGGATTCAAAGAGACACAAGGAGCATTTCTCATTATGAAAAACTTTGTGGCATTGTTTATCCAATGATTGCCACGCCCAAAATAAAACTGCACCCACCCTCACAAAGAAAAGCCACCTGTGAAGTGTCCTCCATGCCACCATGAAGTGGCCAGGACATGGTCACCTCTTGTTGGGTTCCACACCTGGGTATCATGTCAGACATTCCTCCTCCAGGCAGGCAGCTGTGTGATGTGTTCTGGGTTTCACCAGCATTTCCATTCTTTCTTGACAGAAAGCTATAACTGTGGAGGTTTCCTGACCCAGCTGTCTGGGTACTTTTCCAGTCCATTCTACCCTGGGAACTATACTAACAATGCCAGATGTGTGTGGAACATTCAAGTCCCCAGCAACTACCGTGTGACAGTGGTCTTCAGAGATGTACAGTAAGTGTGTGGGTGCAGAGAGATGTTAGAGAGAGAATGTTGGGGTGACATGAAATTCAGGTGGTGATAGTCAAGGTGACATTGAAAAGAAGTGTTCCATTTTGTCTTGTCCTGGGAGTAGCCCAGGGAGACTAGGGTAATGGGTGCAGGATCACAGGCATTTGGAACTACTGTGGAGTGAAGTGTGAGTGTTGTCGTGCATTTGCTGTATAGTCATTTTATGTCATTTTCCTGAGTCTCAGTCAGTCAAAAGGAGGGCCTAGATCACCTGCTTTCCTTACTTTGGTGATCAAGAGTCACCAGAGTGAGTGAGAACAGTTGGAAACACTACCCAGTGGGAGGGATGGTTTGTGACTTTGTTCTCCATCTTCCTGTTACACTGTGACAGCATTGCTGTTAACTGCATCTATTATGTGTAAAGCTTTCTCAGAGCTCCCTTCTACTCTGTGAGGCACAGGGACAGGGAGGAGTGTGATTCTGCTGTAGTGAGTAGGGTCCCACTCTTGCTGACTGAGCCATGTTCCCAGATCCTCTCTTGGTGTGTGTGCAGTGGCCTTGGAAGTCTCTGCTGTAGAATCACATACATACATTTTGTCAGTGTCCCTGTTAGGGCATTACAAAGACTGCAGCTGATACTCACAAGGTCCTATGCACACAGGCCTCTCAGCACCCTGTGAGGACAGAATGCTGGTTCTATTCAGCATCCCTCTGACACTTATCAGACTGATGGTAACTTTTTATGGAGCCCCCCTTTTCAATATGCACTGCTCTATCAGGGCCACAGTGCAGCCCTTCACAGTGGACAGTGCTCATCTGTGCAGAGGAGAATCCTGAGGGTCAGAGAGGTGCAGTGACTTGTCTTGTGGTTCTAATTTGTTTGTTCTGTTGTTTTAGATTAATTTGTTTTATGTGTGTGAGTGTTTTGTCTCTCTGTACACCTGTGAACTGCATGCAGGCCTGGTGCCCACAGAGGCTGGAAAGGATGTCTATTCCCCTGAATACGAAGTTATAGATGACTGTGAGCTGCCCGTTAGGTGCTAGGATTTGAACCTGGGATCACTGGAAGAGCAGCCCGTACATGCCGCCACTGAGCCATATCTACACTGTATGCCTCTTTTTTCCCTGTTTCATTTTTAACTGTCCTGTCTCCTCAGGCTTGAAACAGGCTGCAACTATGACTACATCCAGGTGTTCGATGGCCCCCAGTACAACTCTTCTCTCATTGCTCGTGTTTGTGATGGAGGCAATGGATCTTTCACCTCAACACGGAGCTCCATGTCCATAGTCTTCATCACTGATGGCAGTGTCACCAGGAGAGGGTTCCGGGCTGAGTACTACTCCACCTATCTGCGTGAGTCCCCCTGTGAGAATGAATGTCCATTTGGGATTGGGAAAGTCACCTGGTGCCTCTGATTCTCACCCTTTCTGAGTTTGTGGCACGAGCAGTAGAGTGGTCCCACCGGTCCCCATGCTTTAATTCTGTTCAGAGTGGCTGCGGATAGTGAGTCTGGGGCTCGGGCTCTCCTTAAGCGTGTCAAGGGCAGCACTAGCAGGTGGGAGGTCCAATGGCTTCCTTGCCATCATCAGAGAAGACAAAGGTCTAAGATGAGTCTTCAACAGATAGGGAGAAGTGAGTGTCAGAAGTGGTGGCTGACACCAGGCTTGACGCTTGGGATGCTCCCAAAGTGTGGGGCACTAGCCACGTCCTGAGACGTTGTTCTCCTGGCATCTGTCCGTACAGGATTTTATTAGGACATGTCTGGACAGACAGAGCCTTCTATCAGAATTCATGAGGTCCCAATCAGAGATTCTGTGTCGACCTAGGAATCTATGGTGAAGTGTGGAGAAAGAGGATATGCAAGGTCTCTTGTGCAGTGGGGAGCAGAGGCACTGACTTCGTCTTGGCTAAGGGATTCTACTTTATAACATCGCTGCTGCTTGATTGTAGCATTGCTTTATCTCATGGAAAAATGAGCAGTTGACACATTTTTCCTGTTTAAAATCTGGTCTCCTGCTCCCCATCACCGAACCCTGAGTTCACTTCTCTCATTGTGTGTGTATGTGTACAATTCTTTCAGATACTCGTGTAGTGTTTGTGGTATGTGTGCTTCATGTCCATTGTGGGTGGGGCTGTCCTGTGAGGCCTGTGTGGTCAATGTAAGAACGGGACCTAGATTCACTAGACAGCTATAATCCCCAGGATTCAGCCTGTGGACACAGCCAGACACACATCTCTCCTTGAAGTGGGAGCAGAGTATGGGATCTTAGTGACACCTGTGGGTTGCATCTTCCTGGAGGTGTAGATTACTAGCAATCCCCACGTTCAGGTACCAGATGACATAACAGAGAGTCATGATTGCTTATTATCCTGAGCATAGCACACAGGTTGGGCACCTTCTCTTCATGACAGTCTGACATGGCTTCTTTTCCTTACAGCTACTCCATCGCCATTCCCGACCATTCCTGGTGAGTCCAGATGTTCCTCAATGTCTGTGTTTCCCCTGCCCCTATCCTGCTCACAGTCCCAGCCAACAGCTACACAAAGGGTGGGACCCTTCAGTATTCTGTCTGCCCCAGAACCTTCATTGCTCTCCATAATACACAGAGTGGTGTCTGATGAGCTGGCAGCACACTCTGCTTGCTCGGTGGGATAACAAACTTGCAGCACCTAGTTGGTTTTGTTTTCCTGGTGAAATCATTTTCTATGGAGATCCTTTCCTAGGCCATTTGTCTAGAAAACATTTTTTTTTTCAAGAGTAATGTGATATTGGATTTCAGAAACTTTTTTCTTTCGTATGCCTAAGGTGTACATGGCATGATTATGCTATGAAGCTACTGTCATTCAGGACAAAGTTATTTTTGCCCAGGGACCTGGTCCACCTCCCATTACTCTGAAGCACACAAGAGAGCATGGTCAGGACCACCATGTGCTTTCAAGAAATGGAATCTGTTTTTCTCAGCCACAGCACTGCTTTGTCCCATGTTTTCCTTACCCCAGTCGGATCTCATGACCAAATCATGATGCACAGGCCTTCCTTCTAATCCAGTTTTACTTTTCTCTACAGATTGGTGGAATACAACAGATCCTTCATATTGTAAGTTTGGGATGAGGCCAAAGCATAGCTTTCAGCACTTCAACCAGGAGGTTGGTGAGGGGCAGGAATTCTGGGTTCTCCTTGAAGTTTGTGGTGGCACACAGCTCAGAGAGACAATGTGAAAGAAAATAATTATTAATATGATATCCCTTTCCTGTGCATGTCCCCAGTGTGCCACTCTGTCCACAAAACCTATTTCCTATTTATCCCATCACAGAATCAACAATAGAGAAATAGAATCAATAATAGAGTCAATATATTTGGTAAGAGCTCAGGATCCACACGTGGGATTCGACTCACGAGTGGCCCTCTGGGTCTTCATAATGAGACACTTGGTGCACATTTCCTGTTCTGTTGCTAAGACCTCGGATTTGCAAGAAGTCTGGGGCCCTGAACTCTTTGAGTACTAATAGGCAGAAGTCGGTGTAGATGCCACAGTGCTTTCTGAGCTTTTCTCTGTCCTGCAGACGGTTCCTACCCCACATGAACAAATACACACACCCTAAACTAAGCCCTGGGATAGGATAGGCATTAATTGTGCATGAAGATCTCTTTGTGTCCATCGTCCCGAATCTCTGCACATCCTGTCCTAGGTATCTGTTACCCACTGTCATTAGCTAGACCCGGAGTCAAAGAGACTCAAGAAATCTTTCCATCATGAGAAATTAGACACCTCTCTGTGTCTCTGAATACCCAGTGATTGCCATTTCCCCCCCCCCCCCCGCACCGAATACCAACCTATCTCCATCATCACAAGGAAAAGCCACCTGTGAGGGTGTCCTCCATGTCACATGGAGGGACCCGGACTAGGTCACCTCATGTTGGGTTCCTCTCCTGGGTATCATGTCAGACATATCTCCTCCAGGCAGGCAGCTGTGGGGTGTGTTCTGGGGTTCACCCGCATTTCCGTTCTTTCCTGACAGTAAACTATAGCTGTGGAGGTTTCCTGACCCAGCTGTCTGGGAACTTTTCCAGTCCATTCTACCCTGGGAACTATCCTAACAATGCCAGATGTGAGTGGAACATTCAAGTCCCCAGCAACTACCGTGTGACAGTGGTCTTCAGAGATGTACAGTAAGTGTGTGGGTGCAAAAAGATGTTAGAGAGAGAATGTTGGGGTGATTTTTAAATCTATGACATTATAGTCAAGGTGACATTGAAAATCAGTTTCCCTTTTGTTTTGTCTTGAAAGTCACCCATGGAATGTTGTGGATAGGCCATGTGTGCACACATTTAAAAATATTTTGGATTGAAGATAAGAGTTGTCATGAATATGCTATAAGGTCATTCTATGCCGATTTCCTAAGTCTCAGTAGAAAGAAAGGACTGGAATGCCTGTTTTCCATATATTGTTGATCAAGAGGCCACCAGAAAATGTTAAAATACTTGGAAATGCTACCCAGTTGTGGGGACGGTTTGTGGCTTTGGTAACGATGGTCTTGGGATGCACCAGGAAAGCACTGCTAATGACTGCATCCATTCTGTGTAAAGCTTTCTCAGAGCTCCCTTCCACTCTAGGAGGCACAGGGACAGGAGGAGTGTGGTTCTGCTGTAGTGAGTAGGATCCCACTCTTGCTGACTGAGCCATGTTCCCAGGTTCTCTCTTGGTGTGTGTGCAGTGGCCTTGGAAGTCTCTGCTGTAGCACCACATACATACATTGTCATTGTCCCTGTTAGGACATTAGAAAGACTGCAGCTGATACTCACAGGTCCTATGCACACAGGCCTCAGCACCCTGTGAGGACAGAATGCTGGTTCTACTCAGCATCCCTCTGACACTTATCAGACCGATGGAAACTTTTTATGGAGCCCCCTTTTTCAATATGCACTGCTCTTTCAGGGCCACGGTGCAGCCCTTCGCAGTGGACAGTGCTCATCTGTGCAGAGGAGAATTCTGAGGGTCAGAGAGGTGCAGTGACTTGTCTTGTGGTTTTTGTTTGTTTTGTTAGATTCGTTCACTTTATGTGTGTGAGTGCCTTGTGTGTCTGTATACCTGCGAACCTTATGCATGCCTGGTGCCCACAGAGGTCAGAAAAGGGCGTCTAATTCCCTGAGTATGGAGTGATAGATGATTGTGAGCTGCCAGGTAGGTGCTAGGATTTGAGCCTGGGTTCACTGGAAGAGCAGCCGGTGCATACAGCCACTGAGCCATATCTATAGTGTGTGCCTCATTTTTACTTCTTTCATTTTCTTTTTATTTATCAGAGATGTTTGTTTCATCCTGAAGATAATCAAGACTTTTTGGGGAGCCAAACAAAATGTTCTCTAGGGACCTTCCTTTGTTTCTATTAAAGGGTTTCATGGAGAGGTGTTGTAGATTTCAAATCTGTGACACCAAAGGCAGAATGTAGACCAGCCATTGATAGTCCTGGGAAGACAGACAAATTCTCCTTAAGGATTCAGGAAGCCATGTGTTCTTTGACTGTTATAATTTATCAGAGTTGTTGGGAAAGAATCCTTGAGGTCTGAGCTCCTCATCAGATTCCAGACACAGACATGCTGTCCTGTCTCCTCAGGCTTGAAGGAGGCTGCAACTATGACTACATCCAGGTGTTCGATGGCCCCCGGTACAACTCTCCTCTCATTGCTCGTGTTTGTGACGGAGGCAATGGATCTTTCACCTCAACACGGAGCTCCATGTCCATAGTCTTCATCACTGATGGCAGTGTCACCAGGAGAGGGTTCCGGGCTGAGTACTACTCCACCTATCTGCGTGAGTCCCCCTGTGAGAATGAATGTCCATTTGGGATTGGGAAAGTCACCTGGTGCCTCTGATTCTCACCCTTTCTGAGTTTGTGGCACGAGCAGTAGAGTGGTCCCACCGGTCCCCATGCTTTAATTCTGTTCAGAGTGGCTGCGGATAGTGAGTCTGGGGCTCGGGCTCTCCTTAAGCGTGTCAAGGGCAGCACTAGCAGGTGGGAGGTCCAATGGCTTCCTTGCCATCATCAGAGAAGACAAAGGTCTAAGATGAGTCTTCAACAGATAGGGAGAAGTGAGTGTCAGAAGTGGTGGCTGACACCAGGCTTGACGCTTGGGATGCTCCCAAAGTGTGGGGCACTAGCCACGTCCTGAGACGTTGTTCTCCTGGCATCTGTCCGTACAGGATTTTATTAGGACATGTCTGGACAGACAGAGCCTTCTATCAGAATTCATGAGGTCCCAATCAGAGATTCTGTGTCGACCTAGGAATCTATGGTGAAGTGTGGAGAAAGAGGATATGCAAGGTCTCTTGTGCAGTGGGGAGCAGAGGCACTGACTTCGTCTTGGCTAAGGGATTCTACTTTATAACATCACTGCTGTTTGATTGTAGCATTGCTTTATCTCATGGAAAAATGAGCAGTTGACACATTTTTCCTGTTTAAAATCTGGTCTCCTGCTCCCCATCACCGAACCCTGAGTTCACTTCTCTCATTGTGTGTGTATGTGTACAATTCTTTCAGATACTCGTGTAGTGTTTGTGGTATGTGTGCTTCATGTCCATTGTGGGTGGGGCTGTCCTGTGAGGCCTGTGTGGTCAATGTAAGAACGGGACCTAGATTCACTAGACAGCTATAATCCCCAGGATTCAGCCTGTGGACACAGCCAGACACACATCTCTCCTTGAAGTGGGAGCAGAGTATGGGATCTTAGTGACACCTGTGGGTTGCATCTTCCTGGAGGTGTAGATTACTAGCAATCCCCACGTTCAGGTACCAGATGACATAACAGAGAGTCATGATTGCTTATTATCCTGAGCATAGCACACAGGTTGGGCACCTTCTCTTCATGACAGTCTGACATGGCTTCTTTTCCTTACAGCTACTCCATCGCCATTCCCGACCATTCCTGGTGAGTCCAGATGTTCCTCAATGTCTGTGTTTCCCCTGCCCCTATCCTGCTCACAGTCCCAGCCAACAGCTACACAAAGGGTGGGACCCTTCAGTATTCTGTCTGCCCCAGAACCTTCATTGCTCTCCATAATACACAGAGTGGTGTCTGATGAGCTGGCAGCACACTCTGCTTGCTCGGTGGGATAACAAACTTGCAGCACCTAGTTGGTTTTGTGTTCCTGGTGAAATCATTTTTTATGGAGATCCTTTCCTAGGCCATTTGTCTAGAAAACATTTTTTTTTCAAGAGTAATGTGATATTGGATTTCAGAGACTTTTTCTTTCGTATGCCTAAGGTGTACATGGCATGATTATGCTATGAAGCTACTGTCATTCAGGACAAAGTTATTTTTGCCCAGGGACCTGGTCCACCTCCCATTACTCTGAAGCACACAAGAGAGCACGGTCAGGACCACCACGTGCTTTCAAGAAATGGAATCTGTTTTTCTCAGCCACAGCACTGCTTTGTCCCATGTTTTCCTTACCCCAGTCGGATCTCATGACCAAATCATGATGCACAGGCCTTCCTTCTAATCCAGTTTTACTTTTCTCTACGGATTGGTGGAATACAACAGATCCTTCATATTGTAAGTTTGGGATGAGGCCAAAGCATAGCTTTCAGCACTTCAACCAGGAGGTTGGCGAGGGGCAGGAATTCTGGGTTCTCCTTGAAGTTTGTGGTGGCACACAGCTCAGAGAGACAATGTGAAAGAAAATAATTATTAATATGATATCCCTTTCCTGTGCATGTCCCCAGTGTGCCACTCTGTCCACAAAACCTATTTCCTATTTATCCCATCACAGAATCAACAATAGAGAAATAGAATCAATAATAGAGTCAATATATTTGGTAAGAGCTCAGGATCCACACGTGGGATTCGACTCACGAGTGGCCCTCTGGGTCTTCATAATGAGACACTTGGTGCACATTTCCTGTTCTGTTGCTAAGACCTCGGATTTGCAAGAAGTCTGGGGCCCTGAACTCTTTGAGTACTAATAGGCAGAAGTCGGTGTAGATGCCACAGTGCTTTCTGAGCTTTTCTCTGTCCTGCAGACGGTTCCTACCCCACATGAACAAATACACACACCCTAAACTAAGCCCTGGGATAGGATAGGCATTAATTGTGCATGAAGATCTCTTTGTGTCCATCGTCCCGAATCTCTGCACATCCTGTCCTAGGTATCTGTTACCCACTGTCATTAGCTAGACCCGGAGTCAAAGAGACTCAAGAAATCTTTCCATCATGAGAAATTAGACACCTCTCTGTGTCTCTGAATACCCAGTGATTGCCATTTCCCCCCCCCCCCCCCCCCGCACCGAATACCAACCTATCTCCATCATCACAAGGAAAAGCCACCTGTGAGGGTGTCCTCCATGTCACATGGAGGGACCCGGACTAGGTCACCTCATGTTGGGTTCCTCTCCTGGGTATCATGTCAGACATATCTCCTCCAGGCAGGCAGCTGTGGGGTGTGTTCTGGGGTTCACCCGCATTTCCGTTCTTTCCTGACAGTAAACTATAGCTGTGGAGGTTTCCTGACCCAGCTGTCTGGGAACTTTTCCAGTCCATTCTACCCTGGGAACTATCCTAACAATGCCAGATGTGAGTGGAACATTCAAGTCCCCAGCAACTACCGTGTGACAGTGGTCTTCAGAGATGTACAGTAAGTGTGTGGGTGCAAAAAGATGTTAGAGAGAGAATGTTGGGGTGATTTTTAAATCTATGACATTATAGTCAAGGTGACATTGAAAATCAGTTTCCCTTTTGTTTTGTCTTGAAAGTCACCCATGGAATGTTGTGGATAGGCCATGTGTGCACACATTTAAAAATATTTTGGATTGAAGATAAGAGTTGTCATGAATATGCTATAAGGTCATTCTATGCCGATTTCCTAAGTCTCAGTAGAAAGAAAGGACTGGAATGCCTGTTTTCCATATATTGTTGATCAAGAGGCCACCAGAAAATGTTAAAATACTTGGAAATGCTACCCAGTTGTGGGGACGGTTTGTGGCTTTGGTAACGATGGTCTTGGGATGCACCAGGAAAGCACTGCTAATGACTGCATCCATTCTGTGTAAAGCTTTCTCAGAGCTCCCTTCCACTCTAGGAGGCACAGGGACAGGAGGAGTGTGGTTCTGCTGTAGTGAGTAGGATCCCACTCTTGCTGACTGAGCCATGTTCCCAGGTTCTCTCTTGGTGTGTGTGCAGTGGCCTTGGAAGTCTCTGCTGTAGCACCACATACATACATTGTCATTGTCCCTGTTAGGACATTAGAAAGACTGCAGCTGATACTCACAGGTCCTATGCACACAGGCCTCAGCACCCTGTGAGGACAGAATGCTGGTTCTACTCAGCATCCCTCTGACACTTATCAGACCGATGGAAACTTTTTATGGAGCCCCCTTTTTCAATATGCACTGCTCTTTCAGGGCCACGGTGCAGCCCTTCGCAGTGGACAGTGCTCATCTGTGCAGAGGAGAATTCTGAGGGTCAGAGAGGTGCAGTGACTTGTCTTGTGGTTTTTGTTTGTTTTGTTAGATTCGTTCACTTTATGTGTGTGAGTGCCTTGTGTGTCTGTATACCTGCGAACCTTATGCATGCCTGGTGCCCACAGAGGTCAGAAAAGGGCGTCTAATTCCCTGAGTATGGAGTGATAGATGATTGTGAGCTGCCAGGTAGGTGCTAGGATTTGAGCCTGGGTTCACTGGAAGAGCAGCCGGTGCATACAGCCACTGAGCCATATCTATAGTGTGTGCCTCATTTTTACTTCTTTCATTTTCTTTTTATTTATCAGAGATGTTTGTTTCATCCTGAAGATAATCAAGACTTTTTGGGGAGCCAAACAAAATGTTCTCTAGGGACCTTCCTTTGTTTCTATTAAAGGGTTTCATGGAGAGGTGTTGTAGATTTCAAATCTGTGACACCAAAGGCAGAATGTAGACCAGCCATTGATAGTCCTGGGAAGACAGACAAATTCTCCTTAAGGATTCAGGAAGCCATGTGTTCTTTGACTGTTATAATTTATCAGAGTTGTTGGGAAAGAATCCTTGAGGTCTGAGCTCCTCATCAGATTCCAGACACAGACATGCTGTCCTGTCTCCTCAGGCTTGAAGGAGGCTGCAACTATGACTACATCCAGGTGTTCGATGGCCCCCGGTACAACTCTCCTCTCATTGCTCGTGTTTGTGACGGAGGCAATGGATCTTTCACCTCAACACGGAGCTCCATGTCCATAGTCTTCATCACTGATGGCAGTGTCACCAGGAGAGGGTTCCGGGCTGAGTACTACTCCACCTATCTGCGTGAGTCCCCCTGTGAGAATGAATGTCCATTTGGGATTGGGAAAGTCACCTGGTGCCTCTGATTCTCACCCTTTCTGAGTTTGTGGCACGAGCAGTAGAGTGGTCCCACCGGTCCCCATGCTTTAATTCTGTTCAGAGTGGCTGCGGATAGTGAGTCTGGGGCTCGGGCTCTCCTTAAGCGTGTCAAGGGCAGCACTAGCAGGTGGGAGGTCCAATGGCTTCCTTGCCATCATCAGAGAAGACAAAGGTCTAAGATGAGTCTTCAACAGATAGGGAGAAGTGAGTGTCAGAAGTGGTGGCTGACACCAGGCTTGACGCTTGGGATGCTCCCAAAGTGTGGGGCACTAGCCACGTCCTGAGACGTTGTTCTCCTGGCATCTGTCCGTACAGGATTTTATTAGGACATGTCTGGACAGACAGAGCCTTCTATCAGAATTCATGAGGTCCCAATCAGAGATTCTGTGTCGACCTAGGAATCTATGGTGAAGTGTGGAGAAAGAGGATATGCAAGGTCTCTTGTGCAGTGGGGAGCAGAGGCACTGACTTCGTCTTGGCTAAGGGATTCTACTTTATAACATCACTGCTGTTTGATTGTAGCATTGCTTTATCTCATGGAAAAATGAGCAGTTGACACATTTTTCCTGTTTAAAATCTGGTCTCCTGCTCCCCATCACCGAACCCTGAGTTCACTTCTCTCATTGTGTGTGTATGTGTACAATTCTTTCAGATACTCGTGTAGTGTTTGTGGTATGTGTGCTTCATGTCCATTGTGGGTGGGGCTGTCCTGTGAGGCCTGTGTGGTCAATGTAAGAACGGGACCTAGATTCACTAGACAGCTATAATCCCCAGGATTCAGCCTGTGGACACAGCCAGACACACATCTCTCCTTGAAGTGGGAGCAGAGTATGGGATCTTAGTGACACCTGTGGGTTGCATCTTCCTGGAGGTGTAGATTACTAGCAATCCCCACGTTCAGGTACCAGATGACATAACAGAGAGTCATGATTGCTTATTATCCTGAGCATAGCACACAGGTTGGGCACCTTCTCTTCATGACAGTCTGACATGGCTTCTTTTCCTTACAGCTACTCCATCGCCATTCCCGACCATTCCTGGTGAGTCCAGATGTTCCTCAATGTCTGTGTTTCCCCTGCCCCTATCCTGCTCACAGTCCCAGCCAACAGCTACACAAAGGGTGGGACCCTTCAGTATTCTGTCTGCCCCAGAACCTTCATTGCTCTCCATAATACACAGAGTGGTGTCTGATGAGCTGGCAGCACACTCTGCTTGCTCGGTGGGATAACAAACTTGCAGCACCTAGTTGGTTTTGTGTTCCTGGTGAAATCATTTTTTATGGAGATCCTTTCCTAGGCCATTTGTCTAGAAAACATTTTTTTTTCAAGAGTAATGTGATATTGGATTTCAGAGACTTTTTCTTTCGTATGCCTAAGGTGTACATGGCATGATTATGCTATGAAGCTACTGTCATTCAGGACAAAGTTATTTTTGCCCAGGGACCTGGTCCACCTCCCATTACTCTGAAGCACACAAGAGAGCACGGTCAGGACCACCACGTGCTTTCAAGAAATGGAATCTGTTTTTCTCAGCCACAGCACTGCTTTGTCCCATGTTTTCCTTACCCCAGTCGGATCTCATGACCAAATCATGATGCACAGGCCTTCCTTCTAATCCAGTTTTACTTTTCTCTACGGATTGGTGGAATACAACAGATCCTTCATATTGTAAGTTTGGGATGAGGCCAAAGCATAGCTTTCAGCACTTCAACCAGGAGGTTGGCGAGGGGCAGGAATTCTGGGTTCTCCTTGAAGTTTGTGGTGGCACACAGCTCAGAGAGACAATGTGAAAGAAAATAATTATTAATATGATATCCCTTTCCTGTGCATGTCCCCAGTGTGCCACTCTGTCCACAAAACCTATTTCCTATTTATCCCATCACAGAATCAACAATAGAGAAATAGAATCAATAATAGAGTCAATATATTTGGTAAGAGCTCAGGATCCACACGTGGGATTCGACTCACGAGTGGCCCTCTGGGTCTTCATAATGAGACACTTGGTGCACATTTCCTGTTCTGTTGCTAAGACCTCGGATTTGCAAGAAGTCTGGGGCCCTGAACTCTTTGAGTACTAATAGGCAGAAGTCGGTGTAGATGCCACAGTGCTTTCTGAGCTTTTCTCTGTCCTGCAGACGGTTCCTACCCCACATGAACAAATACACACACCCTAAACTAAGCCCTGGGATAGGATAGGCATTAATTGTGCATGAAGATCTCTTTGTGTCCATCGTCCCGAATCTCTGCACATCCTGTCCTAGGTATCTGTTACCCACTGTCATTAGCTAGACCCGGAGTCAAAGAGACTCAAGAAATCTTTCCATCATGAGAAATTAGACACCTCTCTGTGTCTCTGAATACCCAGTGATTGCCATTTCCCCCCCCCCCCCCCGCACCGAATACCAACCTATCTCCATCATCACAAGGAAAAGCCACCTGTGAGGGTGTCCTCCATGTCACATGGAGGGACCCGGACTAGGTCACCTCATGTTGGGTTCCTCTCCTGGGTATCATGTCAGACATATCTCCTCCAGGCAGGCAGCTGTGGGGTGTGTTCTGGGGTTCACCCGCATTTCCGTTCTTTCCTGACAGTAAACTATAGCTGTGGAGGTTTCCTGACCCAGCTGTCTGGGAACTTTTCCAGTCCATTCTACCCTGGGAACTATCCTAACAATGCCAGATGTGAGTGGAACATTCAAGTCCCCAGCAACTACCGTGTGACAGTGGTCTTCAGAGATGTACAGTAAGTGTGTGGGTGCAAAAAGATGTTAGAGAGAGAATGTTGGGGTGATTTTTAAATCTATGACATTATAGTCAAGGTGACATTGAAAATCAGTTTCCCTTTTGTTTTGTCTTGAAAGTCACCCATGGAATGTTGTGGATAGGCCATGTGTGCACACATTTAAAAATATTTTGGATTGAAGATAAGAGTTGTCATGAATATGCTATAAGGTCATTCTATGCCGATTTCCTAAGTCTCAGTAGAAAGAAAGGACTGGAATGCCTGTTTTCCATATATTGTTGATCAAGAGGCCACCAGAAAATGTTAAAATACTTGGAAATGCTACCCAGTTGTGGGGACGGTTTGTGGCTTTGGTAACGATGGTCTTGGGATGCACCAGGAAAGCACTGCTAATGACTGCATCCATTCTGTGTAAAGCTTTCTCAGAGCTCCCTTCCACTCTAGGAGGCACAGGGACAGGAGGAGTGTGGTTCTGCTGTAGTGAGTAGGATCCCACTCTTGCTGACTGAGCCATGTTCCCAGGTTCTCTCTTGGTGTGTGTGCAGTGGCCTTGGAAGTCTCTGCTGTAGCACCACATACATACATTGTCATTGTCCCTGTTAGGACATTAGAAAGACTGCAGCTGATACTCACAGGTCCTATGCACACAGGCCTCAGCACCCTGTGAGGACAGAATGCTGGTTCTACTCAGCATCCCTCTGACACTTATCAGACCGATGGAAACTTTTTATGGAGCCCCCTTTTTCAATATGCACTGCTCTTTCAGGGCCACGGTGCAGCCCTTCGCAGTGGACAGTGCTCATCTGTGCAGAGGAGAATTCTGAGGGTCAGAGAGGTGCAGTGACTTGTCTTGTGGTTTTTGTTTGTTTTGTTAGATTCGTTCACTTTATGTGTGTGAGTGCCTTGTGTGTCTGTATACCTGCGAACCTTATGCATGCCTGGTGCCCACAGAGGTCAGAAAAGGGCGTCTAATTCCCTGAGTATGGAGTGATAGATGATTGTGAGCTGCCAGGTAGGTGCTAGGATTTGAGCCTGGGTTCACTGGAAGAGCAGCCGGTGCATACAGCCACTGAGCCATATCTATAGTGTGTGCCTCATTTTTACTTCTTTCATTTTCTTTTTATTTATCAGAGATGTTTGTTTCATCCTGAAGATAATCAAGACTTTTTGGGGAGCCAAACAAAATGTTCTCTAGGGACCTTCCTTTGTTTCTATTAAAGGGTTTCATGGAGAGGTGTTGTAGATTTCAAATCTGTGACACCAAAGGCAGAATGTAGACCAGCCATTGATAGTCCTGGGAAGACAGACAAATTCTCCTTAAGGATTCAGGAAGCCATGTGTTCTTTGACTGTTATAATTTATCAGAGTTGTTGGGAAAGAATCCTTGAGGTCTGAGCTCCTCATCAGATTCCAGACACAGACATGCTGTCCTGTCTCCTCAGGCTTGAAGGAGGCTGCAACTATGACTACATCCAGGTGTTCGATGGCCCCCGGTACAACTCTCCTCTCATTGCTCGTGTTTGTGACGGAGGCAATGGATCTTTCACCTCAACACGGAGCTCCATGTCCATAGTCTTCATCACTGATGGCAGTGTCACCAGGAGAGGGTTCCGGGCTGAGTACTACTCCACCTATCTGCGTGAGTCCCCCTGTGAGAATGAATGTCCATTTGGGATTGGGAAAGTCACCTGGTGCCTCTGATTCTCACCCTTTCTGAGTTTGTGGCACGAGCAGTAGAGTGGTCCCACCGGTCCCCATGCTTTAATTCTGTTCAGAGTGGCTGCGGATAGTGAGTCTGGGGCTCGGGCTCTCCTTAAGCGTGTCAAGGGCAGCACTAGCAGGTGGGAGGTCCAATGGCTTCCTTGCCATCATCAGAGAAGACAAAGGTCTAAGATGAGTCTTCAACAGATAGGGAGAAGTGAGTGTCAGAAGTGGTGGCTGACACCAGGCTTGACGCTTGGGATGCTCCCAAAGTGTGGGGCACTAGCCACGTCCTGAGACGTTGTTCTCCTGGCATCTGTCCGTACAGGATTTTATTAGGACATGTCTGGACAGACAGAGCCTTCTATCAGAATTCATGAGGTCCCAATCAGAGATTCTGTGTCGACCTAGGAATCTATGGTGAAGTGTGGAGAAAGAGGATATGCAAGGTCTCTTGTGCAGTGGGGAGCAGAGGCACTGACTTCGTCTTGGCTAAGGGATTCTACTTTATAACATCACTGCTGTTTGATTGTAGCATTGCTTTATCTCATGGAAAAATGAGCAGTTGACACATTTTTCCTGTTTAAAATCTGGTCTCCTGCTCCCCATCACCGAACCCTGAGTTCACTTCTCTCATTGTGTGTGTATGTGTACAATTCTTTCAGATACTCGTGTAGTGTTTGTGGTATGTGTGCTTCATGTCCATTGTGGGTGGGGCTGTCCTGTGAGGCCTGTGTGGTCAATGTAAGAACGGGACCTAGATTCACTAGACAGCTATAATCCCCAGGATTCAGCCTGTGGACACAGCCAGACACACATCTCTCCTTGAAGTGGGAGCAGAGTATGGGATCTTAGTGACACCTGTGGGTTGCATCTTCCTGGAGGTGTAGATTACTAGCAATCCCCACGTTCAGGTACCAGATGACATAACAGAGAGTCATGATTGCTTATTATCCTGAGCATAGCACACAGGTTGGGCACCTTCTCTTCATGACAGTCTGACATGGCTTCTTTTCCTTACAGCTACTCCATCGCCATTCCCGACCATTCCTGGTGAGTCCAGATGTTCCTCAATGTCTGTGTTTCCCCTGCCCCTATCCTGCTCACAGTCCCAGCCAACAGCTACACAAAGGGTGGGACCCTTCAGTATTCTGTCTGCCCCAGAACCTTCATTGCTCTCCATAATACACAGAGTGGTGTCTGATGAGCTGGCAGCACACTCTGCTTGCTCGGTGGGATAACAAACTTGCAGCACCTAGTTGGTTTTGTGTTCCTGGTGAAATCATTTTTTATGGAGATCCTTTCCTAGGCCATTTGTCTAGAAAACATTTTTTTTTCAAGAGTAATGTGATATTGGATTTCAGAGACTTTTTCTTTCGTATGCCTAAGGTGTACATGGCATGATTATGCTATGAAGCTACTGTCATTCAGGGACAAAGTTATTTTTGCCCAGGGACCTGGTCCACCTCCCATTACTCTGAAGCACACAAGAGAGCACGGTCAGGACCACCACGTGCTTTCAAGAAATGGAATCTGTTTTTCTCAGCCACAGCACTGCTTTGTCCCATGTTTTCCTTACCCCAGTCGGATCTCATGACCAAATCATGATGCACAGGCCTTCCTTCTAATCCAGTTTTACTTTTCTCTACGGATTGGTGGAATACAACAGATCCTTCATATTGTAAGTTTGGGATGAGGCCAAAGCATAGCTTTCAGCACTTCAACCAGGAGGTTGGCGAGGGGCAGGAATTCTGGGTTCTCCTTGAAGTTTGTGGTGGCACACAGCTCAGAGAGACAATGTGAAAGAAAATAATTATTAATATGATATCCCTTTCCTGTGCATGTCCCCAGTGTGCCACTCTGTCCACAAAACCTATTTCCTATTTATCCCATCACAGAATCAACAATAGAGAAATAGAATCAATAATAGAGTCAATATATTTGGTAAGAGCTCAGGATCCACACGTGGGATTCGACTCACGAGTGGCCCTCTGGGTCTTCATAATGAGACACTTGGTGCACATTTCCTGTTCTGTTGCTAAGACCTCGGATTTGCAAGAAGTCTGGGGCCCTGAACTCTTTGAGTACTAATAGGCAGAAGTCGGTGTAGATGCCACAGTGCTTTCTGAGCTTTTCTCTGTCCTGCAGACGGTTCCTACCCCACATGAACAAATACACACACCCTAAACTAAGCCCTGGGATAGGATAGGCATTAATTGTGCATGAAGATCTCTTTGTGTCCATCGTCCGAATCTCTGCACAACCTGTCCTAGGTATCTGTTACCCACCGTCATTAGCCAGACCTGGAGTCAAAGAGACTCAAGAAATCTTTCCATCATGAGAAATTAGACACCTCTCTGTGTCTCTGAATACCCAGTGATTGCCATTTCCCCCCCCACCCCCCACAACATAACCAACCTACCCACCCTCACAAGGAAAAGCCACCTGTGAGGGTGTCCTCCATGTCACATGGAGGGACCCGGACTAGGTCACCTCATGTTGGGTTCCTCTCCTGGGTATCATGTCAGACATATCTCCTCCAGGCAGGCAGCTGTGGGGTGTGTTCTGGGGTTCACCCGCATTTCTGCTCCTTCCTTACAGTAAAACTATAGCTGTGGAGGTTTCCTGACCCAGC